>OX638368.1:14199186-14795431 GCA_951812925.1 Calliopum simillimum
TTACTGCTACTTTTGGCATAATTACCTACACTATAAATTTCTCTGTTATCTGTTTTTGCTTCAAACGTCTTGCAGTTGTATTTAGCAGTTAATTATGCAGCATCATTTACTTAAGTCTTTATTTGTTCTCCTTGTCCTCACTATTTCCATGATTTTTGCTTAATAGGGAAAATCTTTAAAAGAATTTTATTTCTAATTTGCTTATTTGCTGCAAGCGTTTCTAAGTGAATGTTTGTGTTGAGGAAAAAAATTCAAATAGCATTTAAAACGCTGCAAGTTTTCTTCTTTGATTCAACTAAAGTGTGCGTAATTAAAATTTTTAATTTGCCGCATTGAAAAGTTTGCACCAGCACTTTCTTTTTGTTTGTTATTCCTTTACTCTCGCTCCCTTTACTGTTAATAGACAATTTTTGAAATTTTTTTTCCCACAAAACTTTTTATTTCTTACTAAGAAAACAGCATTTATTTTTGATATTTTCTTTTTTTTTTTTTTTAATTACACTAGTTTACAAATGATTAAAATTTTTTTTCCCAGCGAATGCCGTTACTCATTTTATATGGAAAATAGGCTGCTGATTCCGAAAATCGCATTTTTTTTTTTTTTATTTCGTGTCGTTTTCGAGATATCGGTCATTTTCGGTTTTTGGACCAAAAAAAAAAGATAGTTCCACTTAAATACAAATATCTCAAGAACCAATGTTTGTATTTAAACAAATAATATGTCATATTAAAGGTAATTAAATTATTTACAAATGATACTCACGTCACTTTTTAGCTGGTTTGTTAGTTTCGATGAAATAAATTGATTTCTGAAAAAAAGAGTATATTTTTCCGAAAAAATTACAAAAATGTCTAAATCAACTGCAGATTTTTACAAGAAAAAAAAATTTTAAAAATCATTTTGTATTTTTATATCATAGTCTATAAATTTGTTAGGCAAATAAAATACTATTTAAGAAAATCGATGGAAAAATGCAAAAGTTGTATACAATTCATTGATAAGTTACCAAAATGCGTTTTTCCCTATTTTTCCGTTTTTTTTGTAATAAACTGTTCGAAAATTTGAAACTTTTTGTAAAAGAAATTAGAAAATCCAAAAAATTCTTATAGAAGGCATTAAAAGGAAATACCCGTGCCTCGCCGTTTTTCTCTAGCACGTCAGATTTTTTTTTAATCGATTTTTGAAGTTTTTTAATCCACTGTACATGAAAAAACAGAAATAACGCATTCTTGTGTTAAATCGATGAATTTAACTATATGATCCTTACATCTGAGGTGTATCATGTCTTCAGCAAACTTATGCAGGATACTACGCGGAATATTTTTGTAGACAATTTTAACCCTCTCAAACCCCCACATGTAGGTCAAAATGACCTTCATGTGGGGGTCAAAATGACCCACATGTGAGGGTTTTAGAGGGTTAAAATTTTCTACAAAAATATTCCTCGCAGTATCCTGCATAAGTTTGCTGAAGACATGATACACCTCAGATGTAAGGATCATATAGTTATATGTATCGATTTAACACAAGAATGCGTTATTTCTGTTTTTTCATGTACAGTTGATTAAAAAACTTCAAAAATCGATTAAAAAAAAATCTGACGTGCTAGAGAAAAACGGCGAGGCACGGGTATTTCCTTTTAATGCCTTCTTTAAGAATTTTTTGGATTTTCTAATTTCTTTTACAAAAAGTTTCAAATTTTCGAACAGTTTATTACAAAAAAACGGAAAAATAGGGAAAAATGCATTTTGGTAACTTATCAATGAATTGTATACAACTTTTGCATTTTTCCATCGATTTTCTTAAATGATATCTTATTTTCTTCACAAATATATAGTCTATGATACAAAAAAAAAATATTATAAAAAAGTTATGTCTTCTTGTATAAATTTGAAGTTGAATTTGATTTTTTCTTAATTTTTTCGAAAAAAAAAATTTTTTTTTTTAGAAATCAATTTATTTCACCGAAACTAACGAACCAACCAAAAAGTGATGTGGACATCATTTGTAGGTAATTTAATTACCTTTAATATGACATATTATTTGTTTAAATACAAATATTGGTTCTTGAGATATTTGTATTTTAATGGAACTATCTTTTTTTTTTGGTCCAAAAACCGAAAATGACCGATATCTCGAAAACGACACGAAATAAAAAAAAAAAAATGCGATTTTCGGAATCAGCAGCCCATTTTCCATATAAAATGAGTAAAGGCATTCGCTGGGAATTTTGGCTGTAAACTAGTGTTATTAAAGCAAAACGTTGGTTATCTTCATCTAACGCATAGCCTTCAATGCAACAGCAGTTAGTTATATCGTCTGTATCATCATCATTAACATCATAGTTGTTGTCTTGACAGTGATGTAAAATTTTAATTATTTAGTCCGAATGACCAAAAATGTGCGGTTGCACAGATTGCACGGTTGTACACGTCAAACTGTTAGAGACCTTTATTCGGCAAATTATAGTTCACTTTAAGCTTTTTTATTTCATTTCAGCCATTTGTTTTGTATAAGCTTCGGAAATTTTTTAAGGTGTAGTCTTCAGACACCAGCGCTGCTTGTCACTGCAACTGACAGCAAAAATAAATATTATAGACAAATTTTGGAAGCAAGCTGTCAAAATGGGGTTTAAGATTTTTGCTTTCAAAGTTTTAATAATCTGCGGTGAACCATTCATTTAAATGGCATCTATTGTTATTGCAACTGAACTGAAAGTGTATATTTTATCAGGATATGATTCTTTCTTAATCAGTGGAAGCGGAATGAAATTACAAAATAAACAAATGCGTATACCTTAGAAAGTGCTTCTAAATAGATTGTATATAAGCGATGAAAAATGTAAATGTCTAGTTGTATTTTTAGCCCGGCGATTTAGTATACATATTAACATAATTTCCAAACTTTTTTTTTTCTCTCAGTAGTTTTTAATGCAATCCCATAGCATATCCTTTCTTACGTGGCATGTTAGCTTTAAACGAGTTTTTAATTTGATAATTTGTTAAATTAGATCAACGAAGCATGGCAAGCCATTAATTTGAAAAAAAAAACGCCTTAAAAACCATTGTGTCAAGATCATACAATCGCTAAAAACCTACACTTAATTCCATTATTCATTCAATTGTATTGTTAAAACAATTCTATCATTTTTCTTAAATGCATAAGACTATAGTAAATACAAAAATTATCTAAAAATAAAATGCAATTAGTAGTGCGACACAATTACACTTTTTATTTGGAACTCTCTGTCTGTCAGCTTGTTTTACACAATTACACCTCACTGCGTAGGTGTAACCACAATGCTTTTCTAGCAAATTAAATAATAAATTTGGTATTAGTAAACACATATGGGTGTGTGTATGTATAACCGCATTCAGTGTGTGCATGTAGTTTTCTAAATTTTTCATGTTGTTACCTTAAAAATTACCCAACTAATTAAATTCGCTACAGTTGATTATAGTAAATATTTATAAATACACACATGCAAAGATACATTTGAAAAACATGCAATAAAAATCACACATTTGAATTGCTCGTTAGAATTGTACCAAACACCTTTCCAAGGAAGTGCTTCATACGTGCTTCCCGGGTAATCGCTACATTATAATGTAGCTTACGGCGTAAGGAAACGAGTAAGGTAGCACACTTATTTTTTGAACAATAAGCAGAAAAATAATTTCTGTTGATTTTTCACAAAACGTAATATTTATTCGGGCAAAGAGATGATAATGTGGGAGGGATTTATTTTATTCATATGTTTATATAATAGTTTGCTTTGACTACTTAATATTCCCACCAAAGTCTTAAAATTCTTCTCATTTTACTCAACAGGAATTCGAAAAGATTCAGCTAGAGAAAATTTGATGCCGGTAAGTTTCTATTCCAATAAAATTCTTGAAAAGTTATTTTCTTTTAACACAAGCACGCCCAGAACAAAGTAAGAAGTTGCAAAGTGTTATTTTATATATTTCATTTAAATATTGTAAATAAATACTTATTTTTTTTAAATTTCGCACATACAAGTTTAATTTTAAAAATTTTATAAAAAACATGCACTCGCACATTCGCATACATTTTTGCTACATGGTAACAACATGAAAAAGTTTGACTCACCACAGTAATTGAACCACAATGTAACCAACTCATTGCTGAATCTAATAAATTGGTTTTTACCTCAATTGTAGCTTTAACTGAACTGCATGCGCAACCAGGGACGACATATTATCAAAATTTAATTCGGCTTAAAAACACGCAATGCATTTCACCGATTGCGTGGAGAATTTTTTTTTTTTGTTTTTTCTGTGTAACCACAACCAAAAATGTTTCGTGTACATTCCTGTTGTTTCCCTTTAATTTGGGTGGTGGTTTATTTGTTGTATTTGTGCTTGCTTTGTATTATTTGCAAATGCAACATACAACTTGAAAACAAAAACTAATTGCATATTCCATTTAAGTTTTTATTTATTATATACTTAAGTATCATTAATTTGCCATTTTTCAATTTTCTACAAACTAAAGAATTTTAAGTTTATTCCATGAAATTCGTGTTGCTATTTGTTTGAACCTTTTTTTCAAAAAAATTTTTTAACTTTCCAAAAAATTACCAAAAATTTCACACGTATTTCTTGGGCGATTCTAAGCATTTTATGCTTTGTACACTTTTTTTGTAAGATGTCTTCTTCTTGAGTAAACAAAGAGTTTAGCCTGCCACAAGGGTTCAAAAGCCAAAAACTCTCACCGAATTGTATCTTGAATCATACATCATTTTAAAGTTTATAAATTATGCTTTAATTCAAAGTACTTTTAAATAAAAAAATTAGGGGGGAGTTTTTTTTTTTAAATCAAAAGTATTTTTAATTTTAAAAAATTATGGTGAAAAAAAAATTTTTTCTCAATGTAATATTTTTTTATAAAAAGAACACTTAAAAATAAATTCGACCAGTTACTAACATATGTGTATAAATTTACAAAATTTGGTGTCAGCTATAAATTTTTGAAAAAACACCCTTTTCATGAAAATTACTAAAAATGCCAACTTCAACACGCTGTATTTTAACAACAAATGGTAGTAGAACCAAATCCTCTCGGATTATTGTTCTTACAAACCGGATCTACCATATTGTCAAATTTTAGCGAAATCGGAGATAAACACATTTTCAGCTGGTTTGGTGTGTTTTGCTTCATGTATAAGGTCGGCCAAAAAGGAAGTTTTGAAAAGTGAGCTAAGGTGAACCAGTTTTTATGTCATTTTTTTTTTTTAATATGTCAAAATAACTTTGTTGAGTCAAATATTTTTCATAATTATTGACTACCTCTCGCAATCTCTAAGACAAAACCATAATATCGTACTTTAAAAATTCCATGGGTTTCTGCTTCGAAAAATCAGACAAGGCTCTTTTGCAATCGTATGGGAAATTCAGTTATACGCAATCAAGACAGTTCGGCAATGAGTAAAATACTTAAATGGTAATCCAAAGGTGCAAGGTCTGAGCTATATGGTGGATGCACTTAAACTTTCCAGCCAAGCTAACTCAGTTTTTGGTAGGTTATCAAAGAATTATGTAGTTTAGCATTGTCGCGATGAAAGACGACACCCTTTCTGTTGACTAATTGCGGACGTTTTCCTTGAGCGCTTCAAGTCGTCTACATTGGAGATTGCAGCTTTTGCTTTGATTACTAAACTTCTTAAGCAAAACTTCTTAGAGCTCCGCCAAAAAATAATATTATTTTTCACTATTTTTATTGGTTTTAACAACTAATGAAGTCATGTGCCTAGTTTTAGCGAAATCGAAGGGGGTGTGGCAGTTCGATTATTACGAACCTAGCAATTTCCACTTGATTAAAACAAATTCGACAATCTCCAAATATCTTATCAAATTTGTCCATAACTCCTTTGAGGATTTAATTCAAACTTGGTTTACATACTCATCTACCTCTAATCTAGAGAATTGCAAAACATACAGTATACTAAATTCGTGTATTTTCGGAGATACACGTTCTTGTTAGTTTTCACAAAATTGAAACAATTGGAGATTGTCGCCTTTGCTTCTATACCCCCCAAATGCAACAAGATGTATATTGTTGTATTAACTATAGACAGCATAAGTATCACCACATTTTCATGTTTGAGCCAATTTTTTTTTCTATAGCTTTAGTCCACTTTTTTTATCATTTCCATGCATTGCATCTTCAACAGTTGACGAATCTTTATAAATGTTAAAATTTAACTTGGTTAGCTCATCCCTTATTTCATTAATTTGTAGCTTCCAAGATATTAATCCTTTTTTCTTTCTGTGATTCAATATATCTATCATCATCTGTAGCTTTTTCTACATAGGAACAATTAAAGGAATACAAATTTTTTGCTGTTAAAAAGTGGGTTAATGTTAAAATAATACTTTAAATATTGAAATATTTTGATGCACTTTAAATATTGATGAAAACTATCTAAAAGAATTTGTTGCAACTTTGACAGGTAAAGTCAAAAGCATACTAAAACCAAACAGCACCATCAATCGTATTGCTGATTTATTCAACATTACTGACAAATTAGTTTAAGAGAGGTACTTAAATGCGAAAAAAGAAAGTATTATTGAATGTGACCTTATTTCATGTGAAACCATTAATTCACTTAATACTAATGCCACCTCAGGCATATACAGAAAAAAAATAGAAAATGTAGTAGAATTGGCATGAATGTAAAGAACATAGTTGACAAAATGTATTTAAATCTTTTGAAGATGAATTGAACAAAGTAAACCACTTAAAAATTTGCATAATCCTTTGAAAAACTATAAGTTGAAAGCAAAAGGATGTACAGTGAGGAATCTACATTAATGTCTTCTGACATTATGCAGTAAAACTAGAAAACAATTTGGGAAGCTTCCAAAGAGCTTACTTTTTATATAGTATGAAGCATCAACTTGATATGCAACTTATTTTATATATAAAATAGTAGTTTTAAATTAATATATCAAACAGAGCAAAATTAAAGTAGGAATAAAATTTGATTGCAAAAAGGTTGCTCGCACACTGAGGCAGCTCATAAGTTACATTTCCAAAAAAAAAACAGTATTGACGGTTTTTTTTGAATATTTGGTTAAACACTAATTTAATGGATCTAAGTGGAGAATCTCAAGGCAGCCATCATCTATTGGCTAAAGCAAGAATCATACCTGCAATTAAGTTTTGAATAGATTAATATTG
This sequence comes from Calliopum simillimum, assembly GCA_951812925.1. Lineage (NCBI taxonomy): Eukaryota > Metazoa > Arthropoda > Insecta > Diptera > Lauxaniidae > Calliopum > Calliopum simillimum. Next base: position 14,206,394 of record OX638368.1, read on the forward strand.
AATGGAAAGCCATGTTATCCATCCAAAATATCACTCTTAACAGAAAAAATCAGTTCTTTTAAGGAAGAGGTTCAAGCTAACGAAAACTTTAAGCCTTTCTTATATTTTGAATTTAAAATTTAAGCAACTTCAAAAGAAATAAAATTTAAGTGCTTTAAATTTTTCATTATTCTGCCGACTTCAAAAAGTATCCTTGGAAACAAAAACAATAAAAGAAAAAAGGAAAAAAATACAGATAAAAATTCAAAGTAAACTCAAACAAAAGTGTTTCATTTGTTAAGTTTCTTTGCTATTCTTTCATTTCCTTTTTCTAAGAGTTTTCTGAGAATTCTAAAGAGGAAACGGAAGTACACATAGGATATGACATAAATGCTGCTCTGCTGCTGTTGCTGCTTTTACCGTTATTGTTGTTCGTTTTCAGTTTGTTGATGTTTTTGTTATTGTACTTACTTTCATTTTAGTTTTGTTTACAATTTTAATCCAATTTTATCGATGGACTCCCTCACACCACCAATGTTCTACTTACTTACACCAGCTAATGCTATCATTGGCATTTTTATTCAACCACATTGCTTTGATACTCAATTTTTTCTTATCACTTTGATCTTCTCGCTTCACAATTGTGCTGCGCGCTTAAGTCCTTGACTACATTGGGTTGAAACAGCGCTATTTTTAAATGCCATCCGCAAGTTGAGTAAATGTTATCTTTTTCCTTCGACAGCTTCGACATCATTCCTTTTTGCATCAACATTTCTTTCCGTCTGACACTTTGTTAGCAATTCAGTCTGAGTTTTGTCAATTGCACCGGAAGTTTATATGAAGCGCAACATTTTGCGCCCATAAAATTTTTTTGTTTAACAAGTATTGTCCCTTCGATAACACAGGCACACAGAATTAAAACAATTTAACTTTTTACTATGTAAATATATATTGGGTGTACAACTTAAAAACCGGAATTTGACGGAGGATGTTCGTACTAACAAATATCGTGAAAGCTCGAACTTTATATATATGTCATTTTGAAGGTACATTTGACAGCTGTCAAAATCAGTCAACAAAACAATTTTATCTTGTGTGCATCATTATTATTTTTCACGATGAATAACTTCGAAAATTGGAGAAAAAGACAGCATTTGTGGGGGAGTTCTGGTGGATCATTTTTTTGCAAAGAAAACAGCTGCCGAAAGTCATCGCATTCTTGTAGAAGCTTATGGGGACTATGCTCCAGCCGAATCAAGCTGTCGTGACTGGTTTAAAAGTGGTTATTTTGATGTCGAAGACAAAGAACGTCCTGGTCAGACCAGCTAGGTGTGATCCATTATGAGCTGTTGCCAGGTGGCCAAACCATTAATGCTCAACTCTATCGTCAACATTTAATCCGATTGAAGCAGAAAATCCAGACAGAGCGGCCAACGTATGCGACCAGACACGAGTCAATCATTTTCCACCACGAAAACGTTCGGCCACATATTGCTGCTCCAGTCAAAAATTACCTGGGAAACAACGGAAAACAACGGATGGGAAATTTTGCCTCACCCGCTTTATAGCCCAGACCTTGCACCATCAGACTACCATTTGTTCCGATCGATGCAGAATGCCCTATCAGGAATACGCTTCACTTAAGTTCAAGATATCGAAAATTGGCTCGATTCATTTTTGGCCGCCAAGCCGGCGCAATTTTTTTGGGATGGAATTCATAAATTGCCTGAAAGATGGGGAAATGTTGTAGCTTCCAATGGACAATACTTTGAATAAAATATATTGTAACATTTTTCCACAATAAAGCATCAAATTTCGTTAAAAAATTCCGGTTTTTAAGTTGTACACCCAATACTAACATACTTTTCGATGCTGAATCCGAGTCCGTTGTCAAAATTGCTTATATACCTGCAAGATTTTGCGATATCTTTGTTTAAAGTTGCAGAAAGTGCTGTTTTCAGGCTAATGGCGCAGTTCCAAAAAAAGGTGTGATTCCATTTTTTTAATGGCATCAAATAGACAAGATCTTCTTTATCAAATTTTATGTAGCACTTAATAAACAATTTTTAAAGAAAATGTTCATAAACATTTTTAAGGAAAGTGTTCATAAACAATTTTTAAAGAAAATGTTTATAAACAATTTAAAAATAAAGTTTATAAACAATTTTTAAAGAAAATATTTATAAAAAATTTTTAAGTAAACTGTTTGGAAACAATTCTTAAACAGTCTTTACTTTTAGAAAATTTTTATAAAAATATTTACTAGTAATTTCTAACAATTTTTGAGGAAAATGTTTATAAATAATTCGTTAGAAAAATTTTTATGAATAATTTTCAAATAGTGTTTACTTACAAAAAATTTGTATAAAATTATTGCTTAGAAATTACTTAAAATATCTAACGTTTTTGAACAATATTTACAATAAAGAATTTCAATAGAAAATATTTACAAGCAATTATTGAAGTATATGAACAATTTTAACACCAAATTAATTTTATACAGAATAAACCATTAAGTATTGCAATAATTTCCATAGAATTTTTTCAAGAAGCACTGTGCAACCAGCGACTAAGGTTTCAATGTTGAATGCATTTTTTTTTTTCCTTAGCTTTGCTGTCCACCAATCATAGCCGCTGTCCTCAAGCCAACAGTGGCAACAACTTCCACTTCATTTAAAATTCCATTTCATTTTGTGTCTTTGACATTCGGCGACGATCGATTCGAGAAACTCAATATTGCACCACTGCGCTGCAATTGTCAGTTGTGGCAACCAAGCTGCCTTTGCTTTTTCACTCACTGTTTCCTGTCCAATGCAAAGACAACATTAATGTTGTGCAGGCAAACCAAAAAAAGGAGAAAAACGAAACAGTATGTAGCATAACTATACAGGACACGAAACAAATTTTGTATAAAACTTTCAGAGCATGATGCCTTATATAGGACACTACAACCATCATCGCTGAAGCAACACATTCGTGGAATGACAAATGAAGTGAACTGACGATGTTTGCGGGTATTAAGAAGAAGACGTTATATTTCAAAAGAGAGTAGTTTTATAGGCTTGCAGTGTAGAGCACTGGATTAAATTGGTTTTATGCTTGCAGCATTTCAATTTTATACATTTTACTTTTCATTCGTTTACAGGTCTGTTTTCATTTTTTTGGGAGAAACTTTTCTTTTACAATATTTTTGAACAATATTTTTGTATGTTGGTATTTTAATTAATTTTGTTTTCAATTATTGTGCATTGTAGCACGTACGAATATGTGGGTCAACATGTCACTAAAGCGAAAAACATCAACTTTTGTATGGTTGTTGATATCGTTTTGTATTATTTTTTTTTGTTTGCTTATCATTGGTGTTTTGTCTTTCAATATTTGCTGTAGCTATGTATAGAGCTTGTTTTTGGTGTTTATAACAAGGACTTACATTCATTGCAACAAATTTAAAACTTGAAAGATAATAAAATTTTTTCCTATGGAATCTTCGATATTTTGGAGATTCTCATACGATTACCAGATTTGACAGTGTTTAGAAAAACAGAATAGTATAAAATATAACATTTTGGTTTTATTTAATCAACTTTATCTTGCTGTTTTCTGCAACTTTCGTTATACATAATTCTTTTGTAGACAACCTCCGATTGCAAAAGAGTGAAATTGAGATAAACAGTGTAATTAGTGTAATGTAATAAATGGCATTAAAAGATCATATCCCTCCTTATTTAACATTACCTTTTAACTTTTTCAGTTAGGTCCTAACATTTCGAATTATCACACATTTCAACTTCAAATAAACAAAACAGCTATTTTTGCTCTTTTGAGCAAGGATTTCTGGAAAAAAAGAGTTAATTCAGACAAACAAACCATACTCTAAGTATGAAATAACGTCAGTGAACCTGGCTTGAATAAAAAAACTAAGGCCGCAAAAAAAAATAAGTCCTTTGTATTGAGTTGAAATACCATTATTCCAATGGTGGATTACTTAGAAAGGAGGAATCTAATCGGAAAAGTTCAGAGACTAGTTTGATAGAAGAAGGTAATGCCTATTCGATTTCGTTAACAAAAATTTATCACACTATCTACTGTAAATGCTATACCTCATCAAACTTGCTTCAAAACAGCTATTTTTGCACCTTTAAATAAAGATATCTGGAGAACTAGAATCAATTCGACTAATCTGATATTATTTTCGTATTCAGTAGATCATGATTACTTTAAATCGACACGGAAATCCTATGCCGCAAAATAAGTGTTGCCCTGTGCAATTTTTCTTTATGTTTTTTATGACATTTTTAATATATTTCTACTCCTTACGGCTCGGGCGAAATATTGATTTTTTGCTTTTTTTTAGTCAAAAATGTGTTTTTTCTATAATCGCCAAAATAATAATAAAATACACTCTTAAATACATGACGTGGTTCAGACATTTCTGTTGGAACGTTCTGTCCCAGACCGCCCTTTTCTATATTAGGAATCAGACCTTTCATCGAATATCTAATGTTCTACTGTCCTAAATTGCCTGTTTTCTCAGCAGTTGTCAAACCATTCGTCGATCGTTTATCTTTTCCAGAGCTTATTTTCTTTTATCTAAGTTCATTCATGCCTCTCTTGGAAATCAGATCTTATCGTCAATTGTATCATATTTCTCTATCCCAACTATTTTCCACATCAAAGTTTCCTTCAGTCCCAGATCACCTTTGTCTTTATTTGAAATCAGAACTTTTTGTAGATTATCTTATACTCCACTTTATCAACTCGTCTGTCCTTTCGTTAAGGTTCAGACCATTCTTCGTTTGGTTAATTTTTCCATAACCTGGTTTCCTTTTGCCTCAGATCAACAATGACTCTACTAGAAATCAGACCTTTAGTTGATTGTCTCACATTCTTTTATCCCAACTCACTAAATCCAACCATTTTTTCCGATCACCTACTATTCCTACGTCATTGCTCATTTTGTCCCAGATCGCTGGGACATAAACTCTCAGAGCATCAAACAAACTTAGTTCTTAAACTTAACTTTGAATATTGAGAAGGCTGATGATGTATATGCTAGCTATAAAACTGGAGGAACTGAAGTTCAGCGCTGGATGTATTTAAAAAAAAAAAAAAATAAATTCTTTTCTAAAGGCAAATTTTTTCATAAAACCAAAAATTTTTAATGATAAATCTTTTGCATTTGGTTTTCACATGTCCTGAATATCTATTAATTACAAAATTGAATGTCAAAGTGCTAGTAAAAGTTCCAGCTAAGCAGTAACTGAACTTTGTGAAATCGGCCATAAATCTAATTGGGTAACCGCAATCATTTGAATATTCGAAATTAAAATTTAGTTCATAAAATTAAAGAGAGATATTAGCGTGCTATGTAAAATGCCGCATAGAATTGCGGTTTCTTTTGCAACATTAACAAGAGAGATATTTTTGTGGTGAGCTGTGAAATTTTAATTGTAAGTAATTTCAAAAAGGATATAAGACACTTTATGAGAAATGGAAAGAGGAAGAAATCTCCTTACATTTTTCTTTTGCAAACCACAATTTTATTGATTATCATTTATGGAATTTTGTGCTAAGCATATAACAATATGGCACAGACTTGTTTAAAAGTTCAGATAAATGATAAAAATTGAGCTGAATAATGTTTAATGAACTTTAGTATCCTCACTGGTGCACATAATTTTTTAGCGAAACAAAAATTTAACGAAAATTGATAAAATACTTTAACGAAAAACTTTGCCCTTTATAAAGTTTAAGTTGTAAATAAATTTCCTATTCTTTTTTTGCTCGAAATTATGTTGAGCAGGACAAAATGCAAATACTGATAAAATTGTAGTTGAAGCAAAAAAACTGTATCCTTTAGTTGAATGTGGTAGACCTTCAAATAAAAAGATGCACAAGGTAAGACAACTTTTCTTTGAAGTTGTATTTCTTTTAAGAAAAATAAATAAAACAAAAATGACTTGATCTTTTAACTTTCATTTTTGTACTTTTAGCTTTCGAATTTTAAAAGATAAACATGGAAATTTTGTCTTCATGTCTTTAAAAAAATAAAGCAAATATTGAAATTTTCAAAGTGAATTTTACTCATGTAAGTATTTAACTATAGAAATTTCTTAGGTAATGTGACAGTTCATAAAGCAAAATTAAAAGATGACATGACCATGAAAGTTTTTAAGAAACTACTAATACTAATATGTGGGGTTTCATAACTGATCTTCAAGGATTGGTAGTAGACCAAAAATCTGTAAAAAGTTCAAACTTTGCTCTAAAAAAATGTCTGCCTAAAAGATACATTAAAATTATACTTACCACAAAACATCTTTCAAGTAAGCCAAACAGCTGCATAAGGGTCAAAATATATTTATTAAACAATTCACTTGGAAATATCTGAACAAAAAGTTTTCGTAGCAAGTGTGCAAAATGTTTCCATCATAGAAAAATATAAATTTTCAACTTGCTATAAGAAAAAGTTCAAATCTCAAAAAACATTAGAACAATCTGTTTGGAAAAATACCTTTATGTAGAATTCATGTGCATAAGAAAATGAAATTTGTTTTCTCAAATTTCAGCAATAAACTTAAAAGCCACTCAAAATACAAGCTGATTTGCAAGACTTGAAAAAGAATTTTCAAACTTTTTAGAGTAAAGCTCTTAAAGAATATGACGATGAAACATAACACCGGAAAGTCATATTCGAACAAAGTAAAACGGTATAGCACTTATACTTTCCAAAGCACTTTAAATGCAAACTTGCTGGCAGCAGACCGCGTAGCACTTAAGCAGCAGAAACAATACAAACTGTTGGGAAGGCACTGCAAAAATTTGGCAGCTTGAACATTTTATGCGAAATTAAGATGACTTTGCAAGCGCACAATTTATATTTGAGAATTTACATTTAATGAGCGATGAGTTTTTTGCATGTGCAATTTTCAAAAGGCCACATCTCCGTATCTTAAGTTTTCAGGACATGAAAAGAACTGATTATTTTGTAAAGTAATTTGCTATATTTTTGTGAAACTTTTTTTTTTTGAGTTAAGCTTTACGGCCAGTACCTAAACAATCGAAAATTAAATAGATATTTTAGTGTTAAGACTATCATGGTAAATCTCCGAAAAATGTACCAAGCATACCTTTTTTTGTCCCCACCTATTTTTTATTTTTTTTTTATTACTTGATGACTTTATCTTCTGGAACATTTTTAAAAAAACATTTTTAAATAAACTTTCAGGGTTGCCATATGTTCTTTATCAAGTTTCGATTAAAAACAATATATTTAAAAAATTAAAATAAAATTTTAGTCTCAAAGCACTAAAATAAACTTTTGAAAAATTCAACACATTTGCCACATGGTTGTTTTCAAAATTTTATTTTAAATCTTATTTTTTTCGACTTAATTGAAATTTTGGTTTCAGAAACGCACAAATAAACATTTTTAAAAAAGTACAAAAATTTTCAGGGTTGCCATATGCTTATTTTTTTAAGTTTGCTTAAATTATACATTTATAAGAAAAAATAAAGATTTTGTCTGAAAACACTTGGTTAAACTTTTTAAAAACCGAAAAAAAACTTTCGGTGTTGCCACCTATTTTTGTTTTTTTCATGTTTTTTTTTTATTTGAAGTATCAAAAATTATCAAAAAATTTGTGCTTTATTTCACAACACAGACTTAACCAGTTTAGTTTAACCAGAAGTTTATCTGAGCGTTCCTAAAACTAAAAATTTTAGTTTAGTCCAAAAAGTAAGAATTATTTAAAATTTTCGAAAATAACCCTTAAAATTTATGTTGGATTTATTTAAGGGATTTAAGACTAAATTTTTATTTTTATTTTTTAATAAATAGTTTAAGCAAAACTAATAAAAACCGGATGGCAGCACTAAAAGTTTTGTAAAATTTTCGCAAAGTTTATCTGAGCGTTTGTGAAACTAAAAATTTCAGTTTAGTCCGAAAAAGTAGGAATAACATGTATGTATGTATTCTCCTTTAACTCCTAGGAGGAGCATAGGGCCAATATGAAATCTCTCCATTTGTCACGATCCCTTGCGATGACTTTGATCTCTTGCCACGATTTTCCCGATTCTTGGATTTCCTTTTCCAACGACCTTTTCCAGTTGGTTTTGGGTCTACCACGTCCTCTACTGCCTTGTGGATTCCACTCAAGGGCCTGGCGACAAACTTCGCTGTGTGGTTTCCGGAGAGTGTGACCAATCCATCCCCATTTGCGCAGCTTGATCTCGTTTGCTATAGCCTTTTGTTTGCATTTTTGATGTATCTCGGCATTTGATATAGTGCGAGGCCACCAAACCTTTAGTATACGCCTCAAGCATTTGTTGACGAGTACTTGCAGCTTGTTTGTTAGTTGTTCAGTAACAAGCCATGTTTCGCACCCATATAACAAAACCGATTTCACATTCGAATCAAAAATGCGCACTCTCGTTTTGGTGGATATAACGGATGAAGACCATATTTTGTTCAGTTGAGCAAACGCGCCTTTTGCTTTTGCTTACCCTGCGGGTAAGGGGTCAGAATATGCCCGAGGTAAGCATGCCTGTCGTAAAAGGCGACTAAAAGCGGGTGACCAGCCAGGGTGTGGAAGGGTGTAGCGTTGGACAGCGTTGCGCCTCGAAAGAAAAACCCACAATGCACGTAACTGGCACTGACAAGGCGAGTCGATGCCGCCTTTAAATAAGCATCTTGTCGAAATTCTGAAGCGTCTGATCCAGAGTGGGCGGCTCCCAGGTCAGCGTCTGTTCGAAATTTGGCGGCTGAAATTAAAAGTGAATTTGGCCACTATATTTGCAGCGCTTGCCGGATCCAGCTTTAAGCTTATAACTTACTGCGTGGGGCGTCGCCGAGAAGATTATACTAATGAAGCATGGATCGAAAAACGATGGGAAATAACTCTCCAAGTGGTACCCACCAGAGCGTGGTTAATCCACCAGCCTCGGCAGCATGCACATCGGATTTGGAGGTGCAAGAAACATGCATAGTTAGGAATGATTCTCCTATAACTGGAACCAATATGGTTTCTCAAAATTTTAAGGAATAACATAAGATTTTAGAAAAAACCAGGTGGCAACCCTAAAAATGTATGTTGGATTTTTTAAAATTTTATTTAAGTGTTTTAAGACTATATTTCAATTTTTATTTTTTAAATAAATAGTTTGAGCAAAACTAAAAAAAAAAATTCCATTTGGAGAATGATGAAATTTTGCAAAAAAAAAAACGACGGAGAATGATTAAACGAAGAATGACAAAATGTTGCAAAAAAAACAATATAACAATAAAAATAGCTAATTTTATTTAAAAAAGTTTAAACTGGTGCATAGCCCCTGCAATTGCTTATTGATTAAATTATATAAAGATAAAATAATATGTTATGTAATATAAAAAAAAACCTACGCGGAGAATGATGCGCACATGTATTCTTTAAAAAAATTTTAACTTAAAAAAAAACACGAACCACTATTAAAAAAACGAAAACTGACTGAGCTGTAAATACACTGAATTTCCTCTTCACTTTCAGTTCCCTATTTATTCAGCATCTAAAAAAATTACAGTTAGAATAACAAAAACTGAACGGAGATAGTCTTAAACATAGGACCAACTTGTATTTATGCCAATTCCATATAAAAATAAAAATGTTCAAAGAGTTAACACAGAAAAACAGTAGCTTAAATATACGTGCAAACAATGCCGTATAAGTTTTTTTTAACAAAATACCGTAAAATGCAAAAGGGGCAAATTAAGTGCACGAAAAAGCGGCTAGGAATAGGACGGCGAATGAGTTTTTAGCACTGTTTGTTATAATTTTATAATAAAATATTAAAAATTATTTTTTTTTTTGTTTTTTTAGCTATTCGTATAGAAGCTCTGGTTAAGTATCTGTCTTAAATAGTTAAATTATCAAATTTGAAATTGAAACGTGGTTTTGAGCCCTAAGACATTGAATAGAACATTTTCTGGAGCATCCATCACCTATATACTCTTTATATTCAATGCAAAACAATGACAAAATAGAATCAATAAGTTTTTTGTCAATTTTGCAATAAACGAATCAGTGCTGTTCATGCAACATGACAATATCTCTTGTATTTAAAGCTTAATATTGAAATAATTGAATTATTTTCATTGATAATGCAAATTTTTGTCATGCAATGTAAACATTTGTTTGCATTAATAATCGAGTATGTCAAATAAAACAAAAACATACATACATATGTACGAGTGTACATAAAAAAACACAAATCTACTCGTATATGATGATAATGCAAATGCAGCACAAATAAATGACATACATTGCAAAGTGAACACAAGATATCATTGTCAATATGTAGAGATATCATAAACAATTTGCATTCAAGGGTTGTAGCCATAATTCCAATTTATTGTGTTGGGAACTCAAATTGAAAATCAATTTTCATTGTGAGTAAATTACTTAGTATTGTTTTACAAGGATATTATTTGCATAGAAACATTTATGTCAAGGTATAGAAATTTTAAACACATTTTTTTAAAACTTTCTATTGATTTTTGATTTCAATTAATTTCTGTGATATTTGTTTAGTTTAATGTTATATTTTGCTTAACTTTATTATAATAATATAACAGGTCATTCAATAGCTCCGTAGGATAGGTAAGAAAAAAACAAAATTTTGACAAAACTCGATTTTATTATTCAACATATGTAGTTGCCTTCGAGGACGATACAACAAGTATAGCGATTTTCCAACTTTTCGATACCACTTTTACATTACGATTTCTCTTTTTCATCAAATTAGGCCTCAGCTGACTGTCTTTTGGATTCTGGTGTGTAAAAGTGAAACCATGTTTCATCTATTGTCATATATCGACGATAGAATTTGATTTTATTGTAGTTTAACAGCGGTTTAACACTCCTCTGAAGCAACAATTCGTTTTTGTTTTGGTCGACTGTGAGCTCACGCGGCAGCCACTTGCAAAGAGCTTTTGCATACCCAAATGTTCGTGTAAAATGGTAAAAACACTACCATTTGATATCTTTACAATGTCAGCTAGCTCGAGCTTCTTCAATTTGCAATCGTTCATAACCAATTTGTGGATTTTTTTTGTTTTCTGGAATAACAGCCTAATTTGGGAGTCCACAGCGCTCTGCATCATTTGTGCATGTTTAAATTTAGCAATTCATTTGTATCGATAGAGTAGAGCTCGGATAATGTTTATCAAGACATTTTTTGGTTTCCACTGTATTTGTTTCATCAAAAAGCAATGCTTTATCAAAACTCGAAGTTCAGTTTTTTTTTTTACTAACAAAAGTTGCTTCACACTAAATGCTATAACTCACGAATCAATAGTCCGATTGCTGTCAAGTTTATACACGTATCTTTTGAAGGTTAGTACTATATAAATATTATATGAAAAAATTCTAGTAATGGCATCTATGTGTCATCCTACGGACTTATTGAATGACCTGTTAAATTAAACTTTTCTGGAGAAAAATTTGACTCGATTTATACAGTTTTTTGAAGAAATAATTATTGCTTTTTTTTAAACTTCATCCAATTTGCTAACTTAATACTTATATCACAATAAAATTTTTCATATTAACAACATCGTTAAGGACACCCAACATCAATACAAGAAAACTATAAATATTTCCCATTAGTGATACGTTTTTATTGCAGAATTAACGTGCTGGATATTATAGCAGTAGCTGCAAAAAAAAATGTATTCTTCTGCCTTAAGGTTTTAATGTCTTTTTTCTTTACAAAATTTCAATAGTTTGCTTGTTCGTTTTTGCACAATTAACACTAGTCAACAGAGCAATCCGTCAAATTCAAAAAAAAAAAGGAAATTTTCAAAATCAAGAGATATATCCTTCACTTCTCATTTAAAAATCATAAATTTATTAAATTTTTTTTTTATATATATCTCAAAAAGCGCAAAAAATAGCTTCATGGAATTAATAAGGCCATCTTAGAACCATTTAATTAACACAATTTCATTAGTTTAAATAGAGACCAATACGCTACACCGATTTCATTTTAAAAGCCTATCAAAAATTTATTTTTTTTTAAAAAATCTGGCCTTAGTAAATAATGCCCGATGAAATAACGCCCAAAATAAACGAAATAACGACCAAAAACTAAAACGAGATAACGTTTTTATTATTTTAGCTTAAATTAAGACTATTGCATGATCCTCTTAAAAATAAAGCCCAAAATTTAGCCTGTATTTCGATTAACGTTATTTCGTTTTTATTTTGGGCAATTTCTCATTTTAAAAAGGAAAATAGCACCCAAAACCAAAAAACGAAATAGCGCCTAAAAAATTTGCACATAAATTCAATTTGGGCATTATTTAAAAAATGATTATCGCCCAACTTTATATGAAAATAATTTCGGCCACATTTCTTTTTGATTTTTGGGCGTTATTTCAAATTTTTTGAGAGCTATTTCGTTTTTATTTTATGTTTTTTTTTTTTGTTTGTTTTTTGGGCGTTTTATTGTTTTTTTTTTTTTTTTTCTGGGCGTTATTTTGTTTTTTTATATCTAAAATAACGTCCAAAAAACGAAATAAAGCCTAATTTCAAGCGCCTTTGCCAAAATGATTATCGCCCAAAATTTAACTAATAATAATTCGGGCGTTATTTTGTTTTAGTTTTTGGGCTTTATTTCATTGGGGCTTACATTTTAACGCCAAATGATATCGATGACTCACAACGGCAGGGCAATGCATATTAAAAGAAAAAACAAAGATATTTGAATTTTTGCATGTGCTGTGTTTTTTTAAGCTGTGATTGTCGTCTAATCTATGCTAAAAGTTAAATAAAGTATGCTTGCAGAATTCTATAAGACGTCGGCAAAGCGTCTGATGAGGAATTGACTTATTATAGTCAATTTTGACCTGTGGTGGGTCCCGAAACTAGTAAAGCAAACCATCCTTCCCATACATTTTTTTTTTCCTTTTTTTATTTATGTGTATTTTTTACCTTGTTTTTTGTGTTTTTATTGGTGTTTTACTCAAAAACACTGAACAGTAAAGCTTCAACCATCAATGTATTTTCATTGTTGGTAGCTAATAATGAAAATGATTAATGTCTGAAGGGATTAGTTGTCAGACAGCATTTGGCCAGTGTCACTTAAAAACAACATTTTAGGAGGAGCCACTCTTTCAAATTAATGGCGTTTTCGCGAAAAATAAGGTCTCACGATGCTCTTTTGATATGATGTGAACATTTTTCGTGTTAACTTGTGTAAATACTTAACGGACTACTCGCATTAATACTAAGTGGTTTTTATTCAAATCGCTTCCTGAACGCTCTTCATATTTATTTATATTTTGCAAATAAAAAGTTGTTGGAAAAAAGCAAAAGCCATGAAAAATATTTTATCGGTTTATGTCATTAAAATAGAAATTTTATTGTTATTGTGCAGCTTCAATTTATAAGCACAAAACAGCGATTGCAAAAGTAATTTAAATTTGAGAATGCATTAAGGAAATTAAATTTTCGTTGTAAGGAATTTGAGTGTAATTTTTAAAACCCTCTTGATTTGTATGATAAATAAATTAAATAAAAAAAAAAATATTTTGCAATTAATTACAATGAATGAATGATTTGCATTACGAAGGGAATATTGCAAGGTTGACAAGTTAGAAATTGTCATAATTTATATTACAAGATAACTTGTTGACTATTTTTTTTTTATTTTTTTTTTTTTTGATCTGAGTTATAAGCAAAAAACTGACATTGTGGTTTCATTTTTTACCGCATCACAGGTTTTCACTTAGTTTGCTATGTTGCAGCAACATCACTGTTGTAAAAATGTATTTAAGCGCGCATCACTTCAATGTCAAAGGGTTGTGAAAACAAAAAAAGAAAAGGAAAAATACACGAACAGACCAATATAGGAATGACAACAGCAGAAAAGGTTCAAATTAAACAAAAAATATGTATACATATACAGCTTACAGATTGGTATATGCAATCAATTTCTGTAGCACATGAAATTATTTTTCCTTTTTGCGTGTAAGTTATGGTGAAAAATTTGTTTTAAATGCCTCAGTAACGAAAAAAAAGAAAATTTTTAAAGAAAAAGTATTCCTCTAATAGCATTTTCTTTTCTAAAACAATTTTTACCTGTTTGAAGTGTAACATTTTTTTAGTTTTGCACTCTACCCTGATAAAATGTTTTCTTTTCTTAAATAACAATATAACATAAAATTTCATACAAATCACAAAATAAATTTGCACTCACAATTGTGACATTTGTTTTTATTTAATTTAATAAATTTGAATTTTATCACATGTTTGTACATAAAAATCCAAATAAAATCCTTCAATATCATCCGTTTGTGAAAAATCAACATTCAAATTTCTCACCCCGTCGATTGAAAAAGTGTAAAAATGTTACACTTTTGCCTGCTCAGAGGGCAACAATTTTTAGAGAATTTTAGAAAAGAACATAATATTTTGACAGCCTTTGCACGGGGCAGAAGAATTGTAACATTTTCTTGAGAAAAGAAAACGACATTAGTGAAAAGTGACACATTTTCAGTAAATATTTTCAAAATATTTATCAAAATAATGCTTATGCAGATTTAGGGTATATTTGATAACACTACTGCATTCAAAAGTATTCATTTTACTCACTTCAGTTCGAAAACATTCAATGATACTGCTGCACTCTCGTAAAGTACAAATTACTTTAAGTGCGGCATTCATTTATTTCCTCATGTCAATGTACTTGATTATGAACTGTACTAAAGTAGTGTTTAATTATGTCCCAAAAAAAAAGGCATTCTTGCAGGTCTCTAGTAAGTTTCATAAATAATAAAGTTTTTTATTATAAAATGAGTTGCCTTACTTATGAAGTTGTATTTGTAACTGTTATTATTGATTTCTACTAATTTTGCAATCAATTAATTACTTTTCATAATTGAAGCACCACAAAAGAGAAACTTTTACCCAATGTTAAGTTTTCAAACTAAAATATTGATAAATTGCATTAAATTGATTGGGAAATTTTCGTCCCTATTGTTTTTGCACACAAGAGAGTTAATGTGGAAAGATTTCATTCTACTGGTTATTGTTCATTGCAATAAGTAAACTCTTTCTCACATTGAGAAAAACTTCATGCACTACCTATCAGCTGTTTTATACATATGAAATTTTCTCTTTTAAATGCAAGTAGCGCAAGATGCATTTTTTATCTCACTCTCATTTTCTCTCTGCTTCATTTGACAAAATTGCTTTCAGTGCAATTTTGTTTCATTTCTCTCTCACTCACGTAAAGCCAAAGGTCGCCCACATTGCAACAATGGCCTGTAAATTTTTTAACCTTTTCCAGGTTAAAAAAAAGCAAAACTCATAAATGGACTCCGGGGTTTGTCACGCAAATTGTGAGTGCAGAAAAAAGCTTTTAAAAGCTTACACTCTTGTCTCAGTCTACAAAATACAACATTTTTTATTTTTTGAGTACTCTCTTTATGGCACTGCTTTTTTTGGTGTAAGGGATTTCAATATTTTGTAAGCTTTTAGCATACTTCATACTTCCAGCATATGAAAAGCTTTCAATAGTCTTCTGGAAAAAAAATGCTTGTTATCATCAGCGAGTAGATGTATGCTTTGTCAAAACAAAGACCATTTTTCGTATTTCAGTCAAAATTTCTAGTGGATTTTTCTATGTTCCCCATTTTTTTAAGCCACAACCCATTCTACTAAATCAAATAAAATTTTTTTAGAATATTTTCGTCGAATACTTTAGCAAATTATGGCTCAGTTTCTGCAAAAATAGGTCAAATAGGATCGTAAAAACAGAATATGGTGTAGAAAGTTTTTCTGGAGAAATTATTTTTCCGTGATTTCATTACGACCTTGTGACAAAAATTTTCCCAAAACTAAATTTTTGAAATTGACAGTAGGATTGAATTTCAAAAATACATTGCTTTTGAGGATTTAAGTAAAAAAAACAAGTTCTGGTTCATGTTAATTACTTCTCTTAATGAAATTCAAATCACCGGGCTTAAAATTAAGTTTGCTATCGATATAGCTTACTCAAAAATTTTTAACAATTTCTTATACCAAAAATTTTGAAACAAAAAAAAAAAAAAATGCAAAAAAAAAAAATTCTTCTGTTATTTAACTCTTTATAACTTTCTTTAAATAAGAAAAAAGTATCAAAAAGAAGAGTTTCTTATATCAAAATTGACCGTAACATAACGAAAAAACAGTATAAGACAAAAAATGCTTTTAATTGTTCAAGAAATATGTATGATTTTTTTCATAAGTTTTGGGGGCACTTTAAAATTTTTCAAAATTTTCACGTGTTTTTTTGATGATTTTTATCATATTTGCTTTATACACTTTTTTTGTAAGATGCTTGGTTTTGAGTAAAAACATTTTACACATAAAACGTAAGCGAGTGCTTTTCAGGTATAAACTATTGTAGTTAAACTTTGTGATAAATGAACAGACATGAAATCTTCTTATCAGGTTTGTACTTATAATAAAGAATGAAATATATTTGAAAAATTTATTATACGTATATTTTATATTTTACTTTGCTGACTCTATTCGATATTTAAAATTCTGACAACCTTCATTGTATTGTCAATTGAAGTTCAAGAACACCAAACCACCGAAGAAAAAGTTGTCTATTCCATTTTTATTGTGTTTTCTTTTATTTTCTTGAAACAATAAACAATAAAAAATAATGAATAAATTTAGAAATTTTCATAAAATGTGCAAAGCATACTTGAAAACAAAACATACTTCAATATGTGATGTGACATCGCAAACAGGCAGAGAGCCGTATTAAATGACAGCCATTGTGTTTTTAAATAGACATAGAAAGAGCACCATAGGGTTATTGACAAACACAAACACGCACTTGAACTCACCACATTTGTGCGTGCGGCTTTGGTTAACGATGGATGTAGACCAGTAGGAAAAAAGCAAATGCTACAATTTGATAAAAATGTACTATATACACGTGTATTGTCATTTTTTTGCAGCCAATTTTTAAATAAGGTTTTTATCAGAATGTAACATTTAAACAGCGAAGACTTCTTAAAATCATCAGTATCAAAGCACATCTAATAGACCTTTCAAAAATAAGTTTCATTCTACAATTTTCGCGCTGTCTTGCTAAAAATAAGAGACTTTTGCGACCACTACTTATTTTTACATTCCTGTGGAAACATAAGCTTTACACAATTTCAAAAGATGTATTAAAAATCAAACACAAATGGCAATCTTAATGGCTTCATCGCTGCCACAAAGTTTTATGTAAATGTTATCTAACCGCACAATTATCTTGAAAACAAGTACAAACATCTAAAGCAATAACAATATGCTGATTTTATGCCATTGCTGCTAAACTTTTGTATTGCCTTAATTTGAACATATTCTAATAAATAACGCAACAGCCGCAGTAGCATTGACAATTAGCAAACCTTAGCATCATTACGTATTTAACTCAACTATAGCAGCATGCAGCATTTATGTGTTTTTGCAAAGTATTGTCTTTCTAATGGCTTGCCGCTCCAACTGCTGCTCCAATTGCTTTGGTCAATTGTTTGTGCATACATGTGGTTTTCAAACTTATTGCGCGAATTGAGTCATATTTTATGTACTACAAAGTCAATATTATCAGTTGAACATAATGTTTTCAAAAGAAGAATTCTGAACTTGTGATGGGAAAAATCAATTTTGGTTTTTTGACTTTTTCATCGTTATTTTTCAAGCCTATGTCCAAAGACCATAGACTACAGACCAAAGATCTCAGACTACGAAACCAAAATTGCGAGAACCAAAGACCAAGACCAAGGCCAAATTATAACGGAGTTAAAATATACAATAAAAGCGAAAGTTTTTCTTTATATCAAAATTTTAACTGATTGTCACTTTCTGAGTCAAAAATTTAAACTCACAAGATCGTATTTTAATTTCGTCTCTTAAAAGTATCCCGACTTCAAAGATAAATCACTTATATGCAAATATCTCTGAAAGATGCTGAATTGATAAGATCAAGTTTTTTTTTTGGTACAAAATTTATTTTATACAACACAAATGTGTTTTTTGGTTAAATATAACACTGGCACTATTATATTCAGAAATTTTTTTATCATCTCCTTTATCAATATTTGTGACATCAAATTTTTTTAAGGTTTTTTCCTTCGTACACTTGTTGCTATTATCGAAATTGGAACTTTATTTGTCTTTATCGATTAAACATATGGCGCATAAAATGTATATGTCTGTGAGAATGAGTGCGGAAATCATGTGTGAGCCCAAGGGGAAAAGAAGCATTCTAAAAGGTTTTCTGAACTGCTTTTTTTTCAGCAATTAGCTCTTGCGCTCCTGAAAATGCATTCTTTCTTTAACATTGCATGTGCTAGGATGTAAGTGTTTAATGCTTGCAGTTGCTTTCCGGAGAAAGGGATATTGAAGCACTTAATTGCATTGCGGTGCTAAGCGTTTCTTCAATTCACAAAAACCAACAAGCAAACTGACCGTGCTAGGATTCAAACCGTGGTATGTTTGATAGATAGAAGTAAACTATTTTTACTTAACAATTACAAACTTGTTAGATCTCTAGACCACTGATCTATGTGACGTAAATGTATAAAATTTTTATATTAAGAATATCTTGAAACAAAAACGTCTCTCCAAACAGAATTTGATATTCGAGTGCTTCCTGAAGCCTTACATTGTGTGCTTATTTCAAAAAAAACAAAAAAAATAAATAAAACTAGTAAGGGTGTAACTTTTGGCATGGCCAAAATATAAATACCCTACGCAGGTTTTTGAAAATTTTGCTTATATGAAAAGTGCCACGCCCTCTAGTTTTAGCTTTAAGCGTGCATTTACAGTCTTTAGTATTTGAGTGAAATTTGGTTGGATTATCTCAAAAAACCCCTTTCAGTATAGCATTTTGAAACTGATATGGGAGGTGCCACGCCCCCTTGGCCGATTTCACCTAATTTTTGTTGAAAACTTTCGTTCATAATTCTTGGTGTCGGCGTTAACTTTGAAAATCTCAAAAAACGCTTTCAGTATAGCGTTTTGATGCTTTTGCTTATATGGGAGGTGCAATGCCCTCTTTTCCGAATTCGCTCAGATTTTTCTCAGAGCTTGCGCTTACAATTTGTATTTATGTGTATTTTGGTTGGATTGTCGTGAAAAATACTCCTTAAATTGCATTTTGAACATAATTTTTGTATGGGCGGTAGGCGTGTCCGTTGACCGATTTTGCTAATTTTCAATCCTCCGAGCTAGCTTTGACGACGAAGGCAGTGTACCGAATTTCATTGAGTTATCTTGCTTAGTTTTCCCAAAAAGTGTATTTCAACACACAGCCAGCCAGACAGACGGACATAGCTAAATCGAATATATATACTTTTCTATATCTGCCATGCCTCCTTCTCTGCGCTACAAATGGGAGGACAAAGTGAATATACCCTGGGTGTAGGGTATAAAAAGTGAAAAAAAAAATTAAATAAGAAAGAGGAGAAAAAAGTTAAAACCAAAAAAAATAAAAATCTAGCTAGCGTTGGGAATTGAACTTGTGTTCATAGCACACGGGCACATTATTTTGTGTACCAAATTTTTATTTTAACCCTCTAGGACTGGTGGAGACAATTGTCTCAATGGTGTCATCTTTGGTGTAGCTATAATGGACTACACCTACAACTAAAATAAATTCACTTAAATTATCAATAGCTCCGAAAATGGTCCAAATGTAATGCAGGGTTGGTCTTTTCTGTCAAAAATGGTCCAAATGTAATGTAAAATCCGTGATTAGTACCAAAAGTGTTCCAATTGTGTATCGATTGTGTCAGCGAAATTATAACGTTACTGACTACGAATGTACTGTTTGAAAGTTCGTCGACTGTGAAGAAGAGCAAACTTTAGTGTATCGGTCTAATCACTTGCGCTGCGTGGAAAGACTAAATCAGAAGAATCAAATCAATCACTCGGTGACTTTCAATTATAGTTTTTAAATTTCAATTAATTTGTACACAATTTGTCTGAAGTCTTCAGAGCGGAAAATGAAACATGTGTAAGAAAATTAATAAAAAAAAATTCCATCCGCACTGAGATTTGAACCCGGAATGCAATGCACGGAAATTTATTATATAGTTTTTAGCATATTCGTCTATGAAACCATTTTACGTTTTGTATAAAATTTGTATATTAAATTAAATTCTTTGAAATTTATAAATAAAATAAAAAAAAATTGGCCTTTTTCTGGTCCGAATGTAATGCGTGAGGAGACATTTGACGTTTTTCTGGTTTCAATGTAATGCATAAGGAGACAATTGATTACATCCAATGACAAACAATACAAAACTTAAATAGAACTTTATATGTGATGCGACCAGAATTCGGACTAGTCGGTTTCTCCCATGGAGTAGTTTGCAAACTAGTTTTTGAATAGTCCACGGTCCTGCAGGAAAATAAATCTATGTTGTTTTTCATATTTTATTCTTTTTCTCTTCATTTGTTTTTTTAAAATACTACTCAAACATTGAAATAATCATGTCTCTCCAAATAGGATTTGATATTCGAAAACTTACGACAAAAAAAAAAAAAAAATTATTGTAAGATCGCTTCTAAATTTTTCATAGAAATAAGAGCTTTGGAAGTGCTTTCTTAAGAAGCGCTTGACATTTTTGGCTTTTGGAAAGGGAGGTATTGTTTTGGTTGGTTGTCAAAATTATCAACGAATATACCTAATAACATTGAATAACAATGGGCTTCATACTGGTGGTTTGCGGAAAAGTTTTAATTTTTGTAATCGCTTCTTCTGACGATTATGGTTCGTAAGTTTGTATAAACCTAAATGAAACTTAAATGATCAATAGTGATGGTTTTAGAAGGTGCTGTAGTCTGATACTTCAACTCTTTCTTATCAACTCAAAGAGCACACTTAAACAGCTGTCAAAACTACATCAAAGGATACAGCTAACGCATCGTATGGCTTAAAACATGTTGCTTCTATGCATACTTATACGACAAAGTACGCATGGTACGCTGTAACCACTTTAACCACTTTAACGACTTCTGTAGCACTCTTTTTTCTTTAAGGGTGAACTTTTCACAAAGTACGCGTAACTTTAATCTGTGAGACTACTAACTTTTATAATAAAAATGATTGACTCAAGCTCTGCTGGTGAAAACTTTTGCTTTTTTTGGCTTCCCTCTACTCAAAGTTGATAAAGGAATCGCGTGGCAAAATTCATCGAAAGTTATGAAAGCCAATAATGTTAGCGATGTTAAGATATTTGACTGCACAGTCAAGTTATACTTACGTATATTGTTGTTGTTGTTGCTGCTATTATTGCCAATAATCGCTTTGAAAATTTAAGCTTGAAGCTAATAAGCTTTAACTTTGGCAGTGCTTCACAGCAATAATGAAAAAGGAACTTTGAGGCATTGAAACGTGACTGGATTTATTTTCTTTATTTTATTTGGTTTTTGATAAAATTGTTGATGTTGCATAGGAGTTTGGTAAGTTGTTTGATTTTTCTATGAAATAACAAATACGGTAAGTTTGAATGAATTCCTTTTGCAAAGTTCTGTTATTGCAAAAACCTTGTTATTTGGCATGTTCATATATCAAGATTAGGGGTGTTTTAGTGCACGAATTTTGGATTTTGATACTTGACACCCCTCAATTTTGTGAGGTTGAAAAAAAAAAATTAGTTTGCAAAAAAATTTTGGGGGTGGGGTGAGGGTAAGGGTTGGCGCATCGAGGTCAAAGATGAGAGAAAAGGAGAAACAATTTACTTACAGCCCTACAAGAGGGGCCACCTCTAGAGGGTTCAAATGTATGACTGACCCACCTTTTTTTTTCTCCCCCAATATTTTTATCAAACATACCTACCCCTTATCTCTAACCCCTAAGGGGACTTCCATACAAAATTGACATTTTTAGGAAATCGATCCCCACCACTCCCAGGGTGCCCCTAGGAGGGTCAAATGTATGACCGGCCCCTAATATTTTTTCCTCCGCAACATTATTTCCCACCATGCTTACCCTCTATCTTTAGCTCTTTAGGGGGCTCCCATACAAAACTGACGTCATAGACATAAAAAATATGGAAAGGAAATCGTCAAATAGGCCCATAACTGCCCAGGAGTCTCTCCTTGAGAAGTCAAATATATGACCGACCCCCATTAATCCCCCTCTAAAGTTTCACAGCTTTCCTCACCCCCTATTTCCAATCCTTAAGGGGGCTCCCATACAAAGTTACGGTTTTTTTAAAAACTGCCCCCACTGACCTAACTGGACCATAACTGGACCATGGGTACCCCTAAAAGGGTCAAATGTATGACCGACCCTCATTATTTCTAGGAAAATTTATAAAAAAAAAAAAAAATTGTATGGCAGCCCATTTCAGGGTTGAAAATAGGGGGTAAGTATTTGGCGGAAAAATATAGGTCGCAAAAAAATAATGAGGGTTGGTCATACATTTAACCCTTCTATGGGTACCCGTGGCTCAGTTAGGGCAGTTGGGGCGTTTTATATAAAAACAGTAACTTTGTATGGGAGCCCCCTTCAGGATTAGAAATAGGGGGTAGGTACGCTGAGAAAAAACTTTGGAGAGGGGCTAATGGGGATCGGTGTTATATTTGACTCCTCTAGGAGTGACTTCTGGGCAGTTATGGGCCTATTTGACGATTTCCTTTCCATATTTTTCATTTCCATGACATCTATTTCGTATGGGAGTCCCCTAAAGAGTCAAAGATGGAGGGTAAGTATGTTTGGAAAAAATGTCGGAGGGAAAAAAATATTAGGGACCGGTCATACATTAGACCCTTCTAGGGGCACCCAGTGAGTGGTGGGGGTCGATTTCCTAAAAATGTCAATTTTGCATGGGAGCTCCCTTAGGAGTTAGAGATAGGGGGTAAGTATGCTTGGTAAAAATTTTGGTGGGGAAAAATAATGTGGGTCGGTCATACATTTGACCCCTCTAGACCCTGAGTATTTGTAGGGCTGTGTGTACATTTTTTCTCTTTTTCTCTCACCTTTGACCTCGATGCGCCAACCTTTACCCTCACTCCACCCCAAAAATTTTTTTTGCAAACTAATTTTTTTTTCCAACCTCACAAAATTGAGGGGTGTCAAGTATCAAAATGTTGTTACTAAGGATCTCCATACATTCTTAAAACACCTCTAATCAAGATAGCTGGCAAAATTTGATATAACAAAAATAGTGCCTTTTATTGAAAAAAAAACTTATAATTTGTTAAAAAAAAAAAAACAAAATAAGAACCACAAAATTGTATAGCGGCTGACTAGTAATATTATCACTTTATGCAAAAAATAATCAAAAAAAAATTTCAAGTGATAATTACAAAAAAAAGATGTGACATACATATACCTTAATTCAAAATTATGGCATATACCTTACTTTATGCTAAATACAACATCAAATAAATCACCTGCATCATAAATTTAATAGGCAATTTTCATTCAACCACACCTACACTGACCTTTAACAACTGTTTTCAATTAAAGCCACATACTGTGTCGTACAACATTTTCACCAAATGCCACTTACTCTGCCTCAAACCAACACTTTTGCATGCAAATGACTTTAATTATGCAAAGGACTCTATGCTCATCAACTTTGAGTATATCAATCCAGGATATGCTAAGGCTATCATGCAACATTTACTGCCCACACCTTTCCGTTCAAAATGGTGTTGAGTTGATATTCGTCAATTTATATTAGACACATAAGATATTCTATTCGATTTGCCATAAATTATGGCATTTTGCTTGCTGTTACTGGATGTTGCTTGGCAACAGTTGCTTGTAAGTGCAACATTTTGTTGTTGCTTAAATTTAATGCGCAATATATTACACAGATGTTAGCTGTCAACCTTATTATTTTCTTATGTTAATTTCTAGAGATTGAGTGCAACACCTGCAAGAAGTATGGTTGACTGTTTACTCAAAATGTTTATCTATGGTTAATTAAATTCTAAGGCAACTAAAACACAGAACTTTTGTTGGAAGTGTTGTACGAGAGGAAGCTACCATAAAATTGTATGAGAGTAAATTTTAGTTCTGGTTAATATCTCAGTTTTGATGTAACATTTAGTTATAATTTTTTGAATTTAATAAATTTTTCCCATAATTTTTCTTAAATAAATTGTGAATTTGATCACTAGATGCTCCGTGGCTTATATAGCACAAACAATTTAAAATTTCATTATCTTCAGATAGAAATGAATTTAATTTTAGATAAATTGCATCGTACCAAAACCTTATCAGAATACTATTAAGCAAGACGTAACCAAATTATTTAAGAATTTAAATTTTAAGATTAATCATACGTCATGTTGTTTGAAATTAAGTCACCGATCATATTGTATAACATAGCAGCGATATAATTTTTTGCTAAAATGCTTTCACTATATTATAAAATCTTAAATCTGCTACAATCATGAATTAAATGAACATTGACTGCTTTAAAATATAAAATTTATAGCTAAAAATGCTCAAAATAAAAACAAAAATATATTAATTTGTTTTTTTTTTTTCTTTTTCTTTGTAAACAAATTCTTGTCATTTTATATTTTAGTAACTTGCTTTGTTTCACTTTTAAAGTAATTATAAACCAAGATTGGCCCTATGCTCCTCCTAGGAGTTAAAGGAGAATACATACATACATACATAAACCAAGTTTATTATGATTACTTCATTGTCAAAGTTTGTACGTGATTACAAATGTTAGTCCACCATTCTTTTGTTTGAGGCTAGTTGCATTGCAAATTTTATGCTGCGCATAGAAAAATGAAATACGTGTCAAAATTTTAAAAATAATTTTGTGATAATGTAAGGTATCAAGTTGCCACATAGGTATACCGTAAAATCGTACTACTATTAATTTTGGCCTATCCAAATCTAAAAATTTTAACTTGGACAATTAGACACCTTGTTTACTGTATAATTTCTTTATGTTTTAGTCATTTATACTTAAATGCATGCATTGACTGCAATATTAATCTGAAATACCACTCTTTGAGCTTAAATTTTCATGAAGAATTAATATCATTTTACTCTTTTTATTCCCTACACCCAGGGTATATTCACATTGTCCTTCCGTTTGTAACGCAGAGACGGAGGCGTGGCAGGTATGGAAAAGTATATATATTCTTGATCAGCGTCACCTCCTGAGTCGATATAGCCATGTCCGTCTGTCTCGCTGGCTGGCTGGGTGGGTGGCTGGCTGGCTGGCTGGCTGGGTGGCTGGGTAACGGCTGTGTGTGGAAATACATTTTTTGGGAAAACTGAGCAAGATAATTCAATGAAATTTGGTACACTGCCTTTGTCGTTAAAGTTAGCTCGGGGGATTGAAAATGAGCGAAATCGGTAAACGGACACGCCTACCGCCCATACAAAAAATATATTCAAAATGTGATAATAAGAGCATTATTTGCAATAACAGAAGCAAAATACACATAAGTACTAGAGATAATAAGTACAAGTTCTGAGCAAAAACTAGGCAAATTCAGACTAGAGGGCGTGGCACCTCCTATATAAACAAAAGTTTCAAAATGTTATACTGAAAGCGTTTTTTGAGATAATCCAACTTAATTTCACTCAAATACTAAGAGCATTAATTGCAAACTCTGAGCAGAAAGTAGGACTAGGACTAGAGGGCGTGGCGCCTCCCATATGAGCGAAAGTTTGAAAATGCTATACTGACAAATTTTTTTAAGAAACATTATCCGAACTTTACTCTAACACTCAGAACAATAAATACAAGTTCTACACAAAATCTAGGTGAGCTCGAGAGGGCGTGGCACTCCCCATATAAGAAATTTGTTCTTATACTCTCCTAGAGGTTACGGAAGAATTCAACAATTTATTTTATTAAAAACTTGTATGTACAAGAATACGTATATTGGATAGTATTTATCAACTAAATGTTTAATAATATCCGAGTACTTAAAATGCAGTGTAGGGTATTTAGTTTTTGGCCAGGCCAAAGATACCACCCTTACTAGTTTGACTATGTCATGCTATTTTAACTCAAAGTAAGAAACTTTTCACAGTACAGGGACCAAGCTTGTGCAAGAATTCTTAACTTATTAGCATCATATCGCTGTTGAACTAACTCTCGAGTACGAAACTTCTGATGATGGAGAAGGCCACGTTTAACAAAAAATTGCTTCTGGGAGAGTGGAGAGTCTAAAATGTACCACTGAGGTGTTAAGCGGTTAAAATAGGTTTTCTGACTTGTTTTAGAATAAAAATTTCTGTGTCACCCTCGACTTTTAGAGAAAATTTTTTTATTGAAATCTTTAGGGCAATTGTATGAGCTTTTTAAAAATGTATCTGGTTTATAGGGTTTAAGTTTCGGAGAGTTCTGGAACTTTAAAGTTGATATTTTAAATTTTTTTTCCTAATTTTTGACTTACATAGGTGGTTATTTAACTATGAAAAAAGGTCCTATTAACATCCGTTTTTATAGTTTTTTTAAAATCCTCGTTAAATAGGTTTTAATTCGGTAGTACATTTATCAGCGCTACACGCACTGCCCTTTATCCACTGGAGTCTTCAAACGGGTTGTTTTTGAAAAATATTTTTTTCTGAACTCAATTAAAAGAATTGTTATTTGTATAACAAATGTGCTACCAAATTAAAGAAAATTGAACGGTAATTTAAAAAAAATACAAAAAAGTATCTTTATGGGATCTTTTTCATACTAAAATGTCCACCAAAATCAAAAAAAAACATGTTACAAATATCATATTCAAAGGTTCAGAACTTTGCGTAATCCTTATAGACTCTATAAACCAAATGCATTCTTAAAAAGCTCATACAATTAGCTAAATGTTATTTGTGAAAAAATTGTCTCTAAAACGCAAGGGTGACCCAAGAAACTTTTTTTTTTCTAAAACAAGTTGAAACTAGTAAGGGTGTAAATTTTGGCCTGGCCAAAAAATAAATACCCTACACTGCAGTATTTTGAAAATTTTGCTTATATGGGAGGTGCCACGCCCTCTTGTCCGAGTATACCCAGTTCTTGTTCAGAGCTTGCATTTATATTTTTTAGTGTCGGAGTGAAATTTAGTTGGATTATCTCAAAAAACTCTTTCAGTATAGCATTTTGAATCTTTTGCTTATATGGGAGGTGCCACGCCCCCTTGTCTGATTTCACCCAATTTTTTCTGAGAGCTTTCATTTATAATTCTTAGTGTCTGAGACAAATTTGGTTCGAATATCTCAAAAAACGCTTTCAGTATAGCGTTTTGAAGCTTTTGCTTATATGGGAGGTGCCACGCCCTCTTGTCTGAGTACACCCAGTTTTTGTTCAGAGCTTGCATTTATATTTTTTAGTGTCAGAGTGAAATTTAGTTGGATTATCTCAAAAAACTCTTTCAGTATAGCATTTTGAATCTTTTGCTTATATGGGAGGTGCCACGCCCCCTTGTCTGATTTCAACCAATTTTTGCTGAGAGCTTTCATTTATAATTCTTAGAGTCTGAGTCAAATTTGGTTTGAATATCTCAAAAAACGCTTTCAGTATAGCGTTTTGAAGCTTTTGCTTGTATGGGAGGTGCCACGCCCTCTTGTCCGAATTCGCTCAGTTTTTTGTCAGAGCTTGCGCTTACAATTCGTAGTACTTATGTGTATTATGGTTGCATTGTCGTGAAAAATACTCCTAAAATTGCATTTTGAATAAATTTTTTGTATGGGCGGTAGGCGTGTCCGTTGACCGATTTCGCTCATTTTCAATCCCCCGAGCTAACTTTGACGACGGAGGCAGTGTACCAAATTTCATTGAATTATCTTGCTCAGTTTTCCCAAAAAGTGTATTTCAACACACAGCCAGCCAGCCAGCCAGCCAGCCAGCCAGCCAGCCACCCAGCCAGCCAGCCAGCCAGCCAGACAGACGGACATGGCTATATCGACTCAGGAGGTGACGCTGATCAAGAATATATATACTTTTCTATACCTGCCACGCCTCCTTCTCTGCGTTACAAACGGAAGGACAAAGTGAATATACCCTGGGTGTAGGGTATAAAAATCAGTTTTTTCAATATAGCGTTACATTTTACACTCCCCAGATGAAACTTTTTGTTAGCCCAGGAATACTCTATCACCTCCTAGGAACTGCGGAATCTTATGCATTATGCCCTTCATAGAGATCTGGTGGAGTGTGGTGGAATTTTCTTGACGATTTTCGCACTCTCTTGTAAGTAAAGTTTGTTCATCTTAGAACACTGGTAAAAAGTAAAACTTATTAATAACGAATGGGCATGACACTTATCAAACAACCCTCACTCTTGGACTAATATATGGAATTCATTTTAGTCAACTACATACATGCCCAAGATTATAAAAGGAGCTTGTACCTAGAGTTCGTGTAATAAAAACATAAAAGTTTCGCAAAAAAGAATCTTTCCCGACTAGAAATTTGCTTAGGCATGCCTAAAAATACATTAGGCCCTAATTGGGAAACAATGGGATTGGCCTTAATTAGGAATGCCTATTACTTGCCTAGTTAAGTAGGCTTTGGGTTTGCCCAAATTAAGTTTGCCTAATAAACGCCTAATGCGGTGGTCATAGTGCTAAGCGAACAGTTGCCGAATTTCGTTTGCCTAACGGAAACCTAACGTGGGGGTCATAGTGATAAACGAACAGTTGCCTAGTTTCGGAATGCCTAACAATTGCCTAGTTAGGCAGGATTAAGATTTACTTAATGAACGCCTAATGCGCTTTTCATAATGAAAAACGAGAAGTTGCCGAATTTCGGTAAATCTGGGGAAAAAGTTATGCGATATTAATGAGAACATTTGAAGCTGCTCCAAAATTAAATAATGTAAAGTAGGAATAAAATGTTTGTTCTAATCTATAAGAAAAAATATTATTAAAAACTTGAATTTTTTAAGTGCTTTTATTGCTCTCAAAAAGTAACATTTTCATTTTATTAGTACCACGATTATTACCACACGAATTTAAGACAAGAATTGAAATTTTTGTTTATAAACTTAATTCTTTGAGTTAAAATGGAAGCTTAATTCAAACCAAGCTTTTAATGAAAATTTCAGTAGACTGATATTAACGATTGATTTTTAGTCACCCGATTCGTTTCGTCTTCCATGCTAATGTTATAATTAAAGGCAACTACTTCAAGATTTCCTTTCCATACATGATTCATTCATTCTTCCAAACAATTGTTTCATTAAAATCCTATTTTATTAAATTTTATGGTTCAAAAACTAAATAAAGATTGTCAGATATGTCGGCAATTGTATTTATTTCCAATAAGGACTGTTCCGTAATCCGTGTGGTTTCAACTATTTTCCATTTTGGAAGCTTTTGATGAAAATGGTAAGTCACGCGATAAAAAGTATCAGAATCTGTTTTGTGGAGAATTACAGACTCTACAAATAATATTGATTTACATTTACGAGAAAGTAACCGTTTAGGAAATATTCGATAAAATCGAATTTTTCGATATTTTGCGATTTTTTAAGAAAATTACCTAACGATTACTTTTTTGTTAATCCGAACTTATATTATTTGTACAACCTGCAATTCTCCACAAAAGATATTTCAATTCTTTTTATCGTTCGACTCACGGTTTTAATCAAAAAGCCTCCTAAATAATAAGTAATTGAAATCACACGGATTTCGGAATAAACCTGAATTATCTTTAATGTGATCAGTTATTATAATTTAGCATATTAACAATTCTTAAAAAATTAAGATAGAAATAAGAAATAATATTTTTAATAAATTACTAAAAAAATACAGAGCTATTTTTCGTTTTATTGATTTGAAGATTATTATTAGTTAGGCGTGAATTAGGGCCCAACTGGTTTTACCTAAGCAGAACGTTAGGGTCAAGTGCTAAATCCCAACGATGGCCTAGTTTGGTAAGCCTCAAATTTTCCTATATACGAACGCCTACCTAATTAGGCCGGCATTAGGCATTCCTTATTGGGAAAATATGGGGAACACCGTTACATCCGATATGAGGGCCTTGTTAGGCTCCCGCGTTTGGCCCTAACGTTCTGGTAAGGCAAAACTCACAAGGCCCTAATTATCGCCACACAAAATTTTCTAGTCGTGTTAGAGTCGCGGCAAACATTTCCAACAAATGTTTCTTTGAAGATTTTTAAGCTACTAATTTTTTTATCTGTTAAATACTAGTGTGCACAGAAATATTTGCCTTTTGAGAACATCACTGTACTTCAACATTCATAAATTATGTATCATGTAACTTTTAACGCTTAAAATTAATAAAATGAATCTGATCCTACTACATTCTAAAAGTACAACTGCAACTTCTCACTGCCCTTCGATCCAATCAATAATATGCCATTACATGTGATTGACATTGTCAATTGCTGACAGGATCAAGTACTGAACAGTTGTAATCTCGAATATTGAAAATTTTTAATAAATTTTTTTGTGGTTATTTTCCTCTTTAAAAACTCAAATATATGTATGCGAATGTACTAACATGCACAATAAAGCGTGCAAATTTGCTTGAGCTTTAATTACAATTGCAATTTTTATTTTTGTAATTGCCACATTTTCACCAAAAAAGTAGGTCAAGGCTTATTTATAGTGATAACACAAAGTATTTACACGTGTAGATATACTGAAAATTTATTATCCTGCGCATTATTGTTTCAATACTTTTTAATTGACAAACACGACATATCAATTTTAATCATGCTCAAGAGGCAAAGCATCCACTGTGTCATAAAAGCAGTTAACAAACAATGAATGACCTTAAAAATGTTCAGCTCAGCTGTGGCGGATTATTGGGAAATGAATAATGCATTGACTAATAAAGCATGGTAGATGACTGACGCATGGGGTGTTGAAAAATGCGACCTAAGCTTGATTGAAGTGATGTGTGAAAATTGATTTTTTATTTTTTTTCTGCAGTTAGCTACAATAGGTGAGTTGGTTATTTAAGTTTTTGTTATGTTGTAAATTTAAAGATATTTATGCAAACTCTTTTTCAAATGGTGTAGGGTATTCAAATTAAGCGGAAGCAGAAAGATCAAACTTACTATGTTGACTTGTATAATTGTTTTAACAAAAAATGCAAATTTTAGTGACTAATTTTGATTTAGTTTCTTTTTTGTGCTATTTACCTGTCCAATTTAAAATATACTGTATTGAAATGTTTATGTATTATGGTAATTCCACCGAAGACTATTACTATTTGTGTGCTATTTCTATGTCCAAATAAGCAAAAATTTTTACTATGCCAGATTTTAAAAGTAAAACCTTATGTACAACATTTCTTTAAAAAAAATGAACATTGTTTATAATTTTTGTGATAAATTTTTCATATATATTTTCAAACATTTTCAAGTATTTAGTTCATGGACATAGAGAAATCAATTTAAAAAATAAAACTTAATTATAGCGAGCATAACGTTTAAGAGCTTATTCATTTTGGAAAGTCCAAGGACCGTTATTGGCATTTTCGTGCTAATTCTATGGCCAACTAAGCATTTTAGAAATAAAGCTAGAATACACTTATCATATGACTTATGTTATTGTTTCGATTGAATATTTCTTTGTGCTATTTATCTGTCCAATACAAAATATACTTACCTGTGAGTGCATGTATGTATTCTCCTATAAACTTACTTGTGAGTGGTTTGTTAAAAAGTTTATTTATGAGGGAAACTGTTCTTATCTTCTACATTTCGTTAAAAAATGGATGCTTAAACTTTTTGTGATAAATTTTTCATATATTTCAACATATAATTAGGTTCCTAGTCTTAGTTTTATTATTTCATTTAATTTACTGAGCCTTTGAACATAAAAAGTTCAGTTTAAAAAGTAATGGTTTAATAAAAAGAGCATAATGTTTAAGAGTATATTGACTTGAGAAAGTTCAACAACCATTACTAACATTTTAGCGCTATTTCTATGTCCAACTAAGCATTTTCAAAATAAAGCTAGAATACACCTACATAATATATATGCATAATATGCATATATATTTTGAACTGTGCTATTTATGTGGCCAATAGTGTACTTGCATATACAATAAAGACAATCCAGGTTTCGAATGGTATAATTTAGATATTAAAAAATAAACCGAGCTTGCTTCAAAACCTTTTGTTTTGCATTTTTTAAGGCTAACTTGAATTTGTTTAGACAGAGCGAAAAAATTTTATGCAATTTTCCTCTCTGTGCTATTTTTGTGAAAAATTTATTTTCTGCTATTAGCTGTTGTTATTGCTGCCACTAGGTCTTTTGACCACACAACAAAGAAAAATTGTTGTTTTTCATTAATTTCGATGTTCGACACAACAAAAGAATAACATACGACATTTTTGCAATAAAACAATTTAATGTATTTTTTTTTTTTTTAATTTTTACTTTTACAACATTTCGCTCATACGTTGTATACGACATGTGTGCACTTAATGAAATTTTAATTATTTATTGACACACATTCGGAGTGCATATTTTTGCAAGTGTACGTGTGTAATAGCAACACAGGGTTAAAAAAAAATCAAAAACAATAACAAAGGGCTCGACTTTCATGAAGCTTATGAAATTGTTTTTTTTTTATTCAACACCAGCGGTTTTTCATGCAACGCGTATGAGGTTTTCCATCGTAAGCTGATGAAAAATTGTTACGCCGCCTAAAAAGTTCCACGAAATATTTGCAATTTTCATATCAATTATATAGGGAATGTGTGCCAAATATGTACTATGTAAGCCTTGAGAGCGATAAAGAAGAAAGGGCACGAATACTTTTGATCCAACTCAGACAGCAGCGCTTGATTTATCCTATGCATTTTCATTTATATTTCAATTCTTCCGTTCATAACTAAGTGTGATGCATACCAATTGAAGTAGCGCGAAAACGTGAAGAAATGATAAACGAAACAGTTGGGTAAAAGGAATACAAAACAACGCCACCCCACCAAAAAACACAGGATTGAAAGCAAATGCAAAACAATATAAAAAAAATAATAAATGAGGTATTGTCTTCGCGATATCTAAGAAAGAAATCATCAAGCAAAGGATAAAACAAAAAATCGCACCACAAATAATGAAACTACATGAGAAAAATGGAAAAAATCTCAACAGCTGTTGCAATAATGTAGCGCAAAATAACGTGAAACTGTTGGGATTTTCATTTATCATTCACAAAACACGCATAGAATAGCATGCTTCTCAAAAAAAAAAAAAAAACACAATCGCAATCACAGCGGCAACAGCTGTCAAAATATTATCCTTGTTTGTGGTAAGAGTATATAAATACAACAAATTTATTTTAGTTTTCTTTGTTTTCAAAGAAATTCGCGAAAGTGGTGAAATTTGAATTTTGTTATGCAAGGAATTTGTGCAGTAATATTATGTTATTTCATTTGATGATTTTGCTTAATTTTTATTTTCTATTTAACTTGTAAAGTTATAGTGTAAAAATCGATGAATATAAAATGAACACGAAAATAGCACAAGATAAAAGTTTTATTTTAATTTTTAAATTTTTATCCGTTACATAAACATGTATACGAACTCTTCATTGGACACACAAATAGCACAATTTTTACATTGCTTAAAATAATAAAAGACTCAGTACAATATGCAAAATAAAAGTAATTGACACATTTAATTTATATAAGATATCAACTAGTACCTACAGTTTTAGCAAAATAATCTACTGAAGAAAGTAAAACATTATTAAGTCGTACTCGTATATGTACACGTTAATTACGTTTTTTTATATATATATAAAAAATTAAAAAAAAAAAAGAAATTGAATTTGTGATGGACACGGAAATAGCTCAACAGAACAAAATTAATTTTAATTGGAGAATTTTTTTTTTGTTTGATATGAGTTCTCACTTGGAGGTACAAATAGCACAATTTTTTATTACATGAAATATATAATAGAACAATTAATACCACATTCAAAAATATAATTGACAAGCGCAATTTATGTAAGATATGAAATAGCACATTCTTAACAAAAATAGTCTAATGACGAAAGAAAAGCATCATTAAGCCAAATACATATAGTAAGAAAAATAGTTTTTTTTTACCGAAAAGTTGCAGTAAACAGCGAGAGTAAAAAAATGTCCAAAAATGGTTAAATTTATGATGGACACGAAAATTACACAACAGAAAATATTAACATTTAGTTGCAGAATTTATATTTGTGTGTGTGTTATATAAATTCTCACACAATTAGTTTATATAAGATATGAAAGAGCACAGTTTAAGCAAATACAATATACTAAAGAAAGAATAGCATCATTAAGTCATACATAAGTATATGAATAATAGCTTTTTGTACCGTTTATTTGCAGTAATGAGCGCGACTGAAAAAAGTTCAAAAATTTTTAAATTTCTGATGGACGCAAAAATAGCTCAACAGAAAATAATAAATTTTAATTGCAGAATTTTTATTTCAGTATGTGTTTTATGAATTTTCACTTGGACGTACAAATACCACAATTTTTTAATACATGAAATACATAATAGAACATTTAGTACCACAGGCAAAAATATTACTGACACACCTAATTTATGTGAGATATGAAGCAGCACAATTTTAACAAAAATAGCCTACTGAAGACAAAAAAGCATTTTTTACTCAAACACGTATGAAAAATAGTTTTTTTTTTCCGTAAAGTTTCAGTAAAGAGCGAGAGTAAAAAAGCTCAAAAATAATTAAATTTATGATGGTCACAAAAATAGCACAACATAAAAGACATAATTTCAATTGCTAAATTTTTATTTGTGTGCATGTGGCATAGTTATATAAATTTTAACTTGGACATTCAAATATCACAAATGCTTATTACATAAAAGAATAAAACATCTAATACCACATGCAAAAATATAATTGGCGCATTTAATTTATGTAAGATATGAAATAGCACAGTTTTAACAAAAATAATCTACTGAGTAAAGAACAACGTTATATTAGTATTCTTTACTTTAAAGTTGCTGTTATGTGCCCGAATAGATAAAAGTTCCAAAACCTGTTAAATTTCTTATGGACACAGAAATAGCGCAAAAGATAAATTTGAATTTTGAATGTTGAATTTTTATTTGAATACATGTAACAAAGTCTTATGAATTCTTCATTGGACATTCAAATAGCAAAATTTTGTCATTACATATTTAATCTTGATGAAAGTTCCCAGTGTTTTTTTTTTCAAAATTTTAGGCATTATGGTGAAAAAAATGGCTAAATATTTTTGACTCAAAGTCCATTGGAAGCTACATCTTCTCCCAAACTTTCTAGCAATCTATGAATTCCGGAACAAAAAAAAAATCTCAGTTTTTGAGCCCAAGAATGAATCGAGCCAATTTTGTATATCCTCGACTGAAGTGAAGCGTATTCCGGTAAGAGCTTTCTGCATTAGTCAAAATAAATGGTAGTCTGATGGCGCGAAGTCAGGACTATAAGGCGGCTGAGACATAATTTCCCATCCACTATTATCCAAATTGTTTTTAAACAAAGCCAAAACATGTGGTCGAGCGTTGTCGTGGTGAAAAATTACGTCCTGGTCTCATATAATGTCCGCTTCAAATGAATAAGCTGTGTTCAATACAATCGTCTTTTAATATTTTGACCACTCGGAAGCAGTTCATAGTATACCACAACTTTCTGATCCCAACATATGCAGAACGTGACCTTGTCAACATGAATATTTTAGTTTGGTGTCGATTTCACCGGCACTTTTTGTCATCGGTGACAATATGATACAGAAACGACTTTTCTTTTTATGCTGCTCCCGCAAATAACTCTCATTTTGCTCAACAAAAATGCACAAATATAATGATGCACTGTTGCTGACAGATGCCCAAGCTCTCAATATTACATTTCGACCCAAAATCTACTGATGGCGCTATCTTTTTTTGAAACGCTGCACATAGGGGTATCTGAGTTAAAAACTTGGTCAAAATTAATAAATCTGGAACTACTGGTCCGATTTTGGAAATTGAGGTGTCATTTTATTCAGATTATTCAGACAATCGAAACAAATATAGACTCGTTTAAAAAAAACGTCAATAGAGGGCGCTGCAGACAAGTGAAATATTTGAGGACTTGTAGCTCCTGTAGTACTGAGCCGATTTTGGTTTTTATAAAGTTTTTTTCTTTCATTTTACTAAAATGACAATATGATGTCATTTAACTTTTGAAATACATTCAATAGATTGCGGTGTACACATGATAAATGTAGTAAATTTTAGGGTCTTCTATCTCGTATACTGCTTTATTGATTTTAGTTATCAAGGAGTCAATCAATTTATATAACTCAGAAGAGTAGTCCAAAAACACTACAGAATAGAAAATTTCTCCACAGAGGGCGCTATAGACAAAAACATCAGAAAAACATTTTAAAAATTCTATATCACTTTACCTTATTTAATAGATATGGCTTATTCTTTTAGCATTGTTAACTGGAGTAATACTGTAATACTGAATTATCAAAAAAATTGATAATAGAGGCCGACATAACTTACCGAAACTCCAACTTTTCAATCTCCGAACTAATAATCTCAAGTTTTTGAAAACAATTATTTTTTATTTTAATCTGAAAACTCTTCGCCATCAAATAATTTCTTAGAATTTTAGTCCTTTGAATTCGTTCATTTTTTCGTTAATAATTTCTTAAAAACTAAAAATATCACATGTATAGGCATCAGCAAAAAGTGCAGCTATTTTGCCAATAGGAAATATTAGGAGCCAAATTTTGCGGTTTTAGCTACAAAAAGATTTCATTTATGAGAATTTTTGGTAGAAAAAATTGGGACTCGTGAGGATCCATTACTTTTCTGCTTTAAAAAATTTACAATTTTTTAATAAAAAATACTCAGTTATTTATAAAGTTTGAACACACTATTTTGACTCTTATAATGACTCTTTTCTTATTAAATTAAATTCATTGTAAAGAACACACCTGTCGTAGAATAATCTATTCTGCAATTTTTCGTTTTTTTCTCCAATTTAAGAAATATACGCACTTAAATCAATACTTCTTTCGCAACTTTAAAATTTTATTTTAAAATGTTTTACAAAACTTCAACTTTAACAGCGTAGCATGCAGCCGCAAATTAATTTAGATGAAATCGGGTGTCAGATTTCTTTAGTTTGGAGTATTAGCTGTATAATAAAAAAAAAAGTTGAATCATTTTGGACCAATTACAAAAATTCGTTTTTGACCAGCTTTTTGGGTTAAATCTCCCTATGTGCGCTGGAAACTTACTTGTAGATATTTAATAGCATATCAAAAAATTTTCAATAAACTAATATTTGTCGAGAATCATTCACTGACAAAAAAAGTAACATTACCTACCTAATAAAAAATCTGCCCAAGTTTAATCAAATACTAAACGAACAAATTACAATCAACAAAACACTTGACCCTTGATTGCCTCCGCCACCGAGTGCTTTAAAATTCAATTGTAAGTGTTTTATCAAAATCCGAATTTACTCAATATTTGCACATTTACTGCCAAAAGTGGTGTGCGCTCTCAAACACAATTAATTCAAATCAAATGACATACCAGAAAAACCAACTTACATAAATAAAAAATTCAAATGAGATACTCCACACAAAGTTCACATTCATTCATTTAGTGCATGCCTGTGTGGCCTTTTGATTGTGTGGGTCATTGAGTTCTAATACTTATATATGTGAAATAAAAATTTCAATGAATTTTGATATGATTTTCAAACTCAACATTAACCCAATTTGTTTATTTTAAGCTAAGAACAAGGACATTTGAAGTAAAAATCTAAATTTTAGTTAGAAAATAATAGCGCATGCTGAGTTAAGCTTATATTCATTGCAACTTTCGTTGTTGTTTCGAGCTAAAGGTAAAAAGAAACCAACCAACTGACATAGATGACAACGACCATGACGATGACTATACTCAATCATTGTCTCACAGTTGAGTGAGTGAGTTGGAAAAAACCACACAAACGAGTTGATGATATCTTTTGCATGATGGCAAAAATTCAAAAAATTATTAGCAACAAGGGCATTTATACAACCACAGGATCAAGGACGTGTGTTTTCCAGACATTTGTTGAAAGACTTGGAATTAAGTTTAAATACAAGATTTGTGCTTTAAATCTAGAAAAGCCACATTTAACTGAACTAAATAGAAATATAACATGAGCGTAGCCACTCACAACAACTTTTATTTTTTAGAGAAATAATTTTCAAATAAATGCAATGAAACCCTTAAGTTCAAAATACATCAAAGTTGCCATTTTGAAGTGGAAAAGTGAATATATAAATCTTATTCCCATACGTCATATTCTCCAATTCACATAGAACTCATTGGTTTATTTTTTTATGTAAAAATTTATGAAAAATTTTTGTCGAAAACATACAAAACCTCTACTTAAATTATTTCTCAACACCACAAGAAACATAAACCAACTTTGCTTAAGCTGCAAATGCAATCCAGGCAAAAAAATCTGCTTAAATATATTAAACTTAATATGCTGACAGTTGATGAGCATCCTAGATAACGCAAACGCTAGTGCCTGCTAAAGGTAAAGTTGATATCGCATGAATAAATGACTTGTGACTGCTGGAAACATATTGTGTTCGCAACATAGAAGGGCAAAAAAAAAACTGAATATAAATCCCATAAAAAACATTAAGTAAAAGTTAAGTTGATTGATGATGCGATGAATTTAAAAAATGCAAATAATGTCATAGCTATGGTAATGGAAAGTAGAAAAAAAAATGTATAGCTCGTTAAGGTTATGCAGACGATAGGTAAGATGTTTTTCTATTCTAAGTAAAATTATAATTTTTATTTAAAAGAAATTTTATGTTTTATTTATTTTTATTAATTCTATTTGTGCAAAAACTTACTTAAGATATATGGATTATTAAATAATATTAAATATTTAACATGTGTACTGATTCAACCCTTGTTGTAAGGCTTATTTATGGTGTTCGAATCAATTATTTGCATGATTAATTCCAAACAGCAGTATTTATAACATCAAAATCATTTTGTATGTACAAAGTTCAATTTACTTGCACTTCTGCATACTGTATTATCTATATATAAACTATATTGTCAAGATACTGCTCCTATTACATTCATTCGTTCAGTAGTTCATTCCATTCCATTGCTTTATTTGATTGGATTCAGTTTGGTATGAAATGATTGCTACCAATGTGTACTTATGTATTTCCGCTCGCAAGAGTAGACACTCATTAATTTCGTACATATGTAATATGAAAAAATACCAACGCAAAGATATTTTGAGTTAAATATACAAGCACTTAATGTACAGTGCTTTATTCCAACAAAAACAAAACATACAAACAAAAGTTAAATATATCAAATTTAATAAATTAATTCTTTGTTTTTTGGCTATAAGGTCAAGTGTTTATTTATATAAATTTGTTCCCAATATTTCGAAAAAGATCCTTTTTCATCATCAGGGGTAGTTTACATTTGTTGAGATCAAAAATTGATGATGAAAAAGGATCTTTTTCGAAATATTGGGAACAAATTTATATAAATAAACACTTGACCTTATAGCCAAAAAACAAAGAATTAATTTATTATAATAGTGAAAGGTCGAATAAAATAAACATTTATATATCAAATTTATCTTGTTGAAGCAACAGAAAAGAAAATTTGTTACCACAAAAAGGGTAAAAACGTAGTACATTTGTCATACCATTTTTTTCATTTGAGGTCAAAAACAATTACTCTGCAAAAAAAATTCTTTCTTCTGACTTCAAATCAATAAGTTGGTATGATAAACGTATTACCGAATCAAAGAAAATTTTACGCAGATTCTAAAAAAATCCAGAACGCTCTTACCGGAATATGCTTTACTTCATTCGAGGAAATAAAAAATTGCCTCCATTCCTTCTTGGTCGCAAAAAACGAGAATTTTTTTTGTCCGAAATTCATAAATTGCCAGAAAGATGGGGAAAGTTGTAGCTTCCGATGGATAATACTTTGAATAAAAAATATGTAACCATATTTTCAAATTGTCTAAAAAAGCTGGAAACTTACTTTAAGACCAAATATGTAATGAGAAAATTATGCTATTTGTATGTTCGATGAAGAATTCATTAAACTATGTTACATATATTCAAATGAAAGTTCAACATTTAAAAATTTAAACTTTCATTTTGTGCTATTTATTTGTCCATGAGAAATTTTGGAACATTTGTCTATTCGGGCACATAACTGCAAATTTAAATTTAAAAAAAAAAAACTAACATACACATAGGTGAGACTTTATTACGTTCTTCTTTACTCAGCTGATTATTTTTCTAAAAATGTGCTATTTTATATTTTTTATAGATTCAATATGTTAATATTATAAAAATGGATGTGGTATTAAATTTTTTATTATTTTATGTCATAAGAATTTGTGCTATTTGTACGCCCAAGTGAGATTTCAGATAACTATGTCACATACACACAAATAAAAATGTAGCAATAGAAATAATATATTTTCCGTTGTGCTGTTTTTGCGTCCATCATAAGTCTAACTATTTTTGGACTTTTTTTTATTCTCGCGCTTTACTACAATTTTGCGGTAAAAAAAAAACAAACTATTATTCATACTATATGTGCATGATTTGATAATGCTTTTCTTTCTTTGGCAGATTATTTTTGCTAAAACTGTGCTATTTCATATCTTTCATTAATTAGGTGTGTCAATTATAACTGTGGCAACAAACCAGAGTAGCTTAAGTGGATCTTTGATAACATTGCAAAACAGCATTATTTCTATGCTTATGAAACGAGTTTAAACTGGTTCGCTTTCTGAGCAAAGACTGACTTAAGCTACTCTTGTTTGTTGCCACAGATATTTTTGCATGTGGTGTTAAATGTTTTATTATTTTATATACATAATAAGAAATTATGCTAATTGTACATCCAAGAGAGAATTCATGTCACACAAATAAAAATTCAGCAATTCAAACTTCAACTTTTCCCGTTGTGCTATTTTTGTGTTCATCAGAAGTTTAATTTTTTTTTTTTTGAATTTTTTATTTATCTGCGCTCTTTACTGCAACTTTACGGTAAAAAAAAAACTCTATTATTCACATGTTTATGATTTAATAATGCTATTCTTTTTCAGTAGAATATTTAATGTTTTATTATTTAAACCATTATTTCGAAAAAAATGCTGCCCCCTAATGAACGCGGAATAATTTTTAACCATTTAACATTAAAAATCTTGACAATTCGGACTCTTGAAAGACTGAAAGCTCCATTTATAAATCTATCAGCATAATGATACAAAGAAAATGTGGATTCAGTATAACTGTGGCAAAATGATGGATGTATTAGAACAAAACCTGACTTAAATTTTATGGAAAATTTGTTCGTCTCTATTTAAAGAAAGCGGTTAAAAAAATAGCAAAAAACCAAAAAACACTTAAAACTACAATATTGATGGTAATAGATGCTAATGATGGACACACAAAGATGGCTTTACAGATGGAAGGTAAGAATAAATTTAACATTATAGAACTTATTTTTTTTTTTGTAAAAAAAGTTTCTTGATACTAAAAACATTCAGTATTTTTGCTGTTCTTTACACTTGTTTTGCATTGTGATTCCACTTATGCGAGTCCTTTTTATTTACCACAAGTATTTATTATTATTTATTTTATTCCTTAAGATTATGATTTACCTGATGATCGTGCAGGTCGAAATATGAGTGCTATTTTTTCTATATAACATGACAATTAAAAAAATATATAACACTTGGTGAACAAACTTCAAACGATAAAGATGTGTAGCAATCAAGGAAAAAAGAGCGAACTCATTTTGTACACTTACCTGCAAAAACCAAAATTAAAATAGTCAGCCATAGCTTAAAAAAACAGGTGCATCATAAATAAATGTCCAACGGGTTATTTTGAATTATAGAAAGGGTCAACCTATTACGCGGAAAAAGGGTACAGGTACAAAAGCCAGTATAGAACCACAGTTGGTGAAAAAGGTGAAGCGACTTTTTAAGCAGAATCCTAACACTTCAGAACGAGATATGGCTGCCAGAGCAGGAACCTCAAAATCTTCTGTAAACAGACTAATGAAAAAACTTAAGCTAAAGACCTACAGAGTTCAAAAAGTACCAGACCGCTCCGATGAAAAGCAGTAAGAGGCACAAAAGCGAGCTCAAAAGTTATATTTGGTTACCTGGCTAAATTTGACTGCTGCATAATGGACGATGAAACATATGTTAAGGCAGATTTTAAACAGCTACTAGGACACGAATTTTATACCTGTTCGGAAAAGGGGCAGATACAGAGCAAATTTAAAGAGAAAAAAATTACAAAATTTCACAAGCAGTATACGGTTTGGCAGCCATATGCACCTGCGGTCTGAGAAGCAGTTTTTTGTAACACAGGGCACAATTAACTCAAAAATTGATATTGATGAATGCCTTTCAAAACGTTTTTTGCCATTTATTCGTAAGCACGAGGGTACTGTTATGATCTGGCCTGATTAAGCAACCTCTCACTACTCCAGAGCCACCATATAATAGTACAATAGCAATAAAGTAAATTTTGTTCCCAAAAATGCGATTCTACCTAACTTCCCAGAGATTTGACCTATTAAGAGATATTTGGCTCTAATGAAATCAAACCTTCGGAAAAGTAAAAGTACTGCAAAAAATTTAAACGATTTCAAAAATAAGTGGCGAAGGTCATACGATACTGTCGACGAAACAACTGTACAGAACTTAATGAAGCGTCTTAATAAAAAAGTAAAATAGATTTATATAAAATAAATATTTGTAAGGTTCTTTATGTTCGTTATACTAATCATTAACCCTCATTCGGCTGACTGGTCACCCGGATGACCGTTTCAACTTTTTCATTAAAAAAAATATATATTTTCTTTCAGTTAAGGGAACGCATCTTCTAAGAATGCTCCATTTGGTAGATTTCAAGATTAAAAGCCGCTAAAATAAAATTTGAATATTTTTTAATTGATCACTTTTTTTGTTGTTAAATTTTTTTATTCCTATTTCGGCTGACTATATAAGAAAATATAAGGAACTTATGAAAATAAATTTTTTTTTTTTCTTATTCTTAATAAACTAGTATAAAATAATTGTAAAAATAGGCAAGGATATTTAGTTTTTACAAGTCAAGCATTTAACAATGGACTGTGAGTGCTCCTGGCATACAGGTTGATTGCAAATCATGCAAGCTTTGCGCGAGTATGGACGTTTTTCATTCAGACTAAGACAAATGTGGCATTTTCCTTTGATTGGTGATCGTCCGACGTTATCCCGGAGCTCTATTTGGTGCTCAGGTTCAATGATAGTACCCAAACAAATATTCAAGACTATCTCAATGGCAGTTTGGACATAGTAATGCTTCAGATTGGCAGGATTTAACGATCAATGCTTAATGTTGCTCAAATCTAATTCACGAGATAGCCCGTTTAGATATGCGTGGCGGCTGATATTGGCTCGAATCGCTCTCTCTGTCAAGCTCGTCCACTATATCACCTACCTTGGCATCCGATGCAAATTCTTCATCTGCTATTCACTCATCATCTTCATTTTCCAATCCATCGCTACTTTCAAGACCTCTGCGTCCATCAATGCTCTAAACATCCAATATAAAGAAATAACATATTTTATCTACATATATCTTATGCATTGTATATCTATTGTATTTAGATTATAAATAAAAGTTCAGCGAAACATATAGCAAAGGATTACCTTCGGCTACCGTTGTCTTAACATTACCTGCACTAACTCCACGCCCATTATTATTTGTTTCAGCTTTATTTGTTGCTTCTGTTTCAGCTTTATTGCTATTTATGTGTCGCCAAATATATTTTTTTTTATCAAAAACTATATTTGTAGTCATTTTATTAATTTTCACAATTTAGTCACCACAGGGTGACCATTCAGCCGAAATCAGCTATAAAAATCTTCAGCCGAATGAGGGTTAATAAATAAAAAATCAAAATTTAAAAAAAATTCATTACGTATTTTTTTATTAATGAAAAGCGAAAGTTCAAATTTTTACTGGGGCAGCCCTTACCTTATTTACTCTTGCAAAAATTTAATTATTTTCA
This sequence comes from Calliopum simillimum, assembly GCA_951812925.1. Lineage (NCBI taxonomy): Eukaryota > Metazoa > Arthropoda > Insecta > Diptera > Lauxaniidae > Calliopum > Calliopum simillimum. The sequence continues at coordinate 14,250,452 of OX638368.1, forward strand.
ATGTAAAAACTCATTCTTGGCATACTGTACATCAAAAAGCAATAACTTTTTAAATGTTATCAGCATTGGCCTGTACTTTTTCACATCGACGCAGATAAATTAAATTTTCCAATCAAGAGAGAAATGACATTTAAAATAAAATTGAAAAGATAAAAATATATTTGAATTAATAATAATTTTCCGTTGCAAAATATAGATAGCCCAGGAAAATAAGACATTTTCTGCGAAAAAATTCCCAGTGGAAATTTTTCACCGGAATTGTCTTTATTTATGCATGATACACAAACTGTGAAAAGTCCAATGCAAAATCGTGTGCGCATAAAAAGTTATTCGGGCTCAAAGGTCGCTAAAATCAGTTTTTTGCAAATATCTCGCTAATGCTAACTTTTACAGAAAAATGTTGTGCCCCAATTTTGTAGCACAGGAAATTTCCTACAAAAATACGTTAAAAGTATTTGCGTACGACTTCTAGTTTAGGAGATCACCCAATTTAAAAAGGTGTTAACAGTTATGATATGAAATACTACCTATGAGTTCATATTAAAATATCTTACTTTTTAAATTGCAATAACTCTTCAATGGGAAGTTGTACAAACAAAATTAAAATGCCGTTTGAAAGATAATTTAATTTTCTATATACCGTACAAAATTTTTTTTTCGAACGGCTCATGACCTTAAAAATATTCTTGAATAACCGTTAAGGCTTCGAAATTACTGGTTTTTTAAGGATATCTCCGAATTGGTAAGTACTACGATAAAAATTACTAGGACCAAATTTGTAGAGAATTACAAGATCTACAAAAAATAAGCGATATGTGTACACATAGAAGTAACCGTATAGAAGATATTCAATAGAAACCGGTTTTTTGGCATTTTAAGGGTTTTTTTGGAATATCTTCTAAACGGTTACTTCTATGTGTACACATATCGCTTATGTTTTGTAGATCTTGTAGTTCTCTACAAATTTGGTCCACTTACTTTTTATCGTAGTACTTACCAATTTGCAGATATCCTTAAAAAACCAATAATTTCGAAGCCTTAACGGTTATTCAAGAATATTTTTAAGGACATGAGCCGTTCGAAAAAAAAATTTTGTACAGTATGTAGAAAATTAAATTATCTTTCAAAAGACATTTTAATTTTGTTTGTACAACTTCTCATTGATGAGTTATTGCAATTTAAAAAGTAAGATATTTTAATATGAACTCATGGGTAGTATTTCATATCATAACCGTTAACAACTTTTTAAATTGGGTGATCTCCTAAACTAGAAGTCGTACGCAAATACTTTTAACGTATTTTTGTAGGAAATTTCCTGTGCTACAAAATTGGGACACTACATTTTTCTGTAAAAGTTAGCATTAGCGAGATATTTGCAATAAACTGATTTTAGCGACCTTTGAGCCCGAATAACTTTTTATGCGCACACGACTTTGCATTGGACTTTTCACAGTTTGTGTATCATGCATAAATAAAGATAATTCCGGTGAAAAATTTCCACTGGGAATTTTTTCGCACAGAAGCTCTTTTTTCGTCTTATTTTCCTGGGCTAAGATAATTGAATCCATGGACAATTGCTTACAATGAATTAAACAAATATATTTTTTTGTTTTTTGTCAAAAAAAAAAGTTTTTCTGTGATAATCATTTACAAATTAAATAATTTTTTGCTGCAGTTTTGAATTAAAGCATCATTAAATATGTTAATTGTGTGATAAACACAAATTGTTTATATATGGTGGACGAAAAAAAAAAATAAACAGATAATTCTATACATATTTAATTTTAACTGTTTATTTTTGTAATAAAATTTTATTATGTTGTATATTAACTCTTTTTATTGTTTTTTATTCATACATACATGATTATATCGAATTTAAACGATTTTTTCGTAATAAATGATTTTTTTACTAATTCTATTTTTAAGTTGAATTATATTTTATTTTTAAACTATGTGATCCTTTGAAGCACAAATTGGCACATCAAGGAAGGAGCTCAACATGAGCTGAAATTATTGATATCTTCTGTCTTATGCAAGTACCTACTATCGAATTTTTATCGCCTTTGGAAAGATATCATCAATAGTAGTAAGAAAAAGAAAACTTTCATTCAAAATAAAATCTTTTTTCGAAACATCCAGCATTGCATTTTAGGTTGACAATAGTTGAATTGCTTTTTATGTTTTGAAAGTAGTCTCTGCTTTCAAATTCGGCTGCCTTCACTGCAACTCTATAAATATGCACAGTGTAATACACTCAAGTTGGACATACTACACATATGCTATTCAGTCATCATGTTCGCTGCTGCTCATGCAGCACGTTGACACCTTAAGCTTCTGCTTCCACTTCCGCATCCGTTCAACGTGTCTCCGGTAGATATTTTCCTGCAACATATCGCTGTCTACATGTTTTCGGTTATAATTATGTCAGGTAGTGTGCACAAAAAACACTTTTTAATCCCTGTAGTTTCCGGAAACTGACAACTGAAACTAAATGTGTTCTCTTGTTAAGCGCAATGCTGAGGAAAACTGCTATGTAAGAGTGATTGCAACTCTATGCGACAATTGTAAAGGAAATGAGCACTCAAAGGAAACGCACTATGAGTTGAGTTGTGAAGATGTAAAGCTGAATACTGTTTGAATTGTATAAAAAAAAAGAAGCGACAAAGCAATAGGGAAGTGAGAGAAGGTAGGTTGTGCATTTTGAGATAAAGACAGTACGACTTAAATTGGAAACACTGGGATCTGTTGACTTTTTTGCTTCAAGAGTGAATGAATTATATTTAAAAAATTAACGCGGGAAAATATCAAAATTATCTCAAAATAATAAAAAAAATATATGTTATCCTCTTTATGACCATATTCAATTTAATGACTTAAGTCTAATCTTCTTCTGAAGAATAAGACTTCTTCAACTTCTTCAACTTTTCTCACGAATTTCTTGCTCCACTGATTGTTTCCGGGACGACAAATTTATACAACTGCATTTTTTAATGCTTCAAGTATTCCACTCCACATCACATTTCGTGGTAAAAACTTACTTTTGTTATTGTTAGGAGTGAAGGTTTTAGTTTTCAAAATGGCTTTAAATATACTAAGAGTATTCTTTCAACCTCATGAACTCGTATGCCATGAAATACTACCTTAATCAAAAAGTTCCCGGAATCATCATCGTGTGGAGATAATACAAATAGAATAGAATACGGCATCGCACTCAAAATTGCGTTACATTTTTAAATGTCAAGCTAGGAAGCTGAAACTCGCAGGGAATATTGTTAAAAGGTGTGATAACCTACTGAAAACAGACAGCAAGGGGCACCACACGGTGATGATTCCCGGAGGTTTTTGATCAAGGTAGTATTCGAAAGTTTATGAGCTTGTTTTCAGGAACACACATTTCAAAAAACGTGTAAACATCTCAGCAGCTGTCATATAATTTAAAAAATATTCACCTCAAATTTAGTAAAAACTTTGTTCAATACATTTATTTGACAACAATTGCTCTCGCAATTTTCCAAAGCTATTTGTGCATAGAATTTGCTTCGAATTATTCGAGGGCTGCGTAAACTGTGCTTTATACATATTTTTAAATTTTGTTTACGAGGCTCCAAAGTTTTCGAGGTTCTTACACGTTTAAAGGAGGCCCCTTGATATTCTTAAATACTTGCAAACTTTCTTAAGCTGAAACTAACGAAATTTATCTAGGCTTGCCTTAATTCTTACACATTTACAAGATTAAAGTTTTCTTAATGCGATAGTACTAACCGTTATGTTATCGTTGTTTTTATAGATGTCTACCGCTACAGAAAATTTTATTATTTCAAAGCGTGGCATACAAATTCGTATGCCCTTTGCCGCCATATTGGATCCGTCATTTTAAACTCAGAATTTTTCCCATCAAATTCTTAATCACCGTCTATTAAAACCCTTAAATCTGGGTTTTCTAGCAAATCAAAGATACCTATATAAAAAGTTCACCGCCACACACTGGAGCAATAAGAGTGATTTGGTTCAAAACCACCCAGACATCGCAATTTTCATCAAAATATAAAAATCTTTATAGTGGGATATTTGTTTTTTCATACTGAAGAATAGCACGAAGATGAATTTCCTAAATGTGACTTAATCAATTTGCCGAGTGACCTTGAAAAATGTAATTCAATGTTCAAAAAATAGAGATACCATTAAAAATCTTTTTTTACTCAATAGGAAAGCATCTTACGAAAAAAGTGTACCAGGAAAAAAATTCTTAGAATCGTCCAAGCAAAACGTGAGATTTTTTTGGATTTTTTTTAGAAACTTTTTTTTTTTTTGAATAATTTTTGAAATTTTTTTTTCAAAAATTATTCAAAAAAAAAAGTTTTAAAAAATTCCAAACAACACGAATTGCTTGGACGATTCTAAGCATTTTATGCCTAGTACACTTTTTTCGTATGATGCTTTCCTCTTGAGTAAAAAAAGATTTTTGCCTTCCGCGGGCGTTCAAAAGCCAAAAACTCCCATTTAGCGTCCGAATCCCATCTTGAGTCATATTTAGGAAACTAAGCTTCGCACTATTCTTCAGTATGACAAAACAAATATCCCACTTTAAAAAATTTTATATATCCATGAAAATTGCGATTTGTGGGTGGTTTTGAACATGGAGGCCCCAGTGTGCGCCATATTGGATCCACCATTTTGAATACAAAATTTTTACTATCAGATTCTTAATCAGCGTATATCACACCTTACTATCAGATTCTTAATCAGCGTATATCACACCTCTAGAATACCGATTTTCCTGTTTAATCAAATGATGTTTAAAAATATATGCCCCCATATTGGATCCGATATTTTAAAGATTTAACTTCAGATTTTTAATCAACAACCTTGAAAACACCCCGTGTACCGATTTTTATTCCCGTACGGAGACGCCATATAGTTTGGCCACACAATGTGGTGATTGAAAAAAGAGCGCGTCAGCGATTGATGTCGACTATTGTCCATATTGGGACCTAACTACTTAATATAGCAAAAGTAATGTCATAGTCGGTAAGAGCTGCTATTTTGTTATAAATAAAAAATTTGGACTGTGTTTTCACGAAAAGATTGCTTGAAGGATTATGTTTCCGTAGTTTATAGGGATTTTTGCTTTTTAATATAAGCCAGACATTAGATATGAATACTTTATCTAAGAAATTGAAATTTGTTATACTCATATTAGTTTATGAAAATTGTGTATTTGTTAAATATTTAACAATTGTTCTTTTTTTAAACGTGCTTTTACTGTTTTTCGAAAAAAGTTAGGAAGTAGTGTCTCACTGGTATTCTAATCTGTTTCTGTTGCCCCGACTTTAGTACCTTGGTACAAAGTTAAATGTGTCAGCCACATAAACATGGATAGCTATATAAATGTATACAATTCTTTTATTAAATATAACTAAAACTGCTGCTGCTCTTGCCATCAAATTAAAATTTTTCACAATGTTTCTAACGCAAAAAGACCCTGCGGACAATTTAAAGCAACAGATGCAGCAAAATAGATGGCTAGCTACAAACTAAAAGGCAACAAAAGTAGAAGGATAACACCACAACACTAAAATAGAGGAAATTTCCATGCAATTTCACTTCAAAAAACAAAACGTGCGGGTGTAGTGGAACTGAATAGCGAACATTTTATCCTTGTCGTTACCTTCATGTACTAGTGTGCGCTCAAAGCGTTGAACTTTGAATTAAATTTGTATGCACACTAACACATGCACAATAGGGTGTCCTTTATTTGGGAAAAGTCAAAATTTTATGTCGCGCTCCCCCAGAATCGAAAGACTTTGAGAATAAATGAGATCCCCCAAAGGATAGGTTTTTTTAAACGAATTAACCTGTGCCACGAAAACATTCAAATTTATATGAAAATTAACATAGATTTTATATACTTCTTGTTTTAACTTACTGGGAATCGCGTTACCTGAAATATTTTTCGCCATGAAATGTGTATCTTATTGTTTTTCGGGTCGCTGAACACGATACAAGTGTCAAAACTAAATTTTGACACTTGTGTCAAAGTGTCAAAACTAAATTTTGACACTTGTATCGTGTTCAGCGACCCGAAAAACAATAAGATAAATGGTAATGCGTAGAGAGACAATTATCTCTAGAGTAGTGAAAAGGTAATATATGTGTCCCCCAATTTGTTGAAAAACAACATTGAAAAATCGTCAGTTCCTATCATGAGAATTTATCAAAGTAGTACTATTTCGAATTAGTTCATAAAATATTCAGGCATTAGTCCAAATATTTGCAGGGAAGTAAGTACAATAACATAGAAAATTTACACACGCGGTACTTGCACGTTTCTAAAAATGTATGTAAGTCTGTGAGTTTGCGTTTTTTTACTAAACTATTAATTAGAAAAGTTTTGTGGGAGTGCACGCTGCCAAATTTTTTTTTTTTTTTGTGTTTTTTTTGGGCATCACTCGCAAGTGCTCTTTTATGTTTTGTAATCATGTAACTCCACCTCTGGTATGCATTAATAAATATTCACTAGCAAAGTCTGGTAGCTTTTTAGTTTTTTACACTAATTTTCCACTAGACGAAAACTCCAACAATTATTATATTACTGTAAGCATTTGTGAAAATAATCTTCAAAAAAAAAAAAAACTTATACTTTGAAGAAAATTAGAGTGCAAACTAATTCGTCTCATCGGAGCAAATGACAATAAGTAGTACTTCAATGAATTTTTAATATATATTTTGAATAAAATTGTGTAAAATATGAAAAAAAAAAAATATTTTTCTCCACTCCAGTGTGCCAGACGGTTCATATCTCCGTTTTTTTATCCGCTTCGGATCCGTTACTGATCTGTTTGCGGGAGAGATTCCAAAAAACAAAACGATTCGCTTTTTTTTGGAAACCTCTCCCCGCAAACGGATCAGCAACGGATAAAAAAGCGGAGATATGTATGAACCATCTGGCACACTGGGAGAGTACATAGGTATTACACGTATGTTTCTCCATATTTGCTGTACAATTTTATTTCGTATGTAAAATACTTCATAATTTGCAATTTATTTATGTAAACTACTGCTTAAATTTTTTACAGATCATTCTTAGAATCTTGTTTGGATATTCATAAACATCGTATAAAAAAGTCGAGAAACTATGTATTTTCATATATGTGAGAAGCCCAAAGTTGGATTCAACGCTCTTGGAGACATTTTATGGTTGTTACAAATTGGTTAAAAAAAAACGACGAAATGTGACCTTACCATGGTTTGAAATTTGACACAGTTTGTTAAAGATTTCAAACAGTTTTATTTAAAGAGTAGTTTTTTCTCCGAATCTTGCATAAACATTATGATATGGCATTTTATAGACTTACTCAGTAAATTAAATGTTGTGTCGCTAACTAAGTTTTTTAGCAAAGAATTATTTACAAAGACTATTTATTTTGTTTGGACTAAATGTCACAAAATTGTTGAGAAACCCAATTTACCACATTTTTGCATTTTAACTCAAATATAGGTGGATGAAATGCATTCTTCGTAAGCGACCCAGCCACGTTTTTTACCAAACTTTCAAGTGTTACCTACAAATAAAAAGACTAGGTGGCTGATAAAAGTCCAATAGGAAAAGGCTTTTGAAAAAGAAAATCTAATGATCGAAATATAAAATATCTAGTTAATATATTTGAGTATGTACTATTAAGGTATAAAAACTACTACATATATTTCTACAAAGATTAAATTTTAAAAATTTCTAAGATTTATTTATTTTACATTACTTTAGAAAAAAAAGACACCCATCTTTTGTATGCGAAGAATATATTGTCTATTGAAATCTTTAAAAACTGTCATTCTTCTTAAATCTGTACATTTTTAAGAAAACAAACACTTTGCATTGCACTGGCAAGCATTTGAGTTAAAGCAAGATTATACAGCAACGGCTTCTGCGACAGTACTGATAACAATGAAACCTTCTTGCCCTGAAGATATAATCTGCTCAGGTGGCAATTTATAACTATCTTTGTTACTGCGCAGTTCTACAGTGTATACGTATTTTGCATTCAAAGCAGCGCGACTCCAATCATCTGAGCCTCCACCTGTCAAACCCAAATCTATTCCCGGATATGCATGGAATTGCATACCAGTCTTGGCTTTTATTCGCTGTAAATGAGAGCAAGAATTATATTTTTATTACAACTTTAAAAAAAAATTTACCTCTACTGCTAAATCGCCAACACGTTGCAATTCAGCTGCATCTTCTACTAATTCACCTTTATAAGACCATGGATAAATTAGTGACTGGATCCAACTATGAAATGTCAAATACGAAACCAATTTTTTTTTATTTTTTATTAAAAACTTTGTAACAGCTTGAGTTTCCAATTCCGAACCAGCCGTAGGTCCATGATAAACTTGATATTCGCACGGATCAGGCGATGAACCGGAACCCCAACCAATATCAAAATTACGATTTAAATCAACACCAAAACAATCAGGATCGCTAGTTGGAGCACGATTCTTACGCCAATTACGATCATGCAGGCGACTATATTCATAACCATCAGGATTCATAACTGGCAGAAAGTACCTATAAGAATTCATGTGCGGGCATTTCTTCAAAGATCAAAGATTAATACGTACCATGTAATATTTCTGATGTATTCAGGTTGATTTTCCCAGTTTATCAATAATTGATACATTATATAGGTTACGGTAGCTGGACTGACCCATTCACGTGCGTGTATACCACCATCAATCCAAATTTTTTTATTTGTTTCGGGATTTTCAGAGATACTACAAATGGGCATAATAATATTGAGTTTGGCTTCATTGCTTTGTAATCTAAATTTTTACTAAATTACTTACCGAAGTACCTTTAGCACACGTTTCTCATATGTATGTCCAATGTCGGTAATTTCTGTTAAATTCGGAAACATTTCATGTAAATTTTCCATAAATTTATGTATGCTCTGAAGGGGGTGATATGCTGTCCAGTTGATGCCAATGTTATCTACACGAGAAATTCCAAAAATTCCACAGTTAAAAATTTTTAGTTTTCAGAACCAATTTGGTTTTTAAAACTATATTTTTCATACATTGAAAAACCCTAAAGAATACTACAAAAAAAGGTTGATACTTTCAAAGTTGATCTCAGTACGTCTGTAAACCTTTATGCCAGGGGTTGAAATAAGAAAAATTTATTACTGCAGAATTTTTTTTTTGTTTTTAATTGCAATTTTTAGCAAATTTTTTTTAATGTCTTATTCAAGTGATGAATATTATATATTTATATTAAATAACAGATATCATGGCAACGGTTCAATTTAAAATTGAAAATTTATAGCGAAATTTTCTTCGAATGCATTTATAAAAATATGTTTAAAGTAGAGTTGCCGAGTACTTATTGTGGTTGTTACATTTTATAAGCTAAATAAAATGAGTATTTAGTTTCAACGATTAACACAAAACAAAGTAATATGAATTAAGGTGAAAATTATTATTACAATTTTTTACAATATTCTGAAGTTATTACTGCAAATTTGAAGTTATTACTGCAGAAATAGGGTATTATTACAGCTTATTTCAATGCCTGCTTTATGCCTTTGACAACTCGTTCTCTACACTAAGCAGTAAATACTTTCTTACCAATTATGTTTTCCGAAAAGGATACATCAAAAGGATCTTTCGCAAATTTCAAGGACTTTGCACTAGATCCGATTACTTGAAGCAGAAGTAGTGATACAACAAATGCTGCGATATATTTTAACATTTTTTTGGTTCGAAATATATTGCACTCGAAAGACTATACAAAATTTTTAACTGAAACTCTTACATTTTTGAGCAGCTTTTATATTTAAAAATAAATTAAAGTTTTCAATTTTAAAAATCATAAATAATATTGAGTTATAGCAGTTTTTTTTTTTTTTTTTTGTTCAATGGAGAAATTTTCTTGCAATATAATGTATTTGTAATTGATTTCATTTTAGAATTTATTTCGTTGAAATTTATTACTAGGATTGCAACGATCATTTTTTTTTTTTTTGACAACAGATAAAAAAAAGTCATTGGAATGATAAAATAGTTTGAATATGAGTCACTGCTTATACATATATGTAGAATAATAACACAGGCCGACAAAAACCTACATGTTTTATTTTTGCGGCCTTAGTTTTGTGAGTAAATTCAGATTTCCCAAGGTCATTCAATAGCTATTATAAAATTTATTTGTCAGGACTGACTAAAGTTCTCCAGATATCCTTGCTTAAAAGTGCAAAAAAATAGCTTTTTTGAGACACATTTGGAAGAATAAAATAGTCACAGCAAACGGTGTAATTAATTTTTGTTATCGGCGTCAAAATGTTATAACCATCCTCTTTAAACTTTACCTTTTAACTTTTTCAATTAAACCCTTACTTTACGAATTACCATTGAACTCCATACAAACAAAACAGCTAATTTTGGTCTTTTGAGGAAGGCTTTCTGGAGAACTAGAGTCAGTTCAGACTAACAAATAATTCCTTAAGTATTTAATAACCTCAGGAAATCTGGATCAACTCAAAAAACTAAGGCAGCATAGAAGAAGAAATTAGTCCTTTGCAAGGAATTTAAGTACCATTGCTTCAATAGCTGATAACTCAGAAAGTAAGGACCTAATCGAAAAAGTTAAAAGAAAAGATTTCACGAAGGAATTTTTGCCTATTTGATTACATTAGCAAAAATTTATTACACTGTCTACTGTGAGCGTTATACTACGTTAAATATGCCTCTAAACAGCTATTTTTGCACTTTTAAACAAAGATATCTGAAAAACTAACGTCAATTCATATAATTTGGTTCTATTTTTGTACTCTGTGGGTCGTGATTACTTGAAATCAACTGCAAAACATTATGCTGCAGAATCAGTGCTGCCCTGTGTAATAATAAAACATCAGAAGGAAATAAATAATGTTATCGAAATAGTAATAACAAATATATGAACTGCAAAATTAATTTCAAAATTATAAATCGAAACGATACGATAACTGAAGAAAATTAGTTTTGAAAAATAATTAAAAGTATAGGTAAGAATAAAAAAATATATAAATACAATAGTAGATAAATGTTGAAAAGGTCAGAGAGACAAAAACATAATAATAATTTCTGGAGCATGATTAAGTTATGTTTTAAAGACATCAAAATCAAAAAATTAAGATAAAATATAAAAAATTTTGATTTTTAAACTTAAAACATATAATTTTTCATCTTTATACATTCAGTCATCGATCTTATCTCAAGCAATCCTTTTGTATTGTTTTTTGTACTCGTCAATGGCAATCGAAACTGCAGTACTAAGGATTTATATATTTTTCACAGTTTTTGCAGCTTATTGCATTCCACTTGTTTTAAATTGCACCTAAGTAATTGAAACCTTTTGCTAATTACAATACCTTTTATGTCAAGATTTTTGTAAACATTTTTGTTGTCATGAATAAACCCTTACAAATAGACCCACAATCTGGACGAAAGGTAGTCAAGTCAGTATTCATTATTTTTTTAATTTTTTTTTCAGATTCTTGTGTTAAACTCTGAGTGCCTTAAAGTTTTTACAGATAATAGTTAGAATCTTGTTCAAATTTTCATTAACACCGAATAAAAAAATTGAGAAAGTATGTATTTTCAAATATAAGAGAATCCAAAAGTCGAATTGAACGATCTATGGCCACCATCTTGGAAATTTTCGGCATTTCAGAAAATAGTTTTACCACAGCAATGTATACTTCTGTGAAAAATTAAATTCTCACCACATTGCGCAGAAGTCGAATCAAATACTAAAAGATAACGATGATGTGTGATCTTTATCAAAGTTTTTTGAGACATATTATACTTGTTTGCAAATTGGTGCAAAATAAAAAGAAACTTAAGCATAGTTTGTTCAAGATTTAAAACAGTTTTATTTGAAGAGTAGTTTTTTCTTCAAATCTTGCATTAACATTATGGTATGGCACTTTAAAGACTTGCTCAGTAAATCAAATGTTGTGTCGCTAACTAAGTTTTTTAGCAAAGTATTATTTAGATTAAAAGTCACAATATTGTTGAAAAATATAATTTACCACATTTTTGAATTTTAACTCAAATATGTGTGGATGAAATACATTCTTCGTAAACGACCCAGCAAAGTTTTTTTTGAAACTTTTGAGTATTACCTACAAATAAAAAGATAAGGTGGCTGATAAAAGGCCAATTGGAAAGACTTTTGAATAAGAAAATCTAATGACCGGAACATAAAATATCTAGTTAATATATTTATGTAAGTACTAGCCCTATGCTCCTCTTAGGAGTTAAAGGTGAATACTTACATTAAGTTATAAAACTAACTACATATTTATCTACAAGAAATAAATTTTTAAAAATTTCGAAGATTTATTTATTTTGCATAACTTTAGAGAAAAAAAAAACACATATCTTTTGTGCGCGAAGAGAATATATTGTCTATTAAAAACTTTAAAAACTATCATTTTTCTTATATCTATACATTTTTAAGAAAAGTACACTTTACGTTGCAGTGGCAAACATTTGAGTGAAAGCAAAATTATGCAGCGACGGCTTCTGCGACGGTACTGATAACAATGAAACCTTCTTGGCCTGAAGGTATAATGTGCTCAGGTGACAGTACATAACCATCTTTTTTACTGCGCAGTTCTACAGTGTATACGTATTTCGCATTCAAAGCAGCGCGGCCCCAATCATCTGAGCATCCACCAATTAATCCATAATCCATTCCAGAAAGTGTATGGAATTGCATACCAGTCTTTGCTTTTATTCGCTATAAATATGAGTTCAAGAAGTACATTTTTGTCAAATACTTAATAATTTGTACCTTAGCTGCTAACTCTCCTACACGTTGCAATTCAGCTGCGTCTTCTACTAATTCATCTTTGTAATTCCATGGATAAATAAACGACTGGATCCAGCTGTGAAATGTCAAAAACGAAACAATGTTTTTTTTATTTTTTATTAAAAATTTTGTAACAGCTTGAGTTTCCAATTCCGAACCAGCCGTAGGTCCATGATAAAGTTCGTATGAGCAAGGATCAGCCGATGAACCGAAAGTAGCCCAACCAATATCAAAATTACGATTCAAATCAACACCAAAACATTCAGGATTGTTAGTTGGAGCACGATTCTTACGCCAATCACGATCATGCAGGCGACTATATTCATAACCATCAGGATTCATTACTGGCAAAAAGTACCTATAAGAATTTATTTATGGGCATTTCTTCTAAGGTCAAAGTACTATACGTACCATGTTAGATTTTTGATGTATTCAGGTTGATTTTCCCAGTTTATCAATAACTGATACATTATATAGGTTACAGTTGCTGGACTGACCCATTCACGTGCGTGTATACCACCATCAATCCAAATTTTTTTATTTGTTTCGGGATTTTCAGAGATACTACGGATGAGCAAAATAATATTGAGATTAGCTTCATTGCTTCGTTATCTAAATTTTAACAAAACTACTTACCGAAGTACCTTTAGCACACGTTTCTCATATGTATGTCCAATGTCGGTAATTTCTGTTAAATTTGGAAACATTTCATGTAAATTTTCCATAAATTTATGTATGTTCTGAAGAGGGTGATATGCTGTCCAGTTGATGGCAATGTTATCTAAATGAGAAGTTACGAAAATCCCAAAGTTAAAAATTTATAATTTTCACAACCAATTGGGTTTTTAAAACTATTTTATTCATTCATTCAAAAACCCTAACGAATATTAAAAGAAAAGGTTGATACTTTTATAGTTCATCTCAGTACGTCTATAAACCTTTATTTCTTTAACAGCTTGTTCTTACATTAAGCAGTAAATACTTTCTTACCAATTATGTTTTCCGAAAAGGATATATCAAAAGAGTCTTTTGCAAATCTCAAGGATTTTGCACTAGATCCGATTACTTGAAGCAGAAGTAGTGCTGCTACAATTGATGCGATATTTTTCAACATTTTTTTGATTCGAAATATATTGCACTCTTCAGTCTTTTCAAAATATCTAACTGAGACTTTTACATTTTTATTCAGCATTAATATTTAAAAATAAGGGAAAGTTTTCAATTTTCAAAATCATTAATAATATTGAGTTATAGCAGTTTTTTTTTTTTTCCTCTAGAGAAATTTTCTTGCAATACATTGCAATTTGTAATTATTTTCTGCTTCAGAAAGTTGGCTTCATTTTAAAATTTATTTCAATCAAATTTGCTACTACGATAGCAATGACCGTTTCTTTTCTATGACAGTTATCAGTAGTCATAAGAGTAATAAAATATAAATCGAAACAACACGATAAGCGAAGGAAATAAGACTTAAAAAATAATTAAAAATACAAGTAAGAATAAAAAAAGTATAAATATTAGATAAGTGTTGAAAAGGTCAAAAGACAAAAAATGATTGAATAATGTAAAATTTTGAAATCTTTTACTGGAGTATGATAAAGTTATGTTTTAAAGACATTATAAACAAAAAATTAAGATATTATATTGGGTGTACAATAGGGCTGTTCAAAAAAAAAAAAATTTTCGAATTTCCAAGATATACTTTGGCATCACGATCAACATCATGACAGAATATCCCAAAAAAATTTTCAGATTTTTGAATTCATATTTAAAGGTGGCTCCAAGCAGAAATATATTTTTATTATTTTTTTTTAGCATTAATTATAAAATGTTGTCAAAAACTTTGAAAAATTTGTTTTAGAGTTATTTAAAAACATTCATTTTGTTTGTTTTTTAATGAACTTTAAAACCAACGTTGTAATTTTGACAAAAAAAATTTTACACTTCTTAAAAAACGAAAAACTGCCCTAAGAAGGCGAAATTTTACGGTTTTTCAAAGAAAAAAGTCATCGTGCTTTAAACGAAATCAACATTTTTTAATTTACAAGATCTCATTCAAAAGAGCTCTTAAAAACCTTCAAGACAAGACATGTTAAGACTTTTTTGGGCCAGCAGGCTCGATGACATAACGTTTGAAATATAGTAATGCAGCCCTGTGAAAGGCAAAACGCTTTTTACTCAAGAGGGAGGCATCTTACAAAAAAGTGCCCATGGCATAAAATGCTTAGAATCATCCAAGGAAGAAGTGTGAATTGTTTTTTTTTTTTTTTTGGAAAGTTTATTAAAAATGACGTCAAGAAAAATTTTTTTCTAAAATTAAGTAAAAAAAAAAAAACAATTTACACTTGTTCCTTGGATGATTTTAAGCATTTTATGCCATGGGCACTTTTTTGCAGGATGCCTCCCTCTTGAGTAAAAAGCGTTTTGCCTTTCACAGGGCTGCATTACTATATTTCAAACGTTATGTCATCGAGCCTGCTGGCCCAAAAAAGTCTTAACATGTCTTGTCTTGAAGGTTTTTAAGAGCTCTTTTGAATGAGATCTTGTAAATTAAAAAATGTTGATTTCGTTTAAAGCACGATGACTTTTTTCTTTGAAAAACCGTAAAATTTCGCCTTCTTAGGGCAGTTTTTCGTTTTTTAAGAAGTGTAAAATTTTTTTTTGTCAAAATTACAACGTAGGTTTTAAAGTTCATTAAAAAACAAACAAAATGAATGTTTTTAAGTTACTCTAAAACAAATTTTTTTAATTGTTTGACAACATTTTATAATTAATGCTAAAAAAAAAATAATAAAAATGTATTTCTGCTTTGAGCCACCTTTAAATATGAATTTAAAAATCTGAAAAATTTTTTGGGATATTCTGTCATGATGTAGATCGTGATGCCAAAGTATATCTTGGAAATTCGAAAATTTTTTTTTTTTTTAACAGCCCTAGTGTACAACTTAAAAACCGGAATTTGACGGTGGATGTCCGTACTAACAAATATAGTGAAAGCTCGAACTTTATATATATAAAATCAGTCAACAAAACGATTTTATCTTGTGTGCATCATTATTATTTTTTACGATGAATAACTTCGAAAATTCGAGAAAAAGACAGCATTTGCGGGAGGTTCTGTTGGGTCATTTTTTTGCAAAGAAAACTGCTGCGGAAAGTCATACTTTGCTTGTAAAAGTTTATGGCAACGATGCTTTAAGAAAAACACAGTGTTTTGAATGGTTTAAACGCTTCAAAAGTGCCGATTTTGACATCAAAGACAAAGAACGCCCAGGACAGCCAAATAAGTATGAAGGCGAAAAATTAGAGAAGCTACTCGATGAGGACTCGTGTCAAACACAAGACGATCCTGCTAAATCGTTGAAAGTGACTCAGCAAGCCTTTTCAAAACGTTTGAAAGCCGCCGGATACATTCAGAAGCAAGGTAATTGGGTCCCCTAGGAGTTGAAGCCGAGAGACGTTGAACGGCGCTTCTGTATGTCTGAAATGCTGCTTGAGCGCCATAAAAACAAATCATTTTTGCATCGGATTGTTACTAGGGATGAAAAATGGATCCATTTTGACAATCCCAAGCGTAAAAGTCATACGTGAAATCCGGCCAACCAGCCAAATCAACCTCGAAGCCAAATGTCCATAGCGCCAAGGTTATGCTGTGTATTTGGTGGGATCAAAAAGGGGCCGTTATATTATGAGCTGTTGAAATCGGGCCAGACGATCACAGGTGACCTGTACCGAACACAATTAATACGTTTGAAGCGTGCCATCATCGAAAAACGCCCGGAAAATGCGACCAGACACGAAGCAATAATTTTTCATCATGACAACGCTCGGCCGCATGTTGCAAGACCCATGAAAAACTATTTGGAAAATAGTGGATGGGAAGTTTTGGCTCACCCGCCTTATAGCCCAGACCTTGCACCATCAGACTACCATTTGTTTCGATCGATGCAGAATGTCCTATCAGGAATACGCTTCACTTAAGTTCAAGATATCGAAAATTGGATAGATTCATTTATAGCCGCCAAGCCGGCGCAATTTTTTTGGGATGGAATTCATAAATTGCCTGAAAGATATGGAAATGTTGTAGCTTTCAATGGACAATACTTTGAATAAACTATATTAAAACATTTTTCCACAATAAAGCATCAAATTTCGCTAAAAAATTCCGGTTTTTAAGTTGTACATATGTTTTTCCATCTTTATAGATTCAATCATCGATCTTATTTCAAACAATCCTTTTACAATACTTGTCAATGGCAATCGAATCTGCAGTTCTAAGGATTTATATATATTTTTCACAGTTTTTGTAGCTTATTGCCTTATAGTTGTTTTTAATCAAATTGGCCAATTCAAAAATCTTTAGTGTCAAGATTTTTCCGAACATTTTTATTATTATGAATGAACCCTTAAAGATAGAAATTAGAAACTCAAGTCAATACAATCCTTCTTCTTCCAACCCTACCGTGTAAGTTTTCATTTATTGCGTAAGCTAACTACTTTAGTACTTGACGGTGTGTCCCAAAAGGTTTTAAATTTTTATTAATGGATACAAAAACTAAGTATGTACGAGAGAGTTTTTGGCATATTTTTAGATTATAAAATTGCTTACTGGAAAGTCCTAGCTGATCTTCAAGATGCATGCATTAAGTTTTTACCCATTTTTGTTTTTTTTTTTTTATTTTTTTCGAATATGAATATTTTATGTATTTTGAGTCCGAATTTGATCACAATAATGCTTTAGTAAGACCGATCTTGGATATATCCATATTTGAAAGTTTAAAGGCCAAAGTTTTTTGCTAACTCTGAAGATGTATAAGTATAACAAGGCTAAATAATTTTTAGCAGTATACTCTTATATATGATACAGTAATTGAACCACTTAGTCTTTTCAAACAACCCAATTTGAATTATGTCTGCAACTTTTTTCTTTATAAATTATAACCTAAATAAAGTAAAAATTTAGTGATGAGCAAAGTTACTCTTGGTCTTGAGTCTTGTTCTTGGTCTAAGTAACTTTTCGAGACTAAAATCAAGACACTGATATCTTTGCAAGACCCAGACTGCAACTTAAGTCATGGTAGTTTATAGTTAATAGGTTTTTCACGCCTGATTCAAGGATAAAATCGTCTCTCAATTTGAGATTTCGCATATTAAAAACCAAACTGTTTTGGAAAAAAAAGGTTTCAAAAATTTGAATATGCACTAATCTCTAAACATTTTTTTTAGGCCAATACCGAGACTAAAACCAAGAATAAATGACCAAAATCAAGACCAAAACCAAGACTCAATATTAAAACCAAGACCAAAACTCAATGTGCAAGATCAAAACCAAAACCAAGACTGTTATGGTCTTTGTCTCTGTCTAGGTTTGCTCATCACTATAAAAAATATAAAACCACGGTTTTCGTCTGTTTTTTAGGTTACTGACTGAATTATTTCACCGCCGGGTCCGGATTTTCTTTCTGCTCCCCTGTCTATATTTATGAAGGTATGAATGTATTTGCTGATCAAACACTTTACCAATCCAACACTATAAGTAGCTCTCGAGTTGAATCCTACTGAATCAATATTTTACCCCACTATTTCAAAGAACACTTATTTATACACGCGAAGAAGAATTTATTATCTAAGTATTACAACTTATAAAAAATGCAATTCTTCTAATATCTGTACATCTTAGAAAAAATGAGCTTTTTTCGTTGCATCGTCGGACATTTTATTAAAATAAATTATGCAGCAACGACTTCTGCCACAGTACTGGCTACAATGAAACCTTCTTGCCCAGTTGGTACAATCTGCTCAGGTGGCAGTTCAAAACCATAATGACCAGTATCGCGCAACTCCACTGTATATGAATATTTTACATTCAAGGCAGCGCGACTCCAGTCATCTGAACCACCAGAAGCCAACTGATCAAAATCCATGCCAGGCTCAACATTGTAATTTATACCAGTCCTTGCATTTATTCGCTGTAAGTTAGAGAAAAAAAGTGTGTAATAAATTTTTTCTAGAATTGTTGATAAAATTTACCTTTGCTGCCAACTCTCCAACACGTTTCAAATCAGCTGCATCTTTTATTAATTCAGCTTTGTAAGACCATGGATAAATTATTGCCTGGCTGAAGCTGTGAAATGTCAGATATGAAACCAAGTTTTCTTTGTGTTTTGTTAAAAACTTTGTAACAGCTTGAGTTTCCAATTCTGAGGCCGCAGTTGGTCCATGATAAGTTTGATATTGGCAAGGATTTGACGATGAGCCGATAGTACCCCAAGCAATATCAAAATTACGATTTAAGTCAACACCAAAACAATCAGGATCGCTAGTTGGAGAACGATTCTTACGCCAATTACGATCATGCAGGCGACTATATTCATAACCATCAGCGTTCATAACTGGCAAAAAGAACCTATAAAGATTTATGTATGGGTATTACTTCTAAGTTGAAAGTTATATACGTACCATGTAATATTTCTGATGTGTTCAGGTTGATTTTCCCAGTTTATCAATAATTGATACATTATATAGGTTACAGTTGCTGGACTAATCCACTCACGAGCGTGTATACCTCCATCAATCCAAATTTTTTTATTTGTTTCAGGATTTTCGGAGATGCTGCAAATGATCAAAATAATGTTGAGCTTTGGTTATCTAAATTTTAACAAAACTACTTACCGAAGTACCTTTAGCGCACGTTTCTCATAGGTCTGTCCAATATCTGTAATTTCTGTTAATTTCGGGAACTTTTCATGTAATTTTTCCATAAAATTATGTATGTTCTGAAGTGGTTGGTATGCTGTCCAGTTTATGCCAATGTTATCTAAATGAAAAAATCCGTTAATCTCAAAATTAAAAACCTATTATTTTTAAAAAAGACATAATTGATTCACTCAGAAACCACAAAGAATACTATAGGAAAAGGTTAAGACCTCCAACTTTGATCGCATTATTTCTGTCAACCTTTATTTCGTAAAAAAGTTGATGTTCTGTTAGCCAATAAATGCTTTCTCACCAATTATATTTTCCGAAAAGGATACGTCAAAAGAATTTTTTGCAAAATTTAAGGATTTTGCGCTAGATCCGATAACTTCAAGCAGCACTAGTGCTGCAACAATTGATGCGGTATTCCTTAACATTTTCTTGAATCGAAAAATATTGCAATCAAAGGTTAGGTTAGGTTAGGAAACACTATACAAAATTTCTAACTGAGACATTCATATTTTTGAGCGGTCTTTATATGCGAAAATTCTGAAAAACTTTCAGTTTCAAAATCCATAAATAACATTGAGTTATAGCAGCTTTTGTTTGTTCAGTAAAGGAATTTTCTTGCAATACAATGTAGTTTCTAATTATTTTCTTCTTTAGGTTATTGGTTTTTTTCTGAACTCAAATTAAAAAACTGGTATAATAAATGTACTACGTAGATAACGAAAATTTATCGACAATTCTAAAAAAAAATATAAAAGATCACCTTTTTCTTACTTAGATTGCTGTCAAGATTAAAAAAATATGAACTCAAATTGAAAATATCAACTCTAAAGATCCAGAACTTTTCAGGATCAAATAATATAAAATAAAATTGAAAATATCAACTGAGGGGGTTAGAAGCAAAGGGGTAGAAGTGACAAAAAGTAAATTTTGAGCAAAACACAGTTAAAGTCAATGTTATTTAGTAAATTGCAGTGTGGGTTAAATATTTAAACTTAACTTGTTTTAGAACCTCTGAAATATCCCCTATCTAACGTATTTTTCAAAAATTGCCTAGGCATCACCAATAAAAAGTTATTAATACTTTACTGAAAGCCTACTGCACTTGTACCCCTTTGCTTATTTAAATTTAACCTAAGGTAGAATGTATGTAGGTTTGTTGTTAATGAATTGGATATGATTTATATTTTAGTATGCTTATAAGCACAATTCTGGGATAATCTGTGGCTTAGTCGCCAAATTCATTTATTCGATTTTATATCCTTTTTTAAAAACTGAATTAGGTTCTTCAAAAGGACTTGCTTTATTTTTTCTTTTTTTTTCTGTGACTAAATTCACGTGAGAAAATAAGTGTAACCCATCCAACGCAGTTAAAACAGCCAATTTTCCCCACGTTTGCACTTTGCGTTGAATCTAAGACTTGTACTTATTTTTTTATTGTCACTTGTCATTAGCCAATACTTTAAATATTGTGCAACTACTTTGGGGTCTTGGTTCTTGGAACTTGCAAACTGCATTTCTAATCTCCTGTAAAAAAAATTGTGTCCCAAGAAGAGCTTAGCAACTATCTCATCTAAAAAAACAGTCAGTGTTAAGCTTGAAATGAAAGGCAAGTGCATTTGCAAAATTTTTTTTGCTAAAAACACTAAACACTTGCAAGGAAAAAAAATCCTACTGTAATAACTTCACCTGACCTACGGGGAAAACATTTACCGGCAAATAAAATTCCAAAATGTCATGTTGATTTTGTTAAACAGCTCATCTAATTTTTTCCGAAATACTCAAGCCATTATTCAAGGCACCGAAATGAACAAACACAATATTTGACACCAAATTTAAACTTAAGAAAAATGTATGATCCTTATATTGAATTTTGCCTTGAAAAAATCGAAGACCCATTAAAAAAGGCACATTACCGCCAAATATTTAATACGCACTTTAATCTACGGTTCAAGCGTTCACATTCTGACACCTACGCTACTTGTGATAGTTTAGAAACAAAAATCAAATACAGCGAGGACCAGGAAGTAGTCGCTAACAGTATAATACAAAAAGAAAAATATTTGTACACAGTAGATTTAGCAAAAAAATCTAAGGAATCGGCTAAAATGTTAATCAAAAGTGTTTCAACAGCTGTACATGCAATTTGTTTTGATTTAGAAAAAACACTACCTACACCTGAACAAACATGCAGCAAAGTTTTTTATTTGCGCCAATTATGGACATATAATTTTGGAATACACAATTGAGGCACCCAGCAAGCTTCAATGTTTATGTGGCATGAAGGTGAAGCCAATAAAGGATCCCAAGAGATAGGGTCATGCCTTTTACGCTACGTCCTTCAACTTCCATCACTTATTAAGCACTTGATTGAGTATGTTTTTCTTCCTGACGATTGGATTAATACCTATTGTCAAAAAATCCTGTCGAAAATTTACAGTGCATAAAATGCAACAAAAATATTTCCGTTCTATTGACAACATGAACCAAATAGTTTCGGACAAGCAAATTAAGGACATCCGTTAGATGCAGTGGCTTCATTTTAGGAAAGAAGAACCTTTCACTTTATTTTACAAAAATTTGTTGGAAGAAAACATTCTGTTTCAAAAAATTTACCTAGGAATAAGAAAGTCAGATCGTCCATTATCAAAAAATTCGATTGATCTTGATGTGTTACATACCGAATCATTGCCAATTAAAACCGAAAAATACGAAAATTTGAAAAATTAATCGAGTATTTGCCACCAGTTCATCATAGTTTTTATAATTGCCTGAAGCATGAAAAAAGCACACCTAATGAAGATATCGATTCAGATTAGCTAGATGCTATTTCTACTTCTACTGCTATCACTACTATTTACTTCTAATACTAGTTATTTATTTTAAAAATTTGAATTAAATATTTTTGTTCTAATATAAAAAATAATTTTTC
Organism: Calliopum simillimum; assembly: GCA_951812925.1. Taxonomy (NCBI): domain Eukaryota; kingdom Metazoa; phylum Arthropoda; class Insecta; order Diptera; family Lauxaniidae; genus Calliopum; species Calliopum simillimum. The sequence goes on from OX638368.1 coordinate 14,272,942, forward strand.
AATCGTTTAGAAGCAAAGGGGTACAAGTACAAAGGCTTTTAGTAAAACACTAATAACTTCTGAAAGAGAACCCTTAGAAAAATTTAACAGAGAATTCCTTAAGGATTCTTAAAATTGGAATAATTCTTTCTTTCTTAGGCTATGTGAGCTGTTATGCACCATTAACTTTACTATTTATTTCCTATATAAAAAAGTTCAAGTCACTTGTACCCCTTTGCTTCTAAACAAAACTGTAATTGTGTTAATTGGCTTTTCTTAATGGTGCCCTACAGAGGCTTAGGACCTTAAAAGTTAAATTATTATTTTTTTCTCAAATAGATTAATGCTCGCTCTATATATTTCCGTGCTTAACTCAATTTTTCATAAATTGGCACTTGTACCCCTTTGCTTCTAACCCCCTCAACTTTAAAGTTCCAGAACTTTTCAAAATTAGTCCGTAGTAATTAGCTTAATGTTTTTATAAAAAGTTTCTGAATACGTCAGGATGATCCAAGAAAACTTTTTTTGTAAATCAAGTCACAAAATCAATTTCAACCCTATAACTACTCAGTGATACATTTAAGACCCCCCAGATGCAATTTTGTGGTATTCGAGGCATCCTCTTTCATCGCCCAGAAGCCTCGTAACTTTATTGATTACATTTTATAGATTATTATTTTTCTTTTAAGATTATTGGTTTCATTTTAAAACTAATATAATTGTGATTTTAGTAAAATTAGAATCATGAAAGTGATAAAAATTGTTTAGCTATAAATCATTTCTTATCTATTTGTAATAATAATAATAAAATATTTTGAAGAAGAAAATAAATAATGTTTCCAGAAAAATAATTACAGATATAACAATTCAAAAGCCTATCTCGAAACTATAAAGCGAAATGAATAATGAAAATAGGTCGTGAAAAATTATTTTAAAAGAAAATAATAATAAAAGGAAGTAATACTCATCAATAGTAAATACGTAAAACTTTATGTAATTGTATAAGCTTATTCAATATTTCTAAAAGCATTATTACTTATTTTAAAAAATCTATTGAAATTATAAATGATCAGTGCCAATTTATAAGCATTTTGTTAAGTCTTAAGGTAAATATAAATAAATAAATAAATAAGTATATGTTCAAAAAGTCAAAAATCTTGAATAAGATGATATAATAAACAATATGATATAATGAAGAATGCATATTGAATAATATTATACAAACCACGCCGGATAACAAATAATGGCTTTGTGATTGTTTCATGGATTGTTTGTCGATTACGAAACGGTTTATAGCTTCAAATCTGAATCCATGGTCAGAATTGGCCCATCAGCTCAATATTTTGAGATATTTGAGGCTAAAAACATAAAAACTGTAATTTTTGAGACTCAATACAGATTGTGCAAATTTCTTTTTTATTTTTTTATACAATTCACAAAGCAGTATTACTTTTTTTCTTCAAAAAAAGCTCTTATTTAGTGCCGTGCGATGTTCTTTTCAAAAGTTTTAGCCGATTTAAAATAATATCATGAAATCTCATAAAACAACTAATCCGAAACATTTTATGGATTTCATGATGCCATCTTTAATCAACCATTAATTTTGGAGAAAGCATCGTACGACACTTTTTAAGAAGTAATTTTGAAGAAAAAAAGTAGTGCTACGTAATGAATAAAGTAAAATAAATAAAAAAAATTTGTGCAATCTGCATCGAAGCTCAAAAATGTTCGTGTTCGTAGTTTCAACCTCAAATATCTCAAAATCTAGAGCTGATAGGCCAAATCTGACCTCAAATTTGGATTCAAAAATCATTGTTGTGCTGTGTTACATTTTTAAGATATTATCCGGAGAAATCAAAATTTTTTATCCCTTTTGGCCCCTGTCTAAGCTTCTCCTATGCATAGCCTGCTTTCCATATATGTTATCTTGTTAAGCTGATATCTAGAGTTGAAATGTTCAACCAACACAAACATTTGACTGAAGATAGTGTTTGCAGCAACATCCTGAAACTTTCTCAGTACTGTCATAGATTACTTACAGCTGTTTACTTCTCTTTATCTGCAGATATGTAGATATGGACCCATTTGCTGTTCAAACATTTTACCAATCCAATACCAGAAGTAACTCTTGGGTTGGATCCCACTGAATATATTTTTTATCCAACTATCTCATTTTTTTCATCAATTTGGTATTAAAAAATGTCTATTGCATACGCTAAGTCAGTGGCTGGTTCTCAAATGTGATTAATAATTTATTGTTTTACAACTTGACCATTGAGTATATGGTCCAGCGCTTAAAGTAAACCAAGCATTTTGGTTGATAAACTGGCTCGTCTCTACTTTTACATTTTTGATTGTGGACCCATTTTGGTAAAACAAAACACGGTTTTTGCTCATAATATTGTTTCTTCACAGAATGTGTACAAAAATTTATATGAAAATATAGACTATATTCTTGCAAAAATTTTGGAGGCATGTTATAATCATGAGTTTTTTTTTTTTTTTTTTTTTTGTGGTATAAATAATATTCAGTTCCAAAATCTATTTTTTACATTTTTCAAATACGCGGCCGGAAAAAACATTTTTACTCAAAAGAAAAGATCTGACAAAAGTCCAATAGTATGTAAGCTTTGAACGGTTTTTTTAACAAATTTACATACTTTTGTTCTTGGACTCGAATTTGAGTGAATGAAAGACACAGCACGAAAACAAAAAATCATGGCAAAATGCCAAACTTTTGAACAAAATTTAGAAGTCAGTAGTTGACTAGTAGTATGAAACTATTTATAAATGAATAAAATTTAAAATTTTGTATAACTTGAGAAAAAAACCCATGCATATATGCAAAAAAGAATTTATTATCCATTAGAACCTAAAAAATTATAATTTTTCTAACATCTGTAAATTTTTTTAAAATTTAATTTTTTTTGCTGCTTCTGCTACAGTACTGACAACAATGAAACCTTCCTGCCCAGTTGGTACAATCTGCTCAGGTGGCAGTGTAAAACCATGATCACCCTTATCGCGCAGCTCCACTGTATATGAATATTTTACTTTCAAGGCAGCCCGACTCCAGTCATCTGAACCTCCAGAAGCCAACTGACTAAAATCCATGCCAGGTTCAACACTGTAATCGGTACCAGTCCTTGCATTTATTCGCTGTAAATTAGAGAAAAAAAAGTGCATAATAAATTTTTTCTAGAATTGTTGATAAAATTTACCTTTGCTGCCAACTCTCCAACACGTTTCAAATCAGCAGCATCTTTTATTAATTCATCTTTGTAAGACCATGGATAAATTATTGCCTGGCTGTAGCTGTGAAATGACAAATACGAAACTAAATTTTTTTTATTTTTTGTTAAAAACTTTGTAACAGCTTGTGTTTCCAATTCCGAAGCAGCCTTTGGTCCATGATACGTAAAGTCACATGGATCTGACGTCGAACCCTCGGTACCCCAAGCAATATCAAAATTACGATTTAAGTCAACGCCAAAACAACTAGGATTACTCGTTGGAACGCGATTCTTACGCCAATCACGCTCTTTATGGCGACTATACTCATAACCATCAGGGTTCATAACTGGCAGAAAGTACCTAAGTATAAGAATTTATGTTTGGGTATTTCTTCTAAGTTCAAAATTATATACGTACCATGTTATATTTCTGATGTATTCAGGTTGATTTTCCCAGTTTATTAATAGTTGATGCATTATGTATGTTACGGTTGCTGGACTAATCCATTCACGTGCATGTATGCCTCCATCAACCCAAATTTTTTTATTTGTTTCGGGATTTTCGGAGATGCTGCGCATGCATGAAATAATATTGAGTTTTGCTTAATAGCAAAATCATCTAAATTTTTTTCACAAAACTGCTTACCGAAGTACCTTTAGCGCACGTTTCTCATATGTCTCTCCAATGTCTGTAATTTCTGTTAAACTTGGAAACTTTTTATGTAAGTTTTCAATAAATTTATGTATACTCCTAACAGATTGATACTTTTTCCAGCTTATGCCAATGTTATCTAAATAAAAAATTGCAGAAATTCTACAAAATTAATTCTATATTATTTTCACAATCAATAGTAATAAAACTCTAAGGAATACTATAGAAAAAGTTTACAAGTTATCAACTTTGATCTGATGGTGTCTTAAGATCTTTATTTTTTGGACAGCCTCTTGCACGTTTAATCAATAAATGTTTTCTCACCAATTATACTTTCCGAGAAGGATACATTAAAAGAATCTTTAGCAAAATTCAAGGATTTTGCGTCAGATTCAATAACTTGAAGCAGTACTAGTGCTGCAACAATTGCTGCGATATTTCTTAACATTTTTTATGTTTCGAAATATATTGCAAGCGATGCAATTTACAAAATTTCTAGCTGAAAGTTTTACATTTTTGAGTAGCTTTTATATGAAATAATCTGGATAAGTTTTCAATTTCAAAGTTCAATGGAAAGATTTTTATGCAATACAATGTAATTTTTAATTATTTCATTCATTGGGCGACTAACTGCATTTTGAAATTTATTATTATTGTTATATTAGACCAAATGGAGTCATGAATGTAATAAAAATAGTGGGATCTTAAATCACTTCTTATCTATATGTAATAGTAATAAAACATCAGAAAGAAACAAATCATATTTCCAAAAACGTAATAACAGAGACTCCAATTTCAAAACTTATTTTAAGACTAATTATAAAACGAAACAATACGATAAAGAAAGATAATTAAACTTGAACATTAATTAAAAATATAATAACAAAAATATAAGAACAATTATAAATATTACAAAAAATAATGCAAAATGTTGAAAAAGTCTGAAAAATTCATATATTATTATTATTATTGAAAGGCTCTGAATTGCACTGCAACCTTAAAGATCTGTTGTGCAGCCTCTTTCCCTATCAGAACAGTTCTAGACCTTCTATAAATTGTGTAACTGCAGTGGGATTAACTTTACCTAAGTCATCTGGATTTAAAATCTCGGCAGCTAGGTATCTTACTTTGCGTCTCACCGCAGTGGGGCAAATACATAGTACATGTTCGGCTGTTTCCGAGTTCTCTAGGCAGAGTCTACAGGAATCATCGTCTACCAAACCCATAATTTAAGGTGATAATTGAGTTTACAGTGACCTGTCATTATTGCACTGTACGTTTTTATATCTTCTCTAGTGAGATTTAAAACAGCTTCTACCTAAATACTTCTTAAATCGATCAGCTCCTTCGCCTGTCGCATACCTTCTTTGGCTCTCCAGTGATCGGAGAGGCTTTCTTTTCCCATTCCAGTATTAAGTTATTTTTAAAACTGTTACTTACTCCGCAGAAGAGTTCTGGACGTATGAAAGAATTGAGTGCGCCCCTCTTGTCCAAGTTGTCTGACCTTTGTTGCCTTCATGCCCTTTGTGCTCTGATATCCAAACTAGTGTAACTTCATTCCTCCTGAATAGGGCTTGAAAAAGTTCAAAACACCCCCTGACAAGCATGGAGTGCATTAAAAAAGTCATTAGTGATCTTAGAGTTGCTTGGATGTCCGAATAAATGTATATGTCGATGCCGGAAGTGCCCCTTCTTAGATATTCTCTAGCGCACAATTATAAAGCGTTGACCTCCGCCTGAATAATGGAAGCTGTTTTTCCCATTGCAACTGATTTCTGGAATCTTGGTCCCACAACTTCAGCTCCTGCTCTGCCATCTTCCATTTTAAACCCATCAGTAAACCATTGATGTGAGCCCTGTTTTACTTTTATGTATTTTCTTCTCCATTTAGCACGGTTATTGATTAGCACTTTGATTTTTTTAGAGAAAACAAACTTAACTTATCGGAGACCAAAAGACATAGTGTGTCCCAGAATACATCCAAAATTTTGACATGGTCCTGTCAGATTGCCTTCTTTAAGTTATTGTAAATGAGGTATTTTATATGAGTCGATGTGATATTATGATCGTTATGTAGAATGCGAAAGTCAAATTTTTAATCCCCTTTCATTCCTGCCTCAGCCGAAACTAAACATAGTCCACCCTATACAATGGTCATCTTATTAATTTGATATCTAGCGTTGCCATATTTAGTCACTGTTAAGATCAAACAAAATACATACATACATACAAGATCAAACAGCTTAGAATTTTGCTTTCAAGACTGAGAATCTTATTAACCGCACAATTGGGAGATTCCCTCGGTTTCTCCCGATCAAAATAAAACTAGTAAGAGTGTTAGCTTTGGCCTTGCCAAACATTAAATACCCTATACTGCTGTATTTCCAAAATTTTGCTTATATAGGAGGTGCCGTGACCTCTTTTTTCGAGTTTGTCTTGTATTAGCTTAGAGCTTGCTATTATAGTCCTCAGTATTTGAATGATATTTAGTTGGATTTATAGTTATTAGTGTCTATAAATCCAGTTTTTAGTGTCTGAGTAAAATTTAAATTGATTATCTCAAAAAACGATTTTAGTACAGCATTTCCAAGATTTTGCTTATATAGGAGGTGCCACAACCTCTTGTCCAAATTCGGCAATTTTTTCTCAGAGCTTGCGCTTACAATTCGTAGCATTTTTGTGTATTTCGATTGCATTATCGTGAAAAATACTCTTAAAGTTGCATTTAGAATATATTTTTTGTATGGGCGATGACGTTTTTGTTGACTAATTTCAATCACTTTCAATCCCACGAGTTAACTTTGACGACGAAGGCAGTGTACCAAATTTATTGAGTTATCATGCTCAGTTTTCCCAAAAAATTTATTTCCACGCACAGCCTGTCAGCCAGACAGACGGATATGGCTATATCAACTCAAGTGGTGACGGTGATCAAGAATATATATGTACTTTTCTATATCTGACATGCCTCAGTCTCAACCTTGGCAAACATTTTTATTATAATCGGTGATGGTCGATATGAAAGTTGATTCGCTTTCACATGGAATCTCTCATAGACTGATTCCATTTCATTAATTACGGTGAGTGTGCACTTAGGTATGCGTATCAACTTCAAACTAGCAAAATATTTTTCTACAATCAAAATAAGGGAACACGTAATTTTTTTTTTTTTTTTTTTTTTTGATTTGGACCAAAATTGGGGATTTTATGGCGTTTTGTAGGAATTTTGCCAAAAATTTAATTTTGAAAAAATCATGAAGTGCACTCGGTTTTTTCAACCGAATTTCTTTATTTATCAATTGTTTTCCATAAATCAAAATTTATTTGATGCTCCATTAAATTTCATTACGTAGTATGGAAAAAACCAATTTCTTTAACCCTTACTTTCCTTAAAATTGACTTTTACATTTTAAATAAAAATGCTAATTTTCTCAAAAACACCATCTTTTTTTTCTCGAAAGTTTGCACAGTGATAGTAAAGCACGTCGTTTTTTACTCTAGTTATGACGGCTTCCTTGCTTTTTTTGTTGTAAATGTAAAATTTGTAATTTGTAATGTTACAATTGCGTTCTTGTCTACATAATGAAGGAAAAAAATTACATGGTTTTGTTTTCACTTTCCTAGACGGTTTTGCAATACTGATTCCTAAATTGGTACCTACATTCTTCTACCATTTTTGGTTTTTAAGATATCTTGAATAACTTTAATAAAACCTATAATTTTTAAAAACCGAATTCTTTATTTTCGAGACACGAAATTCATTCATAATAAGTTAGATGGTAATTAAAAATACTCAAGGTATAGTAAACCAAGCATTGTTTGTGCTTTTTGCGATTCGACCGTACCTCGGCTTTTATTTTTTGCGGAAGTTCTCGGGATTTTTATTAGTTTTTTTTTTTCGATTACTTTCATGAAATTGTGTTGTGCTGTTCTGGCTATGTAACATGAAGTTATCCCTCTGGTTCCCACACTCTTCCAAGCACGGCAAGAAAGCCGTCATAACTGGAATAAAGACGACGTGCTTTTCTGTCACTGTTTAAAGAAATTGGTTTTTTCCATATTGCGGAATTAAATTTAATGGAGCATCAAATAAATTTTGATTCATGGAAAACAGTTGATAAATAAAGAAATGCGGTTGAAAAAACCGATTGCACTTCATGATTTTTTCAAAATTAAATTTTCGGCAAAATTCCTACAAAACGCCATAAAATCCCCAATTTTGGTCCAAATCAAAAAAAAAGTTACGTGTTCCCTTATTTTGATTTTAGAAAAATATTTTGCTAGTTTGAAGTTGATACGCAAACCTAAGTGCACATTCACCGTATGAATGGAAATAGAATCAGTCTATATATATATTTGCGGGGTTTTTTTCTAAAAATGTAGCTTCATTGCCATAGTGAAATGTGTCCCAAAAGAAAGTTTGTTTTTAGTGTACAAATAAAAAAAAGTGAGCCATCTATCGAAAATGTGTTTACAATTTAACAAAGTACACAATTTTGGAAGTTATTTCTTAAAAATAATATTGTCCAAATGTAAACGTCCATAGAAGTTAAATCAGGAGTGCGTGGAAAGCAATTTATATTGAAAAGTGCTCGATTGATCACCTGTTTTACAAAATCAAGCCACTGATCGGCATTTTTTGGCTTTAGTTCTTGTACCAGTTCAGTTTCTAAGCTTGCAGGCTTAAGTTTTTTCCATTATACAGTGTAATGACGGACAATCTACGCACATTTAAAGCACTTGTGCTTCCGTGTTCGATCTTTGTGCACAAACTGGTTAACATTCTTCAAGTTTTCTGTCGTTCCTGATGATTTTGGGCGCACCATTTGTGTGCTATTTCACGCAATTATGAAAGAAAGTATGCCCTGCGCCTCACTTAGGTAGCGTGGGATTCAAATACTCACCATTTTTCAAAACTACGTGCAGACTGCTCCTGGAAAACACTTCTTAGTAGCTAAAGCTCTTTGTATCGGGTATACAATGGGCTTTTTCTCGAGGCTTAAGTTAATGATGACCACATGTTCATCTCCTGGATTGTACCAAACCTATCCCTAGTGACTAAACTCTCAAGAGCCAGGTTTCCAACTAACATGCTCCACAACTTTCGAACTCATTGCGTTCAAGCGGGAGTCTAGACAAATATAAGCTTGCCTTTGGGATACCCTGTACTTTCGATTTCCGACCTACATGCTAAAAGTCAATGTTTTTTGACTTTTTTTTTCGAACATATTTTGAAAGCCACAAATTCGTTTATGTTCCAGATTTTTGCTTCGATCTCATTGCAATCCTTTACGCCAAATCTTTAAGTAGAAGCTACAAATTAGTAAACGACATCAAAGATTGTAAAAAGGGCAGCTAGAAGAAGTTGCTATGGAAGAAAATCCAATAATCGGGAAATAAAAAAGTTAATAAAATACAATAAAGGAATATGGTTATTTTTTAATGATTAAATTTTAAAAATCGGAATGATTCATAACAAAATTTATCATAACTTCAGGCGAAACACCCTCTTTATTTATGCGAATCTATAAACATTTTTAGGAACTGTTATTCTCTTAATATCTGAACACTTGCCAGAAAATGTACACTTTGCAATGTCAAATATGAGAAGTTTAGCAAATTTATGCACCAATGGCTTCTGCTACGGTACTGGCAACAATTAAACCTTCTTGGCCTGATGCTATAATCTGTTCAGGTGGCAGTACATAACCAATGCGTTCATCACGCAGTTCCACTGTATAAGCGTATTTTACATTCAAAGCAGCGCGATTCCAATCACATGAGTCCCCACCAACCATTCCATAGGAAAAATCATTACCCGCAACTGCTTTGAAACGCATACCAGTCTTTGTTTTTATTCGCTGTAAATAAAAAAAGAGACAGTGAAAATATGGTTTTTTTTTAAGTATTTAATCAAATTTCTTAAAATATTTACCTTTGCAGCTAAATCTCCAACACGTTGCAGTTTAGCTGCGTCTTCTACCGTTTCATTTTTGCGAGACCATGGATAAATTAATGTCTGAACCCAGCTGTGATATGTCAAATATGAAACCAAATTCTTTTTATTTTTTGTTAAAAACTTTGTAACAGCTTGAGTTTCCAATTCCGAGGCCGCAGTTGGTCCATGATAAGTTTGATATTCGCAAGGATTTGACGACGAGCCGATGGTACCCCAACCGATATCAAAATTACGATTTAAGTCAACACCCAAACAGCCAAGGTTGCTAAAAGGAGCACGATTTTTACGCCAATCACTATCATGCAGGCGACTATATTCATAACCATCAGGGTTCATAATTGGCAAAAAGTACCTAGAAGAATTTGTTAATGGGCATTTCTTCTAAGATCAAAGTTATATACGTGCCATGTTAGATTTTTGATGTAATCAGGTTGATTTTCCCAGTTTATCAATAACTGATACATGATATAGGTTACGGTTGCTGGACTGACCCATTCACGTGCGTGTATACCACCATCAATCCAAATTTTTTTATTTTCTTCTGGATTTTCAGAGCTGCTTCGAATGAAAAAAATAATATTGTGTTTCGCTTAATAGCTTATTATCTAAACAATTTATTATTTTAAACAACTTACCGAAGTACCTTTAGAACATGTTTCTCATATATTTGTCCAATGTCTGTAATTTCTGTTAAATTCGGGAACTTTTCATGTAATTTTTCCATAAAATTTTGTATACTTTGAAAGGAATGATATGCTATCCAGTTAATGCCAATATCATCTAAATGAAAAATTCCGAAAATCCGAAAATTTCAAATTTATTAATTTCATAATCAATTATGCTTAAGAAAAAACCATTTTTAAAACAATATTATTAATTAACTCAGAAACTTAAAACCCTCTGTATGTCTGTTAAACATTATATCGTGGGCAGCTTGTTGTACCTTTAACCAATAAAAGCTTTCTCACCAATTATGTTTTCCGAAAACGATACATCAGAAGGATCTTCAGTAAATCTCAAGGAGTTTGCTCTAGATCCAAACACTTTTTTGAATCGCAATTTATTACATGCGACACTCTATACAAAATATCTTACTGAAACTTTCACGCTTTTGGGCTGCCTTTATATGTTAAAACATTGAAATTTTCATAAAGAACATTTAGTTATAGCAGTTTCTGTTTGTTTAATGGAAGTATTTTTTTGCAATACAATATAAACAGTTTCTAATTATTTTCTTTTTCTGGTTTTTGGTTAGATTTTAAAATTTATTTCGACTAAATTTACTATTGCCAACGATTGTTTGTTTTTGAAGACAGATAAAATAAAATCATGAAAATGATAAAATGGTGGGACTATATATCACTTCTGATCTATATAAACAGAATAATAATTATACAAAATCAGAAGAAAACAAATTATTTTTCGAAAAAGTAATAGTAATTGCAAAACCTATTCTGAAAATATAAATCAAAACGATGCGATAAATAAAAAAATAGTCTTGCAAAGTAATTAAAAACATAATAGTAAAAATAATTATAAGTACAAGATAAGACGAAAAATGTTAAACAAGTTAAGAGAGCTCAAAAATAATAATAAGAATGAAAAATGTTGAGAAAATCTTAAATTTTATATAAGGCTGTTCTTATAATCCTATGACTATGATGAAAAATATGAAATCACTAGCCGAAATAAGCCACCTTTTTAATATCTTTACGTCGTTGCTTCAGTCTCTTCCATATATAGCCTGCCTTCCACAATTGTCTTCTCGTCTAGTCACTACTGTGATCAAGCTACATAAACATCTGACTATAGGCTCCTTTAGTGTTGCTCTTGATGGTATTCAGCTGTTTTCCTTTGTTTATCTGCAGTGATGTAAGATATAAATTCATTTACTTTATAAACCCTTCATCAATCTATTTCGCAGCTCTCGGTTTGGATTCCTTTGAATCCATATTTAACCCATTATCTCAATATTTTCAGATTTTTAGGAAACTAAACAGTAGGGACACATCGAGCGGCTACAACAAACTTTTTTATAATGTAGTAACGTGGACTTATATTTGTATAAAAGAATCAGTTGGGGGTTCACTGGGATAAATAACTAAAGCTTACGCAAAATGTTGTAATAATAGACGGACGCAAAATACAAAAAAGGTACATAGAAAAAAGTACGTTTAGTTATATATATAAAGTTAATACCTATGAAGCAAAACAAGCCGAGCGTAGGTACCCGCTGAAAATTTTTTTGTCTCCGATTTTGCTCAAATTTGGCAGTATGGTGACTCCGGTTTGCAAGAACAACAATCCGGGAGGATTTGGTTCTAGTACCCTTTTTTGTTAAAATACAGGGTGTTGAAGTTGACGTCCTTAGTCATTTTCATGAAAAGGGTGTTTTTTCAAAAATGTATAGCTTTTATAAAAAATATTACTTGGTGAAAAAAATTATTTCTCATCAAAATTTTTAAACTTAAATTTCAAACATGAACAAGTATGTGGATGGGCCAATATTCACAAACAATCATTACTATTTTGAGTAATTACAACTAACACTTTTGACATTCAAATGTAGGTATAGGTTAAAAGTTTCTGAGAAAAGCCCATATGCTTTTCATTTCAAAATTTTGACTTCGATTTTTAATTTTTGGTCTATGGCTGGAACCACTGTGTATTGGCTGCTTATCAAATACGATAAAAACTTTATTATTCTTCAACATTTCTGGTTGATAAACCGACTCGTTGCGCCTTTTACATTCGTCATTTAAAAAGCCACCAGCTATGATTTTATTATGAGATTTTTCGACCACATCAATCTCACTTAAGCCACTTAAATGCCATATATTGCATTATGTATTGCAATGTATTTCGCCAAACCTTTGAGTAGAACCTACAAATTAGTAAATGACATGATAAACTATCAAAGAGTCAGCTGGAAAAGGTGTTGAAGGAGAAGGTCCAATAATTGGTATATAAAATAGCAATTTCTTTACGTAACTATTGGAAAAAAAACTAATAATAGCTCAACAATGATTAAATTTTAAAAAATCCGAATGATATATACTCAGCAAAATTTAATATAGTAAGAAATAACACACTTTTTATGTATGCGGAGAAGAATATATTGTCTTTTCAAATCTTTAAAAAATCTTTTTATATCTGTACATTCGTAAAAAAGTCTCAGACATTTGAAATTAAGCACAATTATGCACCAACGGCTTCTGCTACGGTACTGACAACAATGTAACCTTCTTTGCCTGATGCAATAATCTGCTTGGGTGGCAGTTCGAAACCATATTTTTCACTACGCAGTTCCACTGAATATGGGTATTTTACATTCAAAGCAGAGCGACTCCAATCACATGAGCCTCCACCAACCATTCCGTATGGAAAATCTTTACCCGCAAGTGCTGCAAAACGCATACCAGTCTTTGCTTTTATTCGCTATAAATAAACGAAGAGAAAGTGAAGAGTATGTTTTTTCGAAGTATTTTGTCAAATTTTTTAAGATATTTACCTTAGCAGCTAAATTTCCAACACGTTGCAATTCAGCTGCATCTTTCACAAGCTCCTCTTCGTAAGAAAATGGATAAATAAGTGACTGGGCATAGCTGTGAAATGTTAAATAAGAAACCAAATTTTTTTTATTTTTTCTTAAAAACTTTGTAACTGCTTGAGTTTCTAATTCCGAAGCAGGCTTTGGTCCACAATAAATTTCTCTGTCACAAGGATCTGGCGATGAGCCAATGGAATCCCAACCGCTATCAAAATTACGATTTAAATCGACACCAAAACATTCAGGTTTGCGAGTTAGAGAACGATTTTTACGCCAATTACGATCGTGCAGGCGACTATATTCATAACCATCAGGATTCATTACTGGCAAAAAGTACCTATAAGAATTTGTTTACGAGCATTATTTCTGAAATCAAAGTTATATACGTACCATGTTATATTTTTAATGTATTCAGGTTGATTTTCCCAATTTATCAATAATTGATACATTATGTATGTTACGGTGGCTGGACTGACCCATTCACGTGCGTGTATGCCACCGTCAATCCAAATTTTTTTATTTGTTTTGGGATTTTCAGAAATGCTGCGAACAAGTGAAATAATATTGAGTTTTTGTTATCTAAATTTCAACAAAACTACTTACCGAAGTACCTTTAGCACACGTTTCTCATATGTCTTTCCAATGTCTGTAACTTCTGTTAAATTCGGGAACTTCTCATGCAAGTTTTCCATAAACTTATGTATATTTTGAAGAGAGTGATATGCTGTCCAGTTGATGCCAATGTTCTCTAAATGAGATATTTCGAGAATTTCCCAAAATAGGAAAAACTACAATTTTCATAATCAATAGTGTTTAAGAAAAAATCGTTTTTTAAAACGATAATATTAATTTACTTTGAAACCCCAAAGAATACTACAGAAAAATGTTGCGACTTCTACCTTTGATCTCAGAATGTCTGTTAATCTTTATTTTGTGATGAGCTCATTGTAGCTCTAAACAAAAAATGTTTTCTCACCAATTATATTTTCCGAGAAGGATACATCAAATGCATCTTTAGCAAAACTTAATGATTTTGCGCTAGATGTAATTACTTGAAGCAGCGTTGTTGCTGCAACAATTGCCACTTTATTTCGTAACATTTTTTGAAACCGAAATATATGACATGCGAAACACTATATAAAATTTCTAAGTGAAACTTTGATACTTTTGAGCAGCTTTTATATGTGAGAATATGGAAAAGTTTTAGTTTAAAAGTTCATGAATAACATTGAGTTATTGCAATTTTTTTCGATCAATGGTTGGGACATCTTGGAATATAATGTATTTTCTAATAATTTTCGTTTTAGATTATAAGTTCATTTCGAAATTTATTTCGCTTAGATTTTCTATCTGTGATGAAAACTTAAATAGAATATTGGAAATGATAAGACTAATGGGAACTATAAATCACTTCTTATCTATGTATTCTAATAATGAAATATCAGAAAAAAACAAATAATGTTTCAACAAAAGTAATAACAGGTATATTGATTGAAAGACTATTGGGAAAGACCACTTTGAAAACTATAATTCTTATTTTTTCTTAAGTGCTCAGTATGGTAAACAAATAAAATAAGAATTTAAAAACAATCTAAAGCAAGAATTTGAAATTGTTCATAATAATTACAAAATGCTTCACTTTCGATAAGCAATGATGAGTAGGAAAACAAATGGTAGAGAATTTTTCAAAATTGGGTTGTTGGGCGGCGCTATAACGGTTCAAGTTTCAAAAAATCAAGTATTATGAAAAAAAAAAAATATTTCTTTTGGTTAAAAATTAAAATTTTTAATATGATATCTTCATTTCCAGTTTAAGATGTCTTCAAAATATAACTTCAGCACACGCAAAGCTTGTTTGCTTGGCGAATATTAAAGGCATATCTTGGACAGTTTTGTGGAAAATTACAGAACACTGTGAAAAAGGACAAAATACCCTCAATTTTGCGTTTTTTCTCTACCACAATATACTTAAAATTTGAGGAGTGGTCTAATACAAGGGTGTCAGCGTTTTCAAATTACTGAGCCAAGCGCAGTCAGCGCATAATTTTCGCTTTTAAAACAACTTCAAATTCGAATGACAAAAACAATTTTTTGTTGTTTTGTCATGCCTCGTTTACAACAACAATAATATTTCAACAATTTTCAAAATTTCTAAGAATTAGGACACACACAAAAAGTACGGGTATTCACGCGTTGATGCGCAATGCTCTTGCGTCGGTGCGGAAGTGCGGTTTGCGAAAGTTTGACATTTGTAAAACAAAAACGAAATTTTCGAACTCCTTCTGCAATTTCTCAAGATGGGAATATTCACATTGAACGTTCAGGCATTAGTGCGTAAAAGACTTGCATTTTCGCAACTGCACATCAACACATTAATACCCATATTGTTTGTTGCTTTTGTTTTTGATGCGACGTAGTCGTTGTTGTTGTTTTATGTTGGCTCGAGTTCGATTTTGTGTGTACGCAAAAAAAGCAACAAAAACGCGAAATTTTGACGAGCGTGAAAAAAAAAAACAACAAAAATTATTTCTGTGTTATTGTACAGAAATATTGATGTTGTTGGTCGAGCCAAAATTGGCTCACTTTTGTTCTACGCTGACACCCTTGGTCTAGTACGGCAGGGAAGGAGTTGTGGCAGGTATAGAAAAGTATGTATACTCTTGATCAGCTTCACTTCTTGAGTCAATATAGCCATAACGGTCTATCTGACTGGCTGAGATATTTCGATGAAATTTTTAACGTTAGTACTAGTGATGAGCAAAATTAGTATTGGTCTTGAGTCATGGTCTTGGTAATTTTGCGAGAGCAAGACGCTGATATAATTTCAAGACTAAGATCAATACTTCTATGGTCTTGGTCTTGGTTACGATGATCATCAAGATAAAGGCAGCGTTTCAGTCTTTCAAATTTACAGTTAATAAGTGTGTCATGCCCTTTTCAATCATAAAATCCTCTCTCAGTTCGAATTTTGGCATCTTAGAAACCCATCTGCTTTGTAGAAATACATAAATAAATACTCAACAATCTTTATAAATTTCTTCAAGACCAAGACTTAATGCCAAGAATAAGGCAATTGTATGTATGTATGTATTCTCCTTTAACTCCTAGGAGGAGCATAGGGCCAACCGAAGGCAATTACTCAATATCAAAACTAAGATCAAGACTCAATGTCCAAGATCAAGAACTAGACCAAAACTGCTAAAAGAGCATTGCTGGAAGATGAAAAGTACATTAATACTGAAATCGAAAGTACAAGTTCTGAGCAAAAACCATGCGAAATAGATGGCGTGGCACTTCCCATGTAAGCAAAAGTTTGAAAATGCTATACTGAAAGCGTTTTTTAAAAAAACACAAACAAATTTCAACAAAACACTAAAAAAAAATAATTGCAAACTCAGACCAAAAAGTAGGCAAAGTTTGATGGGATGGGGTGGCACCTCCCGTATCAGCAAAAGTTTCAATATACTATACTCAAAGATAATCAAACCAAATTTTACTTAAGTATTAAGAATAGTAAATGCAAACTCTATTCAGAATGTAGGATAATTCTGACGAGAGGGCGTGGCAGCTACCATATAGTTAAAGTTTACAAAATGCTGTAATTTAAGCGTATTTTGAGGAAGTTTGACAAAATATTTCACAGATTCTAGGAATAGTAAGTGCAAGGTCTGAGCAAAAACTAGGCGAACTCAGACAAGAGGGCGCGGCACCTTGCTTTCAAAATGCTTTAATGCAAGCGTTATTTGAGGCAATGCAAGCAAATTTTGCATACGCACAGAAATGTTAATTCTGATGTACATGATTCACAAAAAAAACTGAAACAAAAGTAACCATATTTTTTTAAAGATTTTCTTGAAGAAATTCTTAAGTAAAAAACTATTACAAAACTTTTGGCACATCAAAAGTTAATCCACCACACCAATAGTCAGCAGCAAATTCAATAACACAATGAATTCCCTCTATTATGGCAAGGGCAGGAAGTCATACAACGTATAGTAAATAAAGTGCAAAGTGATACGATCTAAACGAAATTGTATGTAGTATGATATTCCATCTCAATTTCGAAAATGGCTCATAAATATGCAAATAGCATTTTGTAAATGGCACACAGCTAAAGGAAAAAACAGAAAGGAGTTCAGTATGTGAAATAGAAAAGTGAAACCGATATAAATGTAATAAGTACACAGTATTCCATTCCATTAAAGAATGTTGATTCAGCGGTTTTGCACATTCACAAAAAACCCCCCAAAAAAAAAAATATGCAACATTTTAATGTTGTCACAAGAAAGAGCAGCTCCTTTGTTGCAATGGAATAACATATACATTTGCTCACAATGTATGCAATGAATTTTTAAAATTGTTCTTAAATTTCAGAAATATTTTAAATAGCAAGGAAACCATTCACTTTCAATCAATTTGAGTTTTTGAATAAAAGCCGTTTTTCTTTTAATGCGTTGGTATACAGGATTGTGTTAGTTTTAAAATTGCGATAACTCATGAATGTTGAATTGCATGATAAAAAGTGCAAGTGTCGTTTTAATGGAGAACCACATGCTACGCAAATAATTTCCTTTTCAGTAAAAAAAATTTACCGTTTAGGAGTAATTTCATAAAATCCAGTATAAAAGTTGATATGTTTTTTAAAAAGTACTAGTTTTTATCTTTAAAATTCTTTTTGAATTATATCGATACCTTATTTTTTCGAAATATCAAATTAAGGCATGTTTTGATACATTTTTCGGAGCTTCACCCATATATTATTAGATACCAATCCAAGAAAAGGATAAGGGTGCTGTTTAAGTAACTCATATGTTTACGCTCGAACTCATGCAGCCATAAAACGGTACGAAATACTATAAATCAAGTTAAATATCGATATGTTCATTTCAAAAGGTATAGGGTAAGGGAAGGATATATGGACTACGTGGGTAATATGGACCACACGGTTATTTCCCACTGCATACATAGGATTTACCGTTATTCATGTTCAAACTTAACGCTAATACCTAAAGCTTATAATAGGGCGATTTTAGCGTTCGGTGAAGTCGCATGCTTCTGTAAAGTTGATTTTTCTAAAAAAAAATCAGTGATAATTTTTTTCTAGTGAGTATATTTCATTATTTCACTTTAAAGACATCGCGTTTTTAAATAAAAGGTTAATTATATAAAGTCAGTGAACACCATTTATTATTTATTAGCACAAATAAGTTCATTAACCAAAAGGGTTTTTGATAAAAAAACCATTTATTTCACCAACACGTTCTGTGGGTAATATGGACCACCAAAGAAAAAAGCCTCAAAAACAAATGTATTTATCATCATTTTCAGATGGGGAATCTAGTTGCAGTTTTCATGACGAGTCTGATGGTCATTATATGTAATTCGTTAACTACAAAGAAAAAAAATAATAAAAAATGCATATAATGTAATACCCTTTACTCAGAAGATCGACGTGGCGAATTTTGGGTTGAATGTGTAATCTGACGTTCTTGGAGTCATGAAAAATGTGCCGAATATGGAAGTGTTATTTTTATATGCAACTTCTGTACCAAATAAACATGTGGGGCAATATGGACTATATAGTCCATATAACACTACACTTTTTTTTTATCTTCATTTGAGTATTTTCAGTTTTTTATTTTTTTTTTTCTTTATCCTGATGAGATATTTATCTAAAAGTGAATCAGAATAAAGATTAATTGTTTCTTTTACTGAATGACATAAAATTAATTATTTTGTTTCATGTATTTTGGGATTAATTTAAAAAAGAAAGATGGATGGTCCATATTTCCCTCCCTTACCCTATATAAAATGTTCATTCTCTAAATTGTGCCTTCGTTCACAAACTTGTTTATTAATAATTTGTTGCTTTATGAATAATCCTCAAAAGTACCTGCTTCTTATCCTACTGGACTTTTCAACTTTTTTGCTTGCATTATATTTTGAAGTGGATAACATCCAACTCGTAGCAGATTTCCACACTCAAAATCATGGTGCAAGTAAAAAGTTCAAAAGTCCTGTGGTACAGCAAGCATCACAAAAACAGGCAACAGTAAAAGTCATTGCCATATTCATGTGAAACCGCATAACTTTGATGCTGTAGTGCTGATTTAAATTGTTATTATTCTCATTTGTGTTCTTTTGTTTTTTGAATTTCTTGTTTTTTTTGAATCTCATTTATACATTTATTATTACTTTTTTTTACCAGCAATAAAGTAATGTAAAAAGCAATTTAATTCCCTTGGATTATAGCAGTTTTCCGCACAATAAATGTTGCACTCAAAGTTATCTGCACTTGAAAGTATGCACAGTGTTGAATTTTACAAACTTTTTTTATATTCTTGGCCTATATTTATAGTTAAATTAAGTTCATTCGTTTATTAAGATATTTTTGATCAAGTCTAAGGTTCGCTTTTGCAGTACAGAGTTCTTGTCTTCATTAGAAAGTACCCTTATATTTCACCTCATCACAGTTACAGTTAACAGTTTTTTAAATATATCTAACAAAAAAGCAAAATTTCGATATTTTTTATAGAAAACTTTTTGTGGGGAATTAAATTTGCAATCCAAATAGCTCATTTATGCTAAAACTGCTGAAAAAATTTTCGATTTCTTGTTATTTTTTACCGTTTTGCCTAAACAGAGTTGGAAATAGGTAAAGATATAGGGTTAACCAAAAAAAAAAGTAAATAGAAGTTCCTCTAAAACGCTTCACAAAAAGATTCATAATTTGAAAATTATATGACGCAAAAAATGCTTAATATCCTCCAAGAAATAATCGCAAAGTATCGAAATAATTTGAAATACTTACTTTGTGGCGAAAAACGAAACATATGTCACTATAGCCGTGTTTTTAATCCGTTCCTTGATTTGTCATAATTATGTGTTAGAAAATGCATTCATAGATTTATATGTAAATCGATCTTTGCAAATATATGACTAAAAGTTCAATTAAAAAATCAATTTTCAATATATAAAATGTCATTAAGTAACACACTTTAAAATTCTTAAAAAAACCTAAAGGTATTGCAAAAGTTGAAAAGCTCAAAGGATGACCAAAAAATTATAAGGAAGAATTTTAAAAGAATTGCAAACGTAACATAAGTAACTGTATCCTCTTTAGCAAACAAATACCACACTGTGAAACAAAATCAAAAAATTTTAATTCTCAAGAGTTGATTGCAGTTTTTATTATGTTCTGCTGTATTTTTTACTCATCATATTCATTGTCTGCAAAAAATAAAAAAAATTATAATTTCCAACTTTGCTGTTGCTCTTTTAACTTTTTGTTGCTTTTGACAGATATATTACAGCAATTACACAAGCAACTTCATTGTTTCCTCATTCACAGCCCGCTGACTGTCTGTCTGCATGGCTTTTTGTCAGTTGGTAACAACAGTTGCTTATCAGCATGTGGCGGCAAGGATATCAAGTGAATGCCGAGGAGAATATGAGTGCAGGATATTAAAATTCACCAGGTAATCTGCTGTGTAAAACAATTAACAATGCTAGCGAAAAG
Source organism: Calliopum simillimum (assembly GCA_951812925.1). Classification (NCBI taxonomy): domain Eukaryota; kingdom Metazoa; phylum Arthropoda; class Insecta; order Diptera; family Lauxaniidae; genus Calliopum; species Calliopum simillimum. Next base: position 14,293,834 of record OX638368.1, read on the forward strand.
TAACAACAGCAAAAGCGGAGAATGCCATAAAACAGATAAGACAACAAAATGAAAAAAACAAAAAAAAAAAACAGTACAGAGCAAATGAGTTATAACTCAATTAAAAGTGTAATGGTTAAGCGAAGGCCACCGTGCAACATCTTTTACTTGTAATGAAAGTGTAAAAGCTGAAGAGAACTCCAAAAATTTACAGTTTTATTTAAATTGCACTTATCGACTTGTGCAGGTAATTGCTTTTTTATGTATTTATCAAGAATCACTAAATTAATATGAAAACATTTTTTCAATTTGTGGGTTAAAGTCTAATGAAAGAAGTTATAATCCCGGTCTGCAAATTCAAACTTTCATTCATGTTTTGATTTGTAGACAAAATTTCGTAAATCTTTAACCCTTTCAGGACCTTAAGGTATTGGGAGCTTATGCAACCATGTTAGCTATTTAAAATGGTCTATTGGGCGTCCAGAAAACATATTTTAAAATAAAAAATCAAAAAATTTTGATAGGTAAGATAAGGGCTATTTGATGCCATCAAAAGAGTTGAAATAAACCATCTCCTGGAACTACACCGCAAGATGGAATACAGCGCTTTCTCAGTTTCAATCACAGATATCTCAAAATCCTGAATTATATGAGCAATTATGGCCTAGGATTCGAATTCAGTGTCAAAAAAAACGTTACAGTACATATGTCTACAAGTAGGTTCATTAAATTTTTTATTTTGTTTGCCTTTGAAATTGGTAAAATTGTAGTACAAAAGTGAGTTGAAAAGTAACCCTTTACGACTATAGGGACACTGGTGTCCCATTTTGAATTTTATGATTTATCAATATACTAAACTTATATAATGGTTTAATTCATGTATAAAACAACAATTTATTTACATGTCAACAATTATTTCACACTATAATATGATTAATAACAATTAAACGCCTATAAATTCTGCTGTAAAGTATAGCAATAGTTCACCACACAAACAATCACATTAGAATGATCATACAAAAATAACGGTGCTTTTGATGGTGTTGCCAGATTTAATAGGAATGAAGGAAGCGTTTAGAAACTGATAAATGTCAAAATTACATATATAAGTTTCTTACTTATTTAAATATAATTTATTTTTCTCTTGGGACACATATGTCCCTATGGTCCTGAAAGGGTTAATATACATTAGGGCGGGTCGATTTAAAAACCGAGGAACCATACCTCTAAAACGAATTCTGATGTCCCGGAAATTGATCCGTAGAGTCAAAATTGGAAAAATCTCACTTTGAGCCATTTAGAGTGCCCTAGTTGAGTCCAAATGTATGGCAGATACTTTTTGAGACGACAAGCAGATCAAGTTCGAATTTGAACTCGATCAGACCACTTTTAAGGGTAGCCCCCATATAAAGGGGGGTTCAAAATAGAGCATAGAGCTTGCAAAAATGTATGCACCTTCGTGAAAATTGGCAAGTTAGCAGTGCTAGACTATATCTCTTACTTTTCCACAAATGGTGGGAACCGGACATCTACTAGGGCTTCCCCCATATAAAAGGGGGTTCAAAATTTCACAAAACCGAACATGAAACTTACAAAAATGTATGTATCTTCCTGAAAATTGGCAAGTAAGTAAAGCTAATGTTGACGACCCAACGGAACTTAGAGTTTATAAAAAACCAGACGTAAACTTTCATTGCACAAGTTACACCGAAATGATCAATTTGAATGATGAAAATAACGTATTTGAACCACCATTCACGCGAAACATTCCGTACGATGCATTGAAAGAATATTAAAATCAAGATGATCCACCGTTTAATGACCCAAAAATTCCATCACACATACAATTTCATCATACATACATATACCGGAAAATGTTGAGGCTGTTATGGCGACGACATTAGAGAGCCGTGCGAAATTGCGCAGACTTGAAAGCAAAAAAGGATTCAAACAATAATTTTTTTTAGTTTCTTTTCTATTACAACGTTATATTAATTTTTTCATTTACATATGTTCTGACTAAATAAATTTCTATAGAGAAAAATAAACTCCGAAAAGAAAAAAATATAGTCATTTCGTTGATCTTTTCATGCAAAATGCCAAAAATGGTGATTTTTGCAAATGTTTGTATGAAGCTGGTTCGGCCCTCACGGTGGTTTTTAAAAAATTTCAACTTTTTGAAATACCACCCGCGATTTTTTTCGGGGATAGTGTTGGGGGACCCTTCTAGTATCAGAATCCGGGAACCGCGAAATCGAACGTCCAGCCGTTTTTTTTTTCGACATTTTAGTTTTTTTAACGATTTTTGAGAATGTCTCGAATTTATATACATATTATGTACACATATATATGTATGTACGTACATATATATACTTGTATATGTATATATGTGTAATATATATATATGTATATATATATACATACATGCATACATACGTGTAAAAGGTTTCGTTTCCGCACCATTTATTTTTTAAAAAAATCGGTTTTTTCGTATTTAAGAAAAACACAAACAAAAACCGGAAACGAAAGTAGTCATTCCAGATTTGATTCTTGATGTTTAATCCGATTCCGGTATTAGAATTGCTCTATTACGTCTGGACTTTGAGATATCCTTACATATATGTTTAAAGGACACCATTTTTTTTCCTATTTTTGAAGTTATGTAACAAGATAAGATAATATTATGCCGTAAAATCTGGTATGACAGTTAATAGCCCTAGTTTTTTTCTTGAAAACTCAATCAAACCGATAACGATATCTTTTTTTTTGTCGGAGATATCTATACCTAAAAAGTTAAAAAAGTGCAAAAACACGATTTTTGGCTATATTGGATGTTATATGCAGGACACACAAAATTCTTCTGTGAATTTCTATTACCAGAAGCATTTAGTACTTTCTTTTGGCTTTCAATTGAGCTATTAAATGTTCATCTGCAATATTCCTCTACAAAGTTATGACCATTTAAAAATTACATTATGAAGTGCAAACTCACAGGGGTGCCACTAAAATATAGTGTACGAGTATTTCTTATATACGTATTGCTGCAACATGTCGTCTTAAAATAGTCATAACTTTTAAGAAAACTATTACAAGAGACCACTTGTTAGCTCATTTTGAAGATAAAGAATGGTTTTAAATGTGTCGGTTAGTAAAAAAGAGCAGACGAGTTTAGTCCGTACTGTATACAACCTCAAATATAGCCGAAAACCGAGATTTTTCACTTTGAGTTTCATGGTGTGATTTTAAAGTTAACATAACTTTGCAGAGAAATATTGCAGATAAACATTTAATAGCTCAATTGAAAGCCAAAAGAAAGTACTAAATGTTTCTGGTAATAAAAATTCACAGAAGAATTTTGTGTGTCCTGCATATAACATCCAATATAGCCAAAAATCGTGTTTTTGCACTTTTTTAACTTTTTAGGTAAAGATATCTCCGACAAAAAAAAAGATATCGTTATCAGTTTGATTGAGTTTTCAAGAAAAAAACTAGGGCTATTAACTGTCATACCTGATTTTACGGCATAATATTATCTTATCTTGTTACATAACTTCAAAAATAGGAAAAAAAATGGTGTCCTTTAAACATATATGTAAGGATATCTCAAAGTCCAGAAGTAATAGAGCAATTCTAAGACCGGATTCGGATTAAGCATCAAAAATCACATCTGGAGTAACTATTGCTGTATCCGGTTTTTGTTTGTGTTTTTTTATATACGAAAAAACCGATTTTTTTTTTAAATAAATGGTGCGGAAACGATACCTTTTATATGTATGTATGCATGTATGTATATATATATACATATATATATATTACACATATATACATATACAAGTATATATATGCACGTACATACATATATATGTGTACATAATATGTATATAAATCCGAGACATTCTCAAAAATCGTTAAAAAAACTAAAATGTCGAAAAAAAAAAAACGGCTGGACGTTCGATTTCGCGGTTCCCGGATTCTGATACTAGAAGGGTCCCCCAACACTATCCCCGAAAAAAATCGCGGGTGGTATTTCAAAAAGTTGAAATTTTTTAAAAACCGCCGTGCCCTCTAAAGTTTGTGGGGATCAGTCATACATTTGGGCTCGATTGGAGCACTCTAAATGGCTCAAAGTGAGATTTTTCAAAATTAAGGATCAATTTCCGGGACATCAGAATTCGTTTTAGAGGTATGGTTCCTCCGGCAAAGTCCCTTATTTTGATCCCTAGAATACGATTTTGCTTGAGCCATGAGCGATTTTTTTGCCTCCCTACAAATCGACCCGCCCTAATATACATATTTGAAAAATTTTGCTTGCTGGATTCACATAGTTTTTGTTCACACCGTAAGCTTGCATTACCTCAATTAATGCTTGCACCACAGCATTTCGAAAGCTTTGAACATATGTGAGGTATCACGCTTTCTTGCCTAAATCAAACAGAGCTCAGAGCTTGCATTTACTGTGCTTAGTGTCTGAAAAACACTTTCAGTATAGAATTTTGAAACTTTTCCTTCAAAAGTAGTTGTCACGCCCTCAAGTCCAAATTTGCCTGGTTTTTGTTCTGCGCTTTACCTTATCATACCTAGTATTTAAGTGTATTTTGGTAGTTTTTTCGCGAATAATGCTGCTTTGAATATTCTTTTTATATGGCGTGTCCGTTGACTAATTTTATTCATTTTCAATCCAAAGGGCTTTAACGATGGGGGTAATGTACCAAAATTCATTGAATTACACAGGCCTGCAAATTCGACATTTTTTTTTTCCTCTCTTGATTTTTGAAGCCAATTATGGTGGTTTAGGACCTCCTGACTCTAAACTTGGTTTCTTTCCATCACGTCAGAATTTTGAGATATTCCAGGTGCTCCCCGTACGATCAAGATAAATGTTTTACATAATATTCATCCAGATATCAAGTTTCATATTGCAGGTCAAGTATGTAGATATGTGTTTTTTTTTTTTTTTTTTTTTTGTTTATGGTATAATTTCTTTGCATACCGAGCGCACCGTACTTTCATTCGATTACCCCTATTGTCAAGACAAATCTGTCGGAATATCAGGCGGATATATGCTGTTAATATGGTTTCAATATACCTACTGGTATAGGCGTAGGAGCGGCTCAAATAAAATGTTCAATTATTTTCAATTATTTTTTGTATGAGGGGTACAACACCCCCTTGTTAAATCGATACCATATTTCTTATAAATGTGTTGGAGCACCAAAAAAACATCTGGTGCAAATATGGTTTTGATACGTTCAGTAGTATAGGCGTGGTAGTCTTGTATATACAAAAAAGGCACTTAAGTAAAACTTAAATCACTGAAAATTGTGACGTGCTGGAGTTTTTTCACTATTTTTCTCGTAATCAGCACACTTAAATCTATAGAAATCGCTTTTTGAAACTTAGAGAGGAAAACCCATGCAGGACTGTGTTATCTTCCTAAGTTTTCACGTGAAAATTGTTTTCACAGACAGGCATACGGGCATAGCTTAATTGACTCAGGAGATGATGCTTATCAAGAATGCATATGTATGGGACGTTTCACATTAACGCAAAATTTTGATTAATGCAACTTGGTGTTTGAAATATCAAAATGTTCATCTGGAAAAGAGCTTTCAAAAAATTTTTCGCGAAGTTTAATATTCAAAATAACGGCTCCAACATGGCGGCTGGAAAGTGTAAAAAAATCAAGTGGTAGGCAAAAATTGCTTAAAAAAAGAAAATACGCAACCTATTGGGTCGTGTTTTGGCTCAAATTGAACCTGAAGGATACCCTTTAATAGCAGATGTAATTGAATGACAAAATCCAAAATGGCCGTTCCAATTCCAAAATTCAATAAAGTGGACTTTTTTTTAATATAAACTGATTTGTACAAAATTTCGTGCATAGGGGTTTTTTGGGTCGCTGATCACGAATCGGGGATCGGATTTCCAAAATTTAAGATGACTCACAAAATTTTAAAAAATCAACCGATTATCCTGAAATTTTATACATGTTGGCTTTTGAGATTGCTGATTACGAATCCGGGGTCGGATTTATAGAATTCCAGATGGTAGATCCAAGATGGCGGACAAAATTTTTAAAAATCAACCACCCATCAGAAATTAAAGTTCCATGTCCGCAAAGCGATAGTCTAAATGTTAATCTCTAGTTATTTTGTGAATTATAATTTTAATCCTTAAGGTCCTAATTTTTAAGTTTTCACACAAAACAGTTATATTCTTGTATGGAAACTGTTGTTTTAATAAAAAAACTATTTGAAATACTTTCTTTTAATGTAGTTGGCATACTGTCAGCATCTAAGTAGAAAATTTTTTCCTGAGTGTAAAGATAACTTTGCCACTTCTTCCTTCTCCTTCACTTTTAATTGAATTATAACAGTGACTTATGTTGGTTCTTTATAAAAACATTTCTTTGTATACCATGTTGTAGTTACTGACTGTCTTAACTTTATTTCTTTACTTCCGCAGACAGTTTGTAACAGCCAACATTAAGACTTTACCGCAATAATTGACGACATCGGATTAAGCCAACGTGTGCTGACTTGATGAAGGCAACAACTTGGCAAGATGGCGAATTAATTTAACGTTTGTTAGTGTGGGCGTTTAAAATGACATGAAACTATATATAATCACTATGCTGCAACTTTTTTTTAATCCGTAAGTTACTTTTGAGTTAATAGAGGTATGGAGTTTTTAATTACTATGGCTTTAGATGCTTTTTAGTGCTACATTAACTGCTTAATTAAATATCATCTCTATTTAAGTAGAAAATGGTATGAAATTTTTCAAGCTTTGAGTTATTTGAAGTTTAAATAATTGCTTTACTTTCATGACGAAAATAATAATTTTTCAACGAAAATATGACTCAATCGCTTACATCAGTCTAAAGACAATAATATTTTAGACCAGAAATAACAAAAACTTGTTAGAACTAATTTAACATTTTTCACTTAAAAAGGGGCTAGATGCTAAAATTTTAAATATTTCTTAAAGAATTGCATGAATATTGAAATAATATAAAGCCAATTTTTGCAGCAATAGACATAAAATCAAAGCAATATATGACCTCATTTAATTGTTCTTTTAACTGATATAACAAGTCTAAAAAACTTTAATCAATTACGGTTTAATGGAGCCCCTTTAATGCAAAAACTTTAACTTTATGAAGCGGAGGCAATTTCTTTCAAATGGAGCACAAAGTTGTCTATTCAATACAGCAACTTAAAATAAAATCAAATTCAACTTGCAACTGCAGCAGAAGCAGCAACATTTGCATTGCAATCATAAAAATTTCAATCATTTTAAATTCGCTTTACTGTATACGCTGCGCCATGCTGCATCACACTCGTGCTGGGTCATATTGACTTAGCCCCTTTGGCATTTATAGTCGCTGATGTAGAAAATTTCACCCAAAATGTAATGAATCGGAAAGTTCTAAAGCGTTTAAGTAAAAATAGAGCAAAATAGCAAATTTGTAAAAGAATTAAAATAATGGATAAATGGTATAAAGGGAAGCAGTGCAGCTAAAGTGATACTGCAATTTGCATTGCCATAACGTCTGCATAGTTGTTTCCCTTTCCTTTTTTGGTTATTGCATTTGCTATATTTTAGCATTTTGTAATTTGCTGCATTTTTTTTTACTGCTTATTTAAACTTATTCTATTTGTGATTACACTAATCTGACAGTTTATCATTTTAAACACTGATTTTTTCATTTTGTATGAACTTTTTGCATGGCAAAAGTAATGTCATAATGTGAATTTGTCATATTTTTTCCAAATTTTTTGTTACCTTGTTACCATACATTGCAATATTTTGAGTTTTTAGTGTACGTTTTTACTCAGATATTGTGCGAACAAAGTGTCAGAGTGAAATTTGGTTGGATATCTCAAAAACCGCTTTCATTATAGCACTTTGGATCTTTTGCTTATATAAAAAATGCCACGCCCTCTTGTACGAGCTTACCTTGTTTTCGCTCAGAACTTGCATTTATAGTTCTTAGTGTCTGAGAGAAATTTAGCTGGAATATCTCGAAAAACACTTTCAGTATAGCAATTTGAAAGTTTTTCTTACATGAAAAGTGCCATGCCCTCTTGTCCGAGTTCAACTAGTTTTTGTCCAGACCTTGCGCTTATCATTCAAAGTATTTATATGAATTTTAGTTTCATTGTGATGAAAGATACTCCTAAAGTTTAATTTTGAATAGATTTTTTGTATGGGCGGCAGGCGTGTCCTTGGATCAATTTCAATAAATCGAGCTTACCTTGGCGAGGGAGGTAGTGTACCAAATGTTATCGAATTATCTTGCGCCTAAAAAATATTTAAATGATTTCGACTGGACGGACAGACATCCAGACAGACCGATGAACATGGCTATTTTGACTCAAAAGGTGACGCTGATCAAGAATATATATACTTTTTCAAATACACGAAACAGAAATAAAAATAGTAGTATTTGATGTGTTTTGCGATGCTGAATTCAAATTTGTCCTCAGAGTTGCTCTACCTCATATGGGCATATCCGAATGGGCATATCCGAATTTATTCCTAGAAGTTAAATTAAATTCTTAATAGGTGTACAAGATTTTCATTTCAATTTCAACATGACTGGGTGTCAGAAAGTCATTTTACCTGAAAATTTTGGGAAGATCGAAGTTATGGCGCATCTTTCCAAATATTCTCAAGTAAAATTCAGAAAAATCGTATGTGAAATATGGTGACAGAATGGGTTAAAATTTCAAAATCACTCATTACGGCTACAAACTAGTCCTAAAATTCTGAAAAAATTTAAGGAAATTCCTTGTTGAAAACTAAATTGACTTTATTTATGATTTTTTTTTAATTTGAGCCCCGCATGTCGACCAAAAAGTAAAAACACTAAATTTCGCATACCGCCAAAAATTGCGTTTTTTATTCAAAACATATTTACTACTTGTGAATTGTGTACTCTCCCGTATTTTATCGGATATCTCGATTTTCCCGAAATTTTCATGTAAATTGACGTTCAGGAACGTATTCCACCACATTTGGTGATAGAATATGAAAAAAAATTTTCTCAAAACATGCGTCATATAAGGGAAGATTATATTTGGATAAGTTCACATAGACATCATATCGTTCCTCCATAAAATTGGATGATGTCTTAATTATGTGTTAGGAAAGCATTGAAGGATTTGTATGAAAATTCATTTCTGCAAATATATGAATTAAAATTCAGTTAAAATCTAGAAAAACCAAAAACCTTATTAAGTTGTGACTTTGCACAAAATGCCTGTGACTTACTTCTAAATGACCATCAAAATTTTCAGCTCAGCTCATAATCTATGGATTTTCAAAATTTTTATGTTTTTTTTCAATCAACCTAATGTTCATTACTTTAAACATGGAAAATTATTAAAAGAAATAAATCATGCTCCTAAGAAAAACAACATAAACAGACATAACTCTACATAAGCCATTAATTCAATAAAACAAATAACATAAAAGTCAAACGTAACTACCCTATTTACGGTCAACTATCGACCGATATGTTAACTTGTGGTCAGCGATACGCAACACAAAATTTATTGCAAAAAAAAAAGTAAGCAAACAATGGCAATAATCCTCTACAAAAACACAATACACTAACATTTTAATATATATAGAAATCCGCGACGCTAAAAGCTTTTAAAATGTTTTGCTCAATGCCATGTTTGCCCAAAAGCAACATTCTATGGCAGAAAAGGGCAGTCTGAGCCGCAAGGCGAATTAAAATAAATCATTTTTTATTAACTCTATAAAAATCCATTTGGACGCTACACACCAACAGGCAACATTAAATTAAATGAGTGTAGCAATGACCAACAAACATAACGATATACAGTGCTATTATATGTGGGACATTTCACGTCAAATCGGATACCATTATACATACATTTAAATCCTCAATTTTTAAAAAATAAAGATTTTCGAAAAAATCAGTGTTGTTGAAAATAGTCAGAGTTATGAGCATTTAAAAAAAAATTATTGTAGCCTTTAGAATTTTTTAAAAATTTATATATGGTCTCAACCAGTACCTAGTATAAGGAAAAAAGTTTCAAAAATATCTAAGGTGCGACAGCTAAATGGCGCATGGCTTGATATAGAATGCGCCATATATACGAACAAGTAACTAAATTACAAAAAAACTACAAAAATATAAGGCCTTTTCTTTTAACACTATAGAACAATGGTCGCACGGCTAAACTCGGCGTCGCTTTTCACCACAAAATATTCAGCTTCAATTGGCAGTCAATGAAATATGGCAGCAGTATGATCAGCTAATGCCTAAAATTCTAACAGTGACATTAATACCGGTCACAGTCATGTTATCAATGCTCAATTAACTGTAAATGACAGACAAGTTGAATGGGTCCAACTCCTGCTGCAACTGACAAGGACATTAGCAAAATCAATGATAGCAATAATGCGCAAAAACGAAACTATGAATACAATAAGAATCGAAACAAAAAGGTTCACAGCAAAATTTTATGTATGTTATTTGAAGTGTAGGGTGGACCCCATTTTTTAATTGCGATGTTATAAAATTAATTAAGGTCTTGGTCTTGGTAAATTTTCGAGGCTAAGTCTAAGATGCTGGAATGAATTCAATATCACGAAGTAGCGAAGGCAAAGACTGCTATTCGGTCTCGCTCATTTATTTATATTTAGTAGGGGTGTCACGCTCCTTTCGGATATAAATTCATCTCTCACTACGGAATTCGGTATCTTACAAACCGAACTGCTTTGAAAAACCAAAACTAAAATCAAGATTTAATGCCGAAACCAAAGTTTTGTATCAAAACTAACACCAGAACTCAGTGTTCAAAAGTAAGACCGCTAAAGTCACCATCGTTTGGAGTTAATCGTTAACTTAAGACTGTGTCTACGGCTATATGAGAAAATGGAAAATTTTATAAACATATTACAACACTATTTAATGGAAAGAAGGAGGTCTTTTTTACAAAAGTTACCACACATTCCTCTTTGGTTTTCATAAAGCAGTTTTCATATTGCTGCTGTTGCCATTCATGAATTCCTTGACTTCTAACACTTGTTCTCTGAAATTGGTATGCCGAGATTGGTATGAACTGGTTTTTTTTTATAGAGGTCAGTCGGATCTAATGTACCAGACTTCTTAGACATTTTGCATATGAAAATATCTTCTCTCTTCACAAGAACAAACTTCAGAGGATTTTTCTTTGTTTCGGCAGTTTTTGTAGTCATTTAATTTTGAAGCCAAGGTTACCTCTTATAAAGCGCGGTACTCCGTAATACGGTTTAACTGATAGTTTTCAAAACTCCTTTTTTAAACAATACCTTCATTGAAGGAATACCTTCACTAAAGGAATACCTTCAGAAAGAATACCTTCACTGAAGGTTTTGTTTGAAAAAGAAGTTCCGTAAACTATCAGTCAAATCGTATTCTGGAGAACCGTGTTTTATAAGAGGTAATCTGAAGGTTCTTCAGGTTTTAACAAAGATATTCAACAATTTTTATAATCGAAAATATTTTTGTTTTGTAAAAACGCTCGTTATTTTCGATGTACTTGACAATATTGAGTCCGAACCCGGTGTTACAATTCCTCTATCATGTATCGTTTTTGAGATAACCGTACCTAAAAGAACAAAAAAAAACGATTACTGAGGCTAGAATATCTCAAAATCTATGCTTGATAGAGCAATTTCAGTTCTAGATTCGAATTTAGCATTGCCCAATTCATCAAAAATAAGTAGTTTTATTTTAGTTTGTTGCGATTTTTTGCAAAAATATCGTTTTCCGACCATTGCATAAAAAAATAGGCAGGAGTTCCGCACACCCCGTTCCGAAGAACCGTGAAAAGGGCTAAAAGAACTACAACGGGACGTTGGAACGTTTTTAAAGAACTTCTCCAAATATCGGCGTACAGATGCCAGCTTCTTTCATTTTGCTAAAACATCTGTTTTCTTTTTAGGAGATTCCACTGTGGCTCATGGGACATTTTGTTATAGAATATGATAAAACTTTGGTCATTACTAGGTTTTTTTAAGCCCTGAAACTATGAAAATACTTTCGAAAAAAAACTAAAGAACTCTTCTTTTACTAGGTATAAGAAAATTTTAAAAGTCATTGTTTTCTTTTTAAACTGTTGTTTAAATAAACCTGACTCGTGGGACGTGAAACGAAACGCTTTTTTCATATATTAATTTAAGAAAGAATTTTAGCCAAACTAATGCTATTTGTGACTACAACTAAGGACTTTAAAAAAAGCTAGCTATTATGATGAAGAACACATAATATTTTGAATTTGTGACTCACTGGACATTTTGGTCTGACTTGTGAAACAAGTACAAAATCAGTTAGGGTTTTTTTTTAAAACTTGTAAGTGCTTCGTGAACCTCGCAGGCTCGAAAATGTTCGAGCCTTGTAAGAGAGCTGTGAAAAATCATATGGGATGCAATTTACGCTTGCCTTGTAGTTTTTCGAGTAAGCCTTGAAAAAGTACCAGGTGAAAAGTGTTGCCGATTATTTGCTGTTTATTCCAATTGTGAATCTTGTTTATAATAAAAATAAGTAAGAAATGACGATTACAATTCGTTCGCGGTATTTTCTTTTTTTTATTTATATAATAAACTGACAAAAAATAGTACAAAAGACAATACTGTTCAAATCTTCAAAGAGCTGACTTACGCTTTTGCTAACACGTTTGCAGAAAGATGCATTCCTGAAAACCAGCTAGTAAACCTTACGAACTTACGCGCTTACAAGTTTTAGGGAATACCCTAAGTAAAAATTTTGATGTAGGTAATCGAATTTTTGATAATTTATCATTTAACCATGTTTAATTTTTTTCTCGTTTTCCATTTATTTTATCTAAAAGTTAAAAACTTTGTTAATTTTTTTTTTTTTTGACCACTAAAGATTTTTGTTTATTTCCTTTAAAAAAAAATACAATAAATTTTTCCATAACATTAAAACCCACTCTAAATGTCATTTTTATTGCTAAGCTCGTACGAAATTAGGCATTATTAGGAACAAACACTTCGCAGCAAAGTAACCAAAATAACTGTTATTTTTTTGCAGCAACAATAATTGCAACAAAACAAAACTATTTGTAACTATACACGCTGCCTGAACAAAACAGAACAAAAGAAACAATAACTTTGCTAAAATGGCTTAAAACATAAACCACTGCAACATGCAAGCATGGCCTAAAACAAGCGGACAAAAACAATGACCAAAACATTTTACACTCAAAACTCTTAGCAAAAATGGGCCGAAAAAGGTAAAACTGATAAAAAACACAAAATTTTGCACACTTCAGCTGCACCAAGTGGCACATAAACATTCGCAGTGCCAACCAACCAACCAACACCACGAATGCAGCACCGCAGAGCGTTGCAGTGAAGTGCTCAATGTGGCAGCATAACAATGGCGTAAACATTTGTGTGAACAATGGCGTGAAGCAGCGCATTGGTATGTGTGACCAACTTTATGGCTGCACAGGTGCATCGCGCACAATGCTACTGATAAATTAGTGGCTTAAATTACAGCATGAAAAAACAGTGCAAAATATCTCTCAAATGTGGAGTGCGAGAGAAAGGAATATTTGGAATTTAAATCGCTGGAATGCATGCATTTTTACATGAAATTATGTAAAGTGGTAATTTTTCTAATGAAAAATATGAAATTACTTTATTTAAGGAAAAAATTGATTTTTTTGTTTCTTTCGGCACTGTCTGTAAGTAATTGAAATTGATTGAACACAATCAAAATACTTATACGACGTGCTGTACAAATTACCACAGTTACTTGGAGCACGTGACAAATAAACTTTATTATTTAGTTAAATGCAGACGTGACGACTTATGTGTTCGCGTTGCTTCATATGGCTATTTTTAGGCACATGATGTTTCGATTAGCTTTTTGGCTACTGATTGATGGTTGGCAAGAATTTCTTAAATACGAAAAATATTTCATAAAACATTCAACTCTTAAACTCTGTGCCGAACAAACTAAAGGGAAAAAATATTTTTCTTACCATACATATCTGTGGATTTTTGACAAAACAACCTAACTCGAAATTGGTAACTTTTCAGGAGAGCTTAGAAACTGATAAGCTACTTTTCAATAATGTGGCTCAATTTCGTTGATGCAGCGTTGAATTTCCTTTTTTTATACTAATATTAAAGAGTCAGCTGTCAAATTATTTTATTTTTTTTTTTTTTGGTTCATAACACTTCACCGCACGAATGGCGTTAAGTTCAAATCTTGCGTAAACAATGGGACACCCTTATATCTCTGGAACACGAATTCATAGAGACATGGTGATTATACCAGTAGAAGCATATATAAATTTAAAATCCTGGAGAATTGTCTTGTCTTGACTTAGGTTGTTTTGTCAAAAGTCCACAGATATTATTGAATAGGTTCTGTTCTATGTTTTCTGTTCAGTGATTTCTATTCCGTTCTGTTCTGTTCTATTCTGTTTTGTTTTGTTTTGTTCTGTTCTGTTCTGTTCTGTTCTGTTCTGTTCTGTTCTGTTCTGTTCTGTTCTGTTCTGTTCTGTTCTGTTCTGTTCTGTTCTGTTCTGTTCTGCTCTATTCTGTTCTGTTATGTTCTGTTCTGTTCTGTTCTGTTCTGTTCTGTTCTGTTCTGTTCTGTTCTGTTCTGTTCTGTTCTGTTCTGTTCTGTTCTGTTTTGTTCTGTTCTGTTCTGTTCTGTTCTATTCTGTTCTGTTCTGTTCTGTTCTGTTCTGTTCTGTTCTGTTCTGTTCTGTTCTGTTCTGTTCTGTTCTGTTCTGTTCTGTTCTGATCTGTTCTGTTCTATTCCCATCTGTTCTGTTCTGTTCTGTTCTGTTCTGTTCTGTTCTGTTCTGTTCTGTTCTGTTCCCATCTGTTCTGTTCTGTTCTGTTCTGTTCTGTTCTGTTCTGTTCTGTTCTGTTCTGTTCTGTTCTCTTCTGTTCTGTTCTGTTCTGTTCTGTTTTGTTCTGTTTTATTCTGTCCAGTCCAGTCTTATCGACATTCTCCCGTCAAGTTTACTCCGGGAGAATGTTTCGCTTATGGGAGAATGTTGTTTATTTGTTAATTCATTAAACTTTTTCATTTTATTTTGATATCTATGATTAGGGGCTGTCCATATACATGAAGACGCTCCTGTGCGGACGCCGATTATGAATTCATACTTCAGGATAACCACATGTTTTTATTTTGTTTTACTTAGTTTATTTTTTACACAATTATTATTTAATACAAACAGTTTTGTCTTAAAATGTTTAGATAAACTTTTTGAAAATTCAGTTAACATTCTTAGCATTGCCATCAGGTTATTTTCGAAAATTTTGTTTAAATCTTACTTTTTCCACTAAATTAAATTTTTGGTTTCAGAAACGCTTAGATAAATTCTTTTAAAATTGCACAAAAACTTTCAGGGTTGCCTGGTTTTGTTTTTTATATATTCCAAAAAGGTTATTTAACCGTTTTTGAAACCAAAACTTTCAAAAAAAGTAAGGTTTGAACAAAAAAGTTTAAGTAGACAGGTGGCAACCCTTTAAATTTTAAAAGTTTATTTAAGCTTTTCAAAACTAAAATTAAATTTTTCTTTTTTTTAATATATGGTTTAAGCAAAACTTACAAAAAAACAGATGGCAACCCTAAAAGTTTATGTACATTTTTCAAAATGGTTAAAGAAATTAAGGTAATTTTATGATATATAGTGTAAGGTCATTTGAAAGTTAGTAGGTATGCAACATTTTTTGGCTCATAAATACTTGCATTTTTCTAACTACCCAGTGTGCCAAACGGACTCGTTTCGGATCCGTAACGGGTTCATATTTTCGTTCTTTTATCCGTTACGGAATCCGTTGCGTATCCGTTACTGATCCGTTTGCGGGAAGGATTCCTAAAAAAAAAACGAATCGTTTTTTCTTCTTTTATGGATCCGTTTCGAACCTGTAACGTACATCAAAAACTAATTCAAAACGGATTCGCTTTTAATAATGTTAATGCTGCTTATAAAAAAAAAGAAAACAGGGTGAAGCGCTTATTTTTAATTAAAAAAAACAAAATAACAAAAAAAAAAAAAAAATTACTAGCCCGGCCGTGAGTCGAACTCAGGCTCCCGGGGTACTACTCTTTCATACACGAGACCGGCCGATATGATGTTTGCTTAACTGATGTAGATTTATTTGATGTTGAGATTTAAAGTTTGTATATTAAACAAATTTCTGTTGTTTTTTTATAAGTATTCTGTGTTGTTTTTCTTCCCTTCTTTTGATAAAAAATGTTATATGCTCAAATTTGGAATCAAAAACATTTTTTCAAACGGAGTTTGAAAAGTTTACAAAAAATCATACGCAATAAAATAAAAAGAAAAAAAAACAAATCAAAAATATTTTTTTTATCATTAAAAATTAAATAAAGCAAATCCGTTTTGAGTTCGTATTTGAAGTATTTACGGAATCGAAACGGATTTGCCCAGGTTCGAATCCTACCAGAGGTGGATTTTTACCCTTAATTTTTCTTCCTTTTTTTTCTTTTTATTATTTTTTAATTGCTAATAGGCGCATCAAAACGGTTTTTTTCTGTAAATATACAGTATTAACATATTTAAAAGCAAATCCGTTTTGAATTCGTTTTTACATAAGTTTCGGATTCGAAACGGGCCCGCACTGCGGAATTTAATTTTTTTTATTCGCTAATAAGCGCTTCAAAATATTTTTTTTTTTTATCTAAACAAAGCGTTTTGAATTCGTTTTTGATGTACGTTACGGGTTCGAAATGGATCCGTTACCGCGGATTACGTTTTTTATACCTTTATGAACTCGTAATGGATTCGAAACGGATCCTCATCCGTTTTTGTGCACATTGGGTAGTCATGTTTCTCAGGTTCGTCTGACAGACTTATTATGGATTTTACCTCAGATGTCATTAAGAAAGTTTATACGATTGATTCCGGTTGCTTTGATATGCAATCGCTCTAAATGTTTCGTCAGCTGACAATGATTCTAATTGAACTCAAAGCATCTGTTTTCTGACAGTACTTTGCAGATTCTTGAAATTGTTCATAACGTTTAATTTAGTGTTTAAAACATTCAATAAATTTGACTTTCAGCTTCTCTATTTCTCTAAACTCTTTATGTATAAATCATGTTTTGTATTCTTTCCTTTACCATTGCTTACAGTATGCTTCACAAAATTTCAATTTGATATTTCCTACTAAGTTAGTAAGTTTCCGCCCAATATCATGCAAACGGGTTACTTTGCCAAATCAGAATCCATGCTTTATTTCCATAGCATTTCTTTGCTTGTACACTTTTCATAAGACTGAATAGACTCCAATAACACACTGTGGCTATCAAATGACTCAAAATCAAATGCTGTTTCATAAGGCATTCTCAAAATATTTGTATTGCTTTTCAATTGCATTTGAAAGTGCTTTGGTATTGCAACTGAAATTCGACTTTTTAGACGCTTCATATATGAAAATGCAAAAACTTTAATTCCACATTGTTTCTACTAAGTCCCGCCTATTGAAACTCAGTCACTAAAAGCATACGCTGCTTGCTGCTGGAAATTTAATTGATTTTCTTTGTTTGAATTGCACTTTGAATGCCAATATGTGTTGCTAACCAATTGGAAAAGCAGCTGACAGCAGCAGTCAGTCATAGTTTGAATTTTCATTACACGCTTGAAAGAATGCTACAGTTTTTTCTTCTTTTTATTCATTGAATGCTCAACTGCACTAAAAGAAATTTTTGCTTGCATTTGGGAAACAATATATTTTTTTTTTTTTTTGCTTATAATTTTCAAGCATTTGATTTGACCAAATTTAAATAAATTTTTCTTTCAGTGTTCTTTTTTTTTAGTAATTTAAAAGTAAAACCTTAAATGAAATATTCTTTTTCTGCTTTTCTAATGATTTTTCTTTCATTTGTAATCCAGGAGAATACCGCTTGCACAACAAAATTCAGGTCACGATTTGGTCATCATGTTCTGCCCCGTACAAAGAAGCAACCAGCCAACTAAACCAAACATTTAGCAACACTTACAACAACAGCAGTTGCATTTAAAAGCAAAGCAGCCCAATGAAAAAATCGTGCGCAAAAAGCCTTAAAATACCACTGTGCAAATGGACCATAAATCCTTTCGCATTTACTTGGCACAAAAGAAGCTTTAACATAGAAGTGGGTGGATGTCGATGTGTAAGCAAAAAAAGAAGTGCAGCATAAAAGGTCACATACAATGACGCATAACGCACGAGCAACGTTGTGTAGGGACAGCAAAAAATGCAACACTAAAAGGAAAACGGAAATCAATCATTGTTGTAGTCGTTCGCATCGATTTCACTAAATCGTGCACTTAATGCATAGTGAACAATAAAAAAAAAAATAAAACCCTAACTAAAACAACAACAAGCGGCGGTCGCATCATCACACAACTACTGTAGGCTGATATTCTTTTACACAATGCACCTATATCGTATCCAGCATTCATCCGCTTCCGGTGACGCCATCATTGCTGTTGAGTGCGTTGCATCGTCAGTGACGTTAGTAAAATTGCAACTGGATGAATGACAGGATTTATATTGTCTATGTAGGTGTTGCTTTTTTTGCTGTTGTGTTGTGGGTGTATTTCTAGCACATTTCTAATTTTTCTTTCCAGGAACTTTATACAATGGCACTATTAATAGTGATTTGATTTTGCACGAAAATAAAGTAGTGATGCAGGAAGAACTTGGCCTTCGTTGAAATTAGGGAAATACAAAACAAAAAGTCTAAAATCCGAGGAAATTTTTTTGAAAAGTTAGGCATTAGAATATCAAGTATAACAAAAAAAACTCGAAAAATATCCATCAATATTGATATAGCTATATGTGTTGCAAATTGTAAAAATTTTATAATGTGTAATACGGAGGTTGCTCTATAGGCTTCTGGAAAAGGCAATGAATAACGGAAAAGTATAAACAAAAATTGCTTTATTGCTTTTCAAAATATTTGCCTTTAAGATTTATTGCCATTTTTCAAAGCACTTTGACCAGTTTGAAGATGATAGCTCTAAAACATGAGTTTCTCCAGTTGATGTAAATCATTGGGCACTTAGTCAAGGCTTTAAGGCGAATGACCCATCAATTTGACTTTTGAAAGCACAAATATTTGCTTTTTTCAGCCGATGCCTGAGAACTTGCATGGTCTTTGTGCAAAATTATGTTGTTTCGGGTTGGTTTCTCTCAATTTATCGAAAAGTTCTGGCAAAAAAATAGTAGTGTACTAGGGCCATAGTAACCGGTTTTCATAAAAAAACCAAGCCACTATTTGCTTCGCAGCGCTCGCTCATTTTTTTGTGTTTATTTTTTAATTTTGAAGTTTCGAATAGAAAGACTCAAATATTCGATTGATTTTTTGTTTCGAGTTCATACAAAAAAATCTAAGATTCACCTCCTGTGGCAAAAAGGTAGCACTCCGATAAATTTTTTAAGCGTTTATGCTTCTGAAGCACTACATACCTCAATTTCTCAATGTATTACAAGACGATCTTCTTCGACATTTTTCTGGCACAACACCTGATTTTAAAGTAAAGTCCCCCATGCTTGGACTCTTTCGACAACTCATGCACTAATGTTTTGGATGAAGCTTTGTCGTCAATATCGAAAAAATTATCGCATGGAAATTTTCACGAGACAATTGAATTTTTTCTACGAGTAGAATTTTTTAAGTGCATAAAACACAATGTTACAATGCAAACTGAAAGGTAAGGTCTAAAGAAACTTACCCTAAAAAAATTTTAAACTTCTCAACAGTCATTAAAACACTAGAGTACTATTTCTCAGAAATTTATGGAGCAACCTACGTACAAGTAGTAAGAAATCTAGTGAACATTTAACACATATAATGGAGCTTCCGTAAATTTTAAAAATTTATGTGGTATTATAGTAATTTCTCATTTCAGTTGTATGAAATCAAAATTAATCATTATTTCTATAATGAAATGTTTATTTCATGAAATATTTTCATCATATAATTTTCAAATCTTCTTTAAACTTTTGCGATTATTTTGAGTAATTAGTTTTTCAGTGTATTATGTGCTATGAGTTAGTTTATTTCTTAATTTTTCTACTTAAGCTATTTTATTAAATTTTATTGGACGATATGTTTCTATAACGACTTCATCATTGCCTGAAATTTTTATCTTATTTAATTTTTTTTTTTTAATTTTTGGAAAGTCGCCGAGATATATTACATGACTCCTTTCTTCATATTTATACTTAAGCGGTTTATCGTTTTCTTTTTTTCTTTTAATGGAGTTTTCATATTTTCTTAAATTTATTGCATGGCATTTTCATTTGCTATATATATTGTATAACATTTTGATCTCATGACATTTTTTTAATTTTTGCTGCAGATCTTGAAGTTTTATTGCGTAAAATATTTATACTTATGCTATTTTTATCTCTTGTATTACCTACATATGTAAAAATCTTAACCTTGACTTTTTATTTTTAAAATATTGTTGCTGACATTTTTCTACGGTGATAAATTTATTGCATGAAATAATATTTTACGACATCTTTCTCAATTTCTTCAACAAGCTCTGGAGAATCGCATGAAACATTTGTACTTTAAGTTCTTATTTTTTTAAATTTTATTGTATGACATTTGTCTATGGTGATAAATTAATTGCATGAAGTTTTTGTCTCATGAAATTTTTTTCAATTTTTTCTATAAATCTCGGAGCTTTATTGCATGGCGTATTTATGCATATGCAATTTATATCTTTATTTTGTATCTTTTACTCGAGTTTATTGTTAAGATATTTGGAGTCTAAAAGTTTTGAACTCGATTTAAAATTTTTTTTTGTGTGTCGTGCCAAAAGATAGAAAGCCGTTTCGGGGAAATTTGTGTATCAACAGCTGTCTATAAATAAGTAAGTCTTGCGAAACCAATTTTTTTTTAAATCTCTAACATTTTTTATAAAAAAAAATCTATGTAATGGCGTTTCATGTTCGTCGCAAACAAAATTTATCTCAATTTTGTCTTTCGTTTTAAGCACCGCCACCCTTATTTTGAAAAATACAGCAAAATTGAAGAATGTCACATCCCCTGCTGACAACAATGAAGATTCATTTGGACAATTTATCTTCATATTCTCTTGGCGCATGATTTTCATGATGGACACTGGAGCTAAAAAAAATGACAAGAAAAACTTGCAGATTTTATTTTATAGGTAATGTTAATCGTTGCTGTTGAGTGCTGTAAGTTAAATTTTGATGGTTAAAACTGATTATACAAAATTTTTTCAGCAATAAAACAATCGAACCATAACTCTCTGTAGAGCAACCATAACCGAGATATTCACCTTAAATTACAGTTTCTTTTATTTTTTAATTTGATAATATGAATTAATCTCCTTTTATACCCTACACCCAGTGTATATTCACAATATCTTTCCGTTTGTAACGCAGAGAAGGTAGCGTGTCAGACATAGAAAAGTATATATTCTTGATCAGCGTCACCTCTTGAGCCTACAATATAGCCTATAGCAAAATTTTCAAAATACTGCAGTGTAGGGTATTTAATGTTTGGCCTGACCTAAGCTGACACCATTACTAGTTTCTCATTCGCAGCAAATACCACACATTCTAAAGAGGCGCAACTCAACGGATGCCATTAATCAAATTCCTCCAGCCATGTCTAATTTAAAAGGCGTGCTTTCGTGAACTACTGCGACAATTTGACTACAAAATTTTCATTAACAAAAAAACTTTAAAGAAATTGAGAGTAAAATGTACACAAATTTATTTAAATTTAGTAAATGTTGAAACAAAAAAAAAATACTAATTCCGCTACTATTGTAAAAAAACTGTCAAAATTTTGTTGTTGTTTAGTTATTGAAAACGTTGCCAGCATTTAATTGAATGACTATGTGGCACGCACAAAATACATAATACGAAATCAAAACATGGCAACATTAGATGTTCTTGGCTTGTGCCTTCTACGTAAAAGTTTATTGCTGCTTCGCATTGCAGCACTTCCTCTTCCCATCGTCTTTGTGTCTCATATTTCATTAACCACAAAATGCCAATTTATTGACTTAACTGTCAAATGAAAATTTCTATGGTTGTTGTGGTATTTGCTGTTGCTCTTTCAGTGTCATTCACTCACTCATTCAATTTCATCTTCATTTTATTAATTAATGTTGTGCTTTTGACGCGCAGGTGTTGTTTATCGTTGACAGTGCGCCAGCATTTTGAACGTAGATTTAGACAACTGATTGTTTGAATGACTGCCTGAGGTTAACCCTTAATAGCAAATTAAAACATATCTACACAAACACATATACCGAAAGCCAACAAAATACGTGTAACCAACATATGTTTCTATCAATTGAATCAACGCAGCAGTGGAAATATATAGAAATGGCAGCAGCATTTGTTGTAATAAACATTAATCAACTTAAATGTGTTTACGGTTAAACGCTGTTTGACTCAAACACATACAATGCACATGTGTGTGGGTACAAATCGACATGGCAGCAGAAAAATATGGTCAACTGGTCGTATGAGTGATTTCATTTTCAATTCCAAGCGATTGCGTGTATTTTATGGGTTTAACTCCATTTGACACGAGATTTGAATTGCTTTTGGTCAAGCAGCAAAAACGGCAGCAGTAGCAGGGGTGACAGCAGAAACTACAAAAACAAATGGTTAAATGTAATAACAATATATTTGCTACTTTATTTTCTGTAAAAAAAAAAAACTTTTCAGAGTGTAGTTAGAAAGAGAAAATTTTAATTTTTTGAATTTTGTGCGCAGTTTGAAAAATTTGGAATAGCATGTGGAAAAATCGAATGAAATAGAAAATCGCATGGGATAAAAATTACATGCGATAAAAATCGCATGAGATAAAATAGCATCACTTAGAAATCGTATTATATAAAAATAGCATCAAATAGAACTTTAATTATATTAAATTCGCATGATATAAAAATCGTAAAAGATAAAAATTGCAGTAGATAAAAATCACACTAAATAAAAACTAAACGAGATAATTGGCTGTTCTTCTATACAAACAATATCAAATTAAATAAATAAATAAATGAAAAACTTATGATTAAAACTCGCATTACAGAAAAATTGTATAAGATAAAGAAAATAAATGCACGTAATAATAATAGCAAGATATAAAAATCACATGAAATAAAAATTGTATCAGATAACCCAGTGTGCCAGATGGTTCATATCTGCGCTTTTTTTACCCGTTACGGATCCGTTACTGATCCGTTTGCGGGAGAAATTCCAAAAAAAAAAAACGATTCGCTTTTTTTTTGGGAATCTCTCCCGCCAACGGATCAGTAACGGATCCGTAACGGATAAAAAAGCGGAAACTTGAACCGTCTGGCACACTGGGAAGAATCTCATGACTTAAAACTCGCATGAAAGAAAAATCGCATGATGTGAAGTAGCATCATACTAAAATTAGATGAAATAAAAAGTGCATGAGACTAAAACTACATGAGATAAAAATTGCTTGAGATAAAAGTAGTAAAAGATAAAAAGGCATGATATAAAAATAGAACGAAATAAAAATTCCATACATTAAAATCGCATGACATAAAAATGGCATGAAATGAAAGTTGTATGAGATAAAATTTGCATGACATAGAAATCGCATTAGATGAAATTCACATAAAGAAAACTCTTGTTATAAAATTTGTATTATATGGAAATTGTCTGATAAAAAACTAACAAGACTTGAAAATTACATCAGCCAGTAATTCTGCCGCAGTAAATACCCAAAAACATAAGATTTTCTTAAGAAAATGTGCATTTACAAATTGCGTTTGAATTTCACACATCATTTTCAACATAATGAAAAATAAGGCTTTTGCGAAACAAAAGGCACTTAAGAGCTCACGAAAATCTTAAAATCTTCTATAACGACGATGCTGCCATTAAATCAAAATGTGAAACATGAATTTAATGAAATTCATTCCAATTTTTGAACTAATTTTTTTTTTTTAAGTAAAAAAAAGAATAGGAATCAGAAGAAAATTGACTTCCCACTAGAACTTTTCGTTACAGTTTTGTACTTTTAAAGCAAGACCATAAAAATCTGCAAACTTTCATGCCATGTCATAACAAAAGTCGCAATGATTAATGAGCGTACGATTTAATAGGTGGTCTCCTGAATATCCACATGATATCACTTGAAAATTTGCACAACAGAGTGCTACATTTCTTTTATTTTCATAATATTTTTTTGTTTCATATAAATATGAAATCGCCCCTCGACTCTGTTCCAAATATTTTAGTGAAAATTTTATTCGCCCCGTTGGAGTTGTACGTGATTTATAGCAATTGCACAGTTTTATTCAAATTCAACAACGGAGACAGAGTATACATCAACAAGGCAATACAGTGTTGCTAGCACTATTGAAATTGCTGCAGTGTTTCATTTCACTTTTTTCGATTCGGCACAGTTGCAAAGTTTTTTAAATAAACTTTTTTTTTGTTTTTAAGTTTTTATTTTTTGTCACATTAAATGCAGCACGTACTGTAAATGTGCTGAATTTGTATATAAATCATTGAAAACTTGTGCATAAATGTTTGTGCATTTGCATGTGTGTGTGTATGTATATTCGTATATCCAGCTTATATTGCTTTCGCTGATCAACTGCACAAAACACAACAACAAAAGTAGTCATAGCGATTGCATCGCTTGCGGTTCACTGCTCACATGAAACATCAATTTTATGATGTATAAAATATTAAAAAATAACGAAAATAAAATAAAGTCAACTTCAGCCTGGGTGCACTTTTTTGCAGTCATGAATTTTTCAATTTGTTGTAGTGCATTTATTTGCATTCAAATGTTGGTGCCACAATTTGAATTATGGCCTTTTTGTATTTGCGGCGCAAATTGCAGGCCATTTGATTTTTAATATATTGTTGAATTGACAAAAAACTCAAATGAGAAAAAAAAAACAATTATTGTGCATACATATATGTACATTAGGGTGGGCCGATTTGAAAACTGATCTCGGCTACCCCCCTATGTGAAAGTTCATTCGATTCTATGAATATTTGCCCAAGAAACTATACCTCTGCGTTCAACTTTAGTTCGGCGCATTTTTGATCAAAAATTTCACTTTTTACTATTTTTTTTTTTATTTTCATACAAAATTTTTTAAATTTTTATAAAATCAAAAGTAATGTCATTATATGATTTGGCTGGTATTCTGTCAGTAATCAATTAAATTGGGTTCTGTTTACATAAAAAGTTTACTTGATGGTGTGGAATTGATGCTATATATTTAAAAAAGTGATATGGATCAAATAGCCGATTATTTTGACCGACATTCAAAATAAACGATTCATATTTTTGGATGCATTTTTTCAAACAAAATACCAACATTGGCTAAAAGTTCATTCAATTCTATAAATATTTGCCTAAGAAACCGTACCTCTACGTTCAACTTTAGTTCGGCGCATTTTCGATTGAAAATTTTACCTTCATTTTTGTGCTGAATTTTCAAAATTCTTATAGAGCCAAAAGTAATATCATAATATGTTTTGGCTGGTATTCTGTCAGTAATCAATAAAATTGGGTTTTGTTTTTACGAAAAGTTTACTTGATTGCGTGGAATTGATTATATTTATTCCAAAAAATTATATCGGTCAAATTATGTAAATTTATTATAAACATTCATATTTTTACATGGATTTTTGGTATATTGTTCTGTTAAATTAAAAAAAGCAGCTAATTTATTTCCTAAAACTGCCACCACATGTTGCCCTGGAAAAAATTGAGTGTCAGATTTGGCATCCTAGCATCCAAAAACACTTGGATTGGTGTTTCGATTGAAAAAATCCATGTAAAAATATGAATCGTTTATAATAAATCGGTTATATTTATTTATATTACAAACAATAAATGTCACACAGCACTTGGATTGCTTTTTTATTTAAATAAATCCATGAAAATATTTAAAAATTGATCGAAAAAATCCATGTAAAAATATAACTCGTTTATTTTGAAATCGGTTAGATGACCGATATAATTTTTTAAATAAATATAATCAATTCTACGCTATCAAGTAAACTTTTCGTAAAAACAAAACCCAATTTTATTGATTACTGACAGAATACCAGCCAAAACATATTATGATATTACTTTTGGCTCTATAAGAATTTTGAAAATTAAGCACAAAAATGAAGGTAAAATTTTCATTCGAAAATGCGCCGAACTAAAGTTGAACGTAGAGGTACGGTTTCTTGGGCAAATGTTCATGGAATCGAATGAACTTTTAGCCTAGGTTGGTATTTTGTTTGAAAAAATGCATCCAAAAATATGAATCGTTTATTTTGAATGTCGGTCAAAATAATCGGCTATTTGATCCATATCACTTTTTTAAATATATAGCATCAATTCCACACCATCAAGTAAACTTTTTATGTAAACAGAACCCAATTTAATTGATTACTGACAGAATACCAGCCAAATCATGTAATGACATTACTTTTGATTTTATAAAAATATAAAAAATTTTGTATGAAAATAAAAAAAAAAATAGTAAAAAGTGAAATTTTCGATCAAAAATGCGCCGAACTAAAGTTGAACGCAGAGGTATAGTTCCGTGGGCAAACATTCATAGAATCGAATGAACTTTCACATAGGGGGTAGCCGAGGTCGATAAAATTTCGTCCATACAATTTGGCCCACCCTAATGTACATACATATGTTAAAAATTGCAAAAAAATTATATACTCTTATTTAAGAAAAACATCAAGATTTTTAAAGCTCTCCAGCTTATAGACTGCATCAAAGGCAAACGGTGTAAGAAAATAAAATATTACTAAAATCGTTAACATAAAAATTTTTTCTGAGTGCCCCAATTTAGATTATTATCCAAAAAAACTACGAGGATCCATTTTGGTGGTTTGTTCAGGGGAATAATCTCAATCGATTGGTTAAGCTTTAGCTTTATTGGAAAAATTATCAACCAAGTCATAACTAAAACATTGGTCTTCCAAATAAATATAATATAATAAGTATTTAAAGTAGTACCAATTATAATCTGTACAAAATTTAAAAAGTTACACCTTGCTAATTATATATATACTTTTATACTTCTTCAAAGTTTTCGGTACTTAATGTTTGGTGACATTTTCGATTTATATCCGAACTCCTTGACTTAAATAATGTTCTGAAGTTAGTTTATTGACTGTTTTTTATTGCTTGTATAGTACTAATGAAAGTACCAACGCGCTTTTTTCTAAATTGAAGTATGATAATTTTATATTGAACTAATTAA
Organism: Calliopum simillimum; assembly: GCA_951812925.1. Classification (NCBI taxonomy): domain Eukaryota; kingdom Metazoa; phylum Arthropoda; class Insecta; order Diptera; family Lauxaniidae; genus Calliopum; species Calliopum simillimum. Next base: position 14,321,120 of record OX638368.1, read on the forward strand.
ACAGTCATTTTTGCAATTTTTTCAACAACAGATGTTCTTTTAGGTTTTTTTTTTGTGTTCTTTCATATTTTATAATATCTTACAATACTCCTTTACCCTGGGCCATTTTTGTTTTAGTTCTGTTAAGGAATAAAGTGATATACATATATAGAGCAATCTTGGAAGAAGTCACTCTCACTCAGTCATTTAATTTTTTTTTTTTCTCTACTAAAGAATGTTCTTGTGACCAACTTTGTTGATGGTTTGTGATATAAGTAACACTTGACAACAGCCAAAATGTAACATTCAAAGAAAACTATATGCGGTTTATTAATTTGAGGTAGCTGAGTCCAAAAAGCTGTGCTCGAGATAATTAAATATTTTTATTTTTGAGGTTATAGCTCCATTTTTAAGAAATTATTGTATTTCAAGAAACCCAACTCTGATCTAATTTATTTTTACACAATTTAAAAAAAAAATCTGCGCTTCGGAGATATTTTGCAAAAACAATTTTTTTTTTTTCTAAATTTATTTTTTTTTTTTTTTCTAAATGTTAGAATTCTCAAGGAATATATTCTTAACTATAAACCTTACGAAAACAATACAATATGTAGTTTATAGAGCAAGAATTTCCTATAGATCAGTATTCTATTGTTTTAGCTGTGACTCTCCTTTAATCTCCTAGTAATCAAAATTTAAAAATTAGCATATAGTATGTGACGCGTCGTGACAAAACGGTCCTTATCTTACCAGAGTAAAATTTTTAGCACCAGACTAAACATTAGTTCAGGTCAAAATTTCATGTTTTGAGTGTTTGACACCGAAAGCTATCTACATTTCTAAAGATGAACTGGAGTTGGTTTATGTCTACACATTAGTCGTGAAATAGTAGAAAAAAATAATTTCTAACGAACCTTAATGAACTTTAAACCGAAAATTTCCTAACTTTAAGCTGAGGTATCTTTTTTGAAATACAGAATTGAAACTTTTTCAATTCGCTCTTCAGAATTATATCCTTCGTCTAATGGTATCAGAAACTCAAATTTGGCCTCTGACAAGATAAAGTCTCTTTTGTCACGACGCGTTACATATGATTATGATTACTCAGAAGCCAATTGCATAAATGACTTATTTTTGCCACATTTTAGTTAGGATATCTATAAGTCATATGAAAACAATTCAAATGCCATTTTTATTTAAGCTATAAAACTGTCGGCCAGAATTTTCCTCTATAGATATTTGCAAAAAATTGAATGGCATTTTTTCAATGTGGCAAAAGTAGAAATTCTGAAGGAGCACATCGAAAACTATCAAAAATCCCGCAAAACTTTCCAGATAAAACTACCAATGACCGTTCTATCAAGCAAAATGATATTTTGTGTCACATCGTAATATTTTGTTCATTTTTTGCTTTTGATTGCTATTATTTCTTTCTCTTGGTACTTGGAAATTTTATCTAAATGGACTTCTTCAAATTCTATTTCAACTAAACTCCAAATGTCATTAGCAAAAATCTTTCTTTTTTTTCCATTGAATATGGTCATTGAATATTTACGCTTGATGACAATTACCTAACGAGGCATAAAAGTAACGCAATAAAATATCTACACAACCCTTATGTCTGTTAGAGCAGCATAGTTTTTAATGCTCTTTCATTTTCTTTTAATGTCTCTTTTAATAACTTTCTCTTTTTAGCTGTTTATTTCAAAGATTCATAAACGTATTTTTGAAGATATTTTTCTCTTCACTAAAATTCTTATATCGGACTTAAGTCGCATTTAAAATATTTGTAAAAACATATTTCGGCTGATTTAAAATGGATTAAGCAGACTTAATTGTATTTAAATGGATATAGGACGGATTTTTAAAGAATTCAATGAGATACCGATTTTTAAAAAAAAAAACTTTTTCTTTATTTTTGGACCCCAGTGAATAACTTTTCATAAAAAAACTTGAAATAAGACGAAATTGAGGTAAAACCGAGATATCTGTCTAGCTGCTAAGAAGCATTGGAAAATTTTTTGTCTGAAAGCAAATTAACTAATTATCTCCTTTACTCAAATGACCTTCAACTTGTTCCATGAACTTTTCCAGCAAAGTTTAGTGTTCTTTACATAAAATGTCACAAAATGACTGCAATAAAATCCCATTGCTGTCATGCTATTTTTCTTAGTTTTCCCTTAGTTTCTCACAACATTTATGTTACCTTGCCTTATTCGCCTGAAGTAAACTGTCAATTGACCGCAAAGTATGATATTTTTAAATTGCGTTTTTTTTTCTGTGAATTTTAATTTTTATTGATTTTTTTTTTTTTTTTTTTTTTGTATACATTTTTTTCACTTAAGATACTATCCTTTGCATTCCCTTATATTTTTTTTAACAAAAACAAAATTTGTGTGACTTCATGTGCAGACAAATAAATATTGACATTTTCTTTGCACTTTTATGTATTCATGCAAAAATTATTTGCTCAAAAAATATGCCAACAATTTAAAAATATGTTAAGCATACAATTCTAGAGGAAGCAAAATTATATAATTTTTTGCATCAAGAAGTCCCATTTTTATACATAACTAAGTAAAAACTTTCGAAAGGGTTTAAGGCTTCACACAGTGTGTTTCCATACTAAGTCATATTTCAATGGAATTACTTATATAAAGGATTACATGCATCAAAATGTACTTTTAAAGTAAAATGAAATCGCTAAAAGTTCAAGAAAACAGCAAACCGAATGAAAAGTTTTTGACAAACTTAAAACTTTAGTTTTCTTCAATTTAATAAAAAAAAACTTAAAAATAAAGAAAAAATTGCAAAACAGAACAAAACTAAAGTAAGCAAAATGTAAAATTATTGCGCAGGCTTTAAAGCAAGAAAGCACTAAATATTGACAGTATTTTGTAGAGTTAAAACAAAAAATTTCACGGTTTTCCCCCCTTAAAAACTCTACACTCCATTGTATAGTAAGCAACACAGAAATCATGAAAGCTTTCAAGAGCTTTTTAGCTTCAGAACTACGCTTTATTTCCCCACTTTCAAGAAAGCAATAAATTGACTTAAGTAGCTTTTGTTCAGAGCATCAAATTCATGAAACCTATGACACTACATTTTTGCTTAGGAATTTCCTACACTGCACGCACAACAAATCATCTAGTGACCTAATGAAAATTAATTGAGGATATGCGGGCGTCTTCAAGGAAATTATCTTCATCAAGTGAGTAGGTATATCATTTCTATATGGGTTGTGTAAAAGTATTTCCTTCTATAATTTTAGTTAATCACTGTTTTTGTTTGTTTTACTTATTATAAGTAATAAAATCGTCGCTTATTTTGATATTGATATTTATGATAATTAACATAATGAATTGGGATATAAGAAAGTTGGTTCACAATTTCTACAAAATTATATAATTCGGTTAATGACTTGTGCTGCTTAGGGAGACCTCCATCTCAATAATTTTCAAGTCTGAAGATGTTTATATAGCAATATACAAAATAAATATGTCACTATAACCATTTTTTGCCTGCTTGTATCTGGTAAAAAGTACTTAAAATTGTCCAAAGGATACATGTGAATTTTTTTTATTTTTTTTAAATTTATCAAATTGAGTTTTCAGCTGTTAAAATCACTTTTAACAGCAAAATGATAGGTTTACTTACAATCAAGGCATCAACGAAAAAATTTCATATGACGTAAAATGTTTAATATCCTTAAAAAATTGGTGTGAATTTTTTCAGAATTTTTGGAATTTTTTTGACCGTTTTGAAAAATTATAAAATAGCTCAAAAAATTCTGAGAAAATTCACAAGTACTTTTAAGACATTTCTAAGCATTTTTTGCCGTATACACTTTTTTCTTTGGATGTTTTGCTTCAGAGGAAAAAATCGTTTTTCCGACCTCGTTATTGAAAAACCTAAAAAATCGTATTATCTAGACCCCAAAAAAAGAAAACAATTTTTAAACGTCAACATTTTTGTAAGAATATAATAGTGGGTGTATGCATTAATTTCCATCGTTTTTTTTTTTTATTTGAGACCTTATATAAAGAAAATGGTACAATGTATTTTATTCAAAGTATTGCCCATCGCTAGTCACTGCTTTTTTCCATCTTTCTGGCAGTTTATGGATTCCTTCCCAGAAAAACTGCGCCGGCTTGGCGGCCAAAAACGAATCGGGCATTCTGCATCGATCGGAACAAATGGTAGTCTGATGGTGCAAAGTCTGGGCTATAAGGCGGGTGAGGCAAAATTTGTATAGATTTCCCATTCGTTGTTTTCCAGGTAATTTTTGACTGGGGCAGCAATATGTGGCCGAGCGTTATCGTGGTGGAAAATGATTGACTCGTGTCTGGTTGCATACGTTGGCCGCTCTGCCTGGATATTCTGCTTCAATCGGATCAATTAATGACGATAGAGTTGAGCATTAATGATTTGGCCATCTGGCAACAGCTCATAATGGATCACACCTAGCTGGTCCTGACCAGGATGTTCTTTGTCTTCGACATCAAAATCACCACTTTTAAACCGTCGAAATCACTCACGACAGCTTGATTCAGCTGGAACATAGTCCTCATAAACTTCTACAAGAATGCGATAACTTTCGGCAACAGTTTTCTTTGAAATACAGTAGTGAAGTAAACGTTCCTGCAAATGTTGCTTTTTCGGCACGAACTCGAACATTTTGGAGAACAGTAAAATTTATGATGCGGATGAAAATTTCTAAATCTAATGAAGCAGAGTTGCTGACAGATGCCTAAGCTTCAGATATGACGATTTTTATCTATCATTTAAGTCACTATGTATTGATGGCGACATCTTTTGAAAAACGATGAAAATTAATGCATACACCCAATAGTTTTTTCTTAAGCACTCCTGGGTATCCATTTTCTAATGAAAAAAAATGTCATGACCAAAAAACATGTTTTTTAGCCCTAATAGGCTATCAGCAGAATCAAAAGTGTTCCATTGCTTTTTCTCGAAATTAAAAAAAAGAATGATGCAGGTATCGTTTTTAAGAGTCCTTCTAACTTTTGAGTTGGTTTTGGGATGAATCTAAATTTCGACACAGTCTATTGTTTAAAGACTTAATTTTTATCAGCCATGGATCCCTAAAAGATTTTTGGTATTATGAGGGATATAGCTTTCAGAAAATTGATGAGGGACCTAAAAGACCTATAGGTGATTTTTGGGGCTTAACACCAAATGATAAAAAATATTTTTATTTTTTTTTTTTTTTGATAACTGAAACCACTCAAAAAAATTATTAGATGCAGAAAAATATTTTAATCCAGGTAATGACTTACTTTGACAACAAAAATCACTTGTTCATAATAAATATAATGAGGCTTGTGGTGAATGTTGATAAATAGTTTTCTTCGCTCGAAGTAAACTAAGATCAGGGTACTGAAGATGAAACATCTTTTTGACGAAAAAATTTCCAATCAAAAGCAATAATTTTTGAGGGTTAACGATTGTTTTAACGATTGTTTTTCTTGGGTCCCAAATAGTATATAAGTGTAGTAAAAAATAAAGAGCTTTAAAGTTTTAACCTTTGTTCAGCGGGAACCAGCTGCCGAAAGTATTAAAAGATAATTCTTCTTAAAGACTAAACCCTCCTTGTCTGCTTCGAGAATTAGATGCTAGAAAAGTTAAGAGACAATTGTCTGATTCTTTCTTGTCACGGGTCTGAAAAAGTATGTTAGATTTGTGAAAGAACTAGCTGCCAGAAATATTAAAAAATTATATTTTCTTAAGGATCTAACACATGTCTACCTTGGGTCTCAAGCAGAACATTTTTTTTTGTGAAAAAATTAACTTTTAGCCCTTGTTTGTCATGGGTCTCAAATGGAATGTTTGTATTTTGAGAAAATTAGGCGGTAAAGAAGTTAAGTGGATTTTTTTTTTTTTAAACCTTCTCTGCTAAAGTTTATATGTGGAACTTTTGCAAAATAGTACATTTATTTCTTAAAATTTTTCATCAAACCAAACAAAAAATTAAATTATACTTAATGTAATGTGGGGCCTGCCGGCAAAAAATGAATTTTTCTAAAAAAACCCAAAATTATTATTTTATACTGATAACACATGTACAGATAATGAGTTTGTGAAATTTTCATATGGTTGAGGCTCGCTTCGAAGAAAATTTCTACGTAGAATTAAATCCGAGCTCAAAATTAACCCATCAACTTAGAATAATGAAATATTTGAGACTAAAGACACAAGATATGACTAATTTTTCTATTTTTGAGGTTAGCACCAGAATTGATTTTAATTGTTTTTACCTAACTCAACATCTTTCTCTTGAAAATGAGCTCTTAAAGGATGCCATAAGAAAAGTTATTGCCAATTTAAGATGACATCATGTGTCGTTATAGTTGTTATACCTGATTTAATCTTAAAATTATAATTAATAAGAGCTGTTTCGCTGATTCCAGGTCATTAAGTAAAATATAAAACAAAAATTTTGATACAAAAGCTATGAAAAAACTGTCGTACTGCGCCTTTCAAGACTCTATTTTGAAGAAAAATAGTGAAACGACGCGATGAATTAGGTATAAAAATAAAATCCTCATGTTGAAGGAAAAGTGTGAAACAATAAAAGATTTTTTCAGTCTGCATTTAACCTCAAAAATAGCCAAAATTGCCATTTTTTGTGTTTTCAACCTCAAATATCTCAAAATGCTGTGCTGTTGAAACAATTCTGACAACGAATTCTACGCAAAAAGTTACTCTGAAAATGATCCACAGCTGCCCAGAAAAAAAACTGAATTTGCAATTATGTTAATCTAAGCACTGCCGTATACGGGAAGTTGTAATCAATTTATATTTTTTTAGCCGCTCTAAATCTAATAACTTTAACAACTCAACCCTAATTTAACTTATTTTGAGGATCTTAAAATTTTTGTTTAATTTTAACAAGCAAAAAATAATACGTATGAGTGCTATCAACAACGACATCTGTTTATGGGAACTAAAATCTTCTTCACATGCATTCGAATTTCATGCTTTTTGCACAGTTTTTGCTGCACTAATCAGTACAGAACGCAAATATTTGAAAACTTACAAAAAAATGTAAGCTCTCAATTTTTCTATTCAATGAATAGCCGTTTTTTTATTGAATACAATATAGTGATATCCTTGTGATATCCTTCAATCCTTGCGCACAATTGCATGCTATTGCAGTTGCACTTGACTTTGGACCACAGCATTTGAGTGGCATGCAACTTTTTTGCTTTTGCCTGCGAACGTTTATCTGTTTGTGAAGCAGCTGCGCGTTTTAGTGTTCAATGTGCCGGATTTTGATTTTTTCAAAAGCTTGAACAGCAACAAAAAAGCAAACAGCAAAATTTCACAAAAATGTTCTCGTTTTTGTCTCTTTGCTGCTGCTGCTGCTGTTGTTGTGTTAAAGTATTTTTTCGGTTGATCTTAAGTGCAACGAAAATATGCTGCTTACAATGCTCCTGCTGCTGCTGCTGCCATGCTAACGCATTTCAAACTTTTCTGCTTTTTTTCCTTCTTTGCCAAAGTATTTGCAAAGATTGTTCTGGTAAGACAGTGAAATCTGTTGAATAAATATTTTATTGTTCTTTTGTTCAGAAACTAAAGTGGTTGGTACAACACTTGACGCAAGTGTGCCAACACTTTGGTTGGGATGAAGTGCTTTTCACTGCAGCTGCATGGTGAAACAATAGTGCTTTTCACTGATTGTGAACGATTTTTACATCTTTCATGTAGAAAAAAGTATTAAGAAAAAATAAAAAAACAGGAACCTTTAAACAAATAATAAATAATTGGTGCGAATTCTAGTAATTAAAATTCCCCAAAATACGACTCATGCTTAGCGATAGCATTATCGATATAGAATACAATATTTCAATAGAAATTGACCCACGGCTTTTCGGAAGTTTTTTGCATTTTGAAGCTTTTTCAGACATTATCCATATCATATTCTCCCATTGCCCATTTTAGCTTGACGGAAAAATTTTCTCGTCTGAAAAGAAATTTTTTAAAGGTTTTCAAATAATTAAATTTTCAATTTTTTTGTAACCATTAGGTAAAAGCTTAAGTGCACAATTTCATTTTTGGCGCCCAACGTGGGGCACTTCGTAAGACGCCTGGATAGACTGCTCTTGCTGGAACTGCTTTCAAGCATTAATGTAACCATTTACTCGAGCTCAGCAAAAGCATTATCGATTTATAATGCAATATTTCAATAGAAATGGGCTCAAGACTTTTCGAAAGTTTTTGGATTTTCAAGCTTTTTCTGATATAATCATTCATTTACTCTATGATGTTTATCTAGCATTTTAACACGACAGAAAAATTTTTCCTCCAGTAATAAACCTTTTTGCCTATTATCGAAAATTTTAGTTACTTAAAAGCATAAGTTAAAGTGCATAATACAATTTTTGGCGCCCAACGTAGGACTCTTCGTTGTACGCCTGCAAGCATTAATGTGATGGCAGTATGTAAATTACTACTCATACGTTTTTCTGAACTCGATTTATGTAGCAAGGTATGTACCTGTATTCGATATATGTTGCAGGGTCGCTGGTACTTATATTTTCATTTTGAATGGTCCCTTGTACAGTAGACCGGGTCGATTTAGTATGAAGCAAAATAAAATCATCCCGAAGCCGACTCAAGAGTAAGAAGGACTCTTAAAAACGATAACTGCGTAATGTGTTTTTCGTTTCAAAAGAAACCAATGGGGCACTTTTGATTCTACTAAAGGCCCATTTTGGATATAACTTTTTTCCATTAAAAATAGATACCCGAAGGTACTTTTGAAATAAAGACTATGTTTTTACAAAAATTTTGGCGTTTAAAAATTATAAATCGTATAGATAAAATTCGCGTCCCAAAATCAGTTTTTTACTAACGCGGCCGAGAAATCGATTTTTTACTCAAAAGCAAAGCATCTATTGAAAAAAGTGCATAAGGCAAAAAATGCTTAGAATTGTTCAAAAAATACGTGTGAATTTTTTCAGAATTTTTTGGGACATTTTATAGTTTTTGTGCAAGAGAACCAACACCAAAAATATTTCCATTTCTACGTCTGAAAAAATTTTAGAATTTTCACAAAACTAATGTGAATTCTATGTATATCTTTAGCATCACCTGCTGGTTGACTAAGTGTTAACGACTGAAAATTAAAAATTGTTTGTTAAACTCTTGCCATTAGTTAACTAATGACAGTGAATCAGAGCCTAAGAAAAAATATCTTTCTTTTGGTTGTCTGCCCATCCTTAAAGTACGAAAAACTCTTTGTACATTACAACAACAACAACAAATATAACAATAAATTCAAAAACATTTCACCGTCTTAAAGACATTGACGTAAGTACATACATAGAAAAACAAAAAAAAAATAGAGTCCTTAGCATTGAATATCAAATTAGCTTTGTTTGCTTGGTTGACTTGAGTCCCTTTTTTTTCGCCATGTCCTTTATAAAACTTTTTTGTTTCAACTTTTTGTTTTATTTCATTTCTTTTTTCCCCTTTTTATTGTATTATTCAAGCATAAAGGATAAGCTATTAGTCAGTGTTGCTGTTGTTGTTACTTTATTCGTTGTTGTTGTATTTTTGTTTTCAATGTTTTTGTAACCTTTGATGTTATGCGTACATTTTTTGGTAAACAAAAAAAACAAAAACGTCAAAGGAACAACTAATTTTATTTTTCCAATGACATAAATGTTGAGTTTTTCTTCCCCCAGTAAAACTAAATGAAATTTTTTTTTGTGTAAAAAAAAACTACGCCCACTAATAGCACGTTTCCAGTTTATTGACAATTTTTCATGTTTTCGTTAGTAATTGGAAAAAACAAAGTTTTTGTCAATAAACGAATGACCAATTTAAAAAGTTTTCCATTGAAATTCTAATTGGTGAATAATACACCGTGCAAAAAAAAACAAAAATTTTGCACATCAATTTAGATATTTTCATTTAAACCCAAGAGTAAAAAATTTTGATACAATGTTTTGGCTTTCCTACTTTCTAGTGGACTTATAAAGTTAAAAACGAGACTTTGCATTATAATAAGCCGTCGGGACTTTCTAGAGGTTCCTGCTTTCTAACACATTTTCGAAAGAGTCGAGCATACAGAGTAAACAAAGATATTTGGAGGTATGCTGCCTTGAGGTGTTTGCATGAAAACAAAAACATTTAAACGTGTCAGATTGGGTGGAAAACTTCATCGATGTATAATTGTGTAGTTATAAATTTAAATTGATTTTCTGTTTTTTTTTTTTTTTTTTTGTGCGGTGTATTTTCTGTTTCTGTTTTTTTTTTTTTTCTATTAATTTGTTTACCTTTGAATTTGACATAGTTTGGACACAATTTCATTTAAGTGCATTTAGTAAGAGTGTTGTTTTATTTTATTTTTATTGCATAAAACTTTTTCAATTTTCAAAAAATTAAATCAAAGTTTCAATAAAATAAAATTTCCCTCGAAAATTAAATGAATTTAAATTACGAGCTAATACTAATAGGTATTTTAATTAAATTCATTTCCAAGTAAATGCTAATGTTTGAAATTTCAATAAAAAATTCAATGGAATATTATTAGTCATGGAAATTGATATATATGCATATTCAATATTATTCATTTGATACAACATGTTTTATTCACAGTTATACTTTAAGGTGATACTTAAAACCCTAAAAAAAAATTCTAATTTTTTTAACTATGACTTTTTTGGAGCAACCAAGTGGTATTTCAAAGTTTTGAAAACTTTATTTCTAATACTTTGGCGAATGTGGCATTTGTAATATTTTCCCACACCCATATGAAAAGCTAACGCTGCTATTGACCTTACCATGTATATGAGTTTAACCTTCGAGCCCTTCATACGTTGAACTTCTGCGAGCAATTGACAAACAAGATGGGGCAGCATAAGATGACAACTTACAATGCCACCATTGTTGTCTATGTTGTGCATGAGCCCGTAAAGTGGCATTTTGAACTGATTGTAGCGAGAGTGACTTATATTCTAAACATGTGTAAGTATTTGGTTCTATAACATTAAGGTATGGAAGTGAAAAAGTTAAATGACCTATTTGGTAAATAAAGGTTTTCTATTCCGAATTGAACCTTTTCCAAGCCAATAAGTTTTTTATTTTTTGATTCAAACTAAATTTTTTCCGAATCACTTAAGCCTTTCACTTTTTAGCGCATTTTTGTGTTAAATCAACATATTAGACTATACGATCTTTCGATCTTTACATCTAAGGTGTATCTTGTGATCAGCAAGCTTCTATTACGAGAAATAATTTTGAAGAAAACTGTAAACATCCACATCCCCCACATATGGGTTATTTTCACCCTTTTTTTTTTTATATATACAGAAATCATCCATCGAACAGCTCAATATTGATTCAATATGTATCACAGAAATATTAACTATAAAATTTCACAACTAGTAGATGCACACGAAAAAATTTGAAATTTTATCGTCAAAGTCAAAAAATAGTCAAAATCACACTTACACGTAGTACCTCCACAACGTTGTAATTAAAATCTACCAAGAATACTAGGTGTACAAATATGAAACCGGTAATGACATCTAGCGGTCGATAGCCGTATATGTATGAGCTTCCGAACCGTACCAAATGTCTTAATTGTTCATTCTGTCATCTGTCAACAATATTCAGTTCACAATTTGTCAAGTTTCATACAACAACGCATTTTTTCCGCTCGTAAAGATGTCGAATTTTGTGCTTGAAAACTCTCATTTGCGGGAAGCTTTGATTTTCTGTTTCCATTTAAAAAACAGAAAAGGTTTTCTCCATCGAATCATCACTGGCGATGAAAAGTGGATTTATTTCAACAATCCCAAACGAAAAAAATCATATTTGAGCCCCGGCCAACGACCCAAATCAACGCCAAGACCAAATCGCTTCGGCCGAAAGACAATGCTGTGTATTTTCTGGGATCAGCGTGGTGAAACAGTTACTGGTGCACGCTACCATCAACAATTGATCGCTTTGAACAGTGCTATACGTCAGAAGAGGCCCGAATTTCAACTTCGCCATGACAAAATTGTATTCCAAGATGACAACGCATCGCCACATCGAGCAGCGGACAATAAAAACTTGGTAGAATCGTAAAATTGGGAGCCCCTGCCCCACCCGCCGTACTCACCAGACCTGGCGCCGTCCGATTACTATTTGTTTTCATCGATGGGACACGCACTCAACGATTCGCACTTCAATTCTTAGGAGGAAGTGCAAAAATGGCTCGATGAATGGATAGCCTCAAAAAATAAAAAAAATTTTTTGGCGAGGAATCCATAAATTGCCTGAAAGATGGGAAAGATGTGTAGCTAGCGAGGGGAATTACTTTGAAGATTAAATTTGGAACCATTTTCGCAAAATAAACGTGTTTTTTTTAAATAAAAATTACCGGTTTCATATTTGTACACCTAGTATACTGAAAGAGTTTTTTGAGATAATCGAACTAAATTTCACTCAAATACTAAAGGCTATAAATGCACGCTCTAAACTAAAACCAAACGAACTCAGACAAGAGGGCGTGTCACCTCCTATATAAGCAAAAGCTTCAAAACTCTATACTGAAAGTGATTTTTATACCCTACACCCAGGGTATATTCACTTTGTCCTTCCGTTCGTAACGCAGAGAAGAAGTCGTGGCAGATATAGAAAAGTATATATATTCTTGATCAGCGCCACCTCCTGAGTCGATATAGCGATGTCCGTCTGTCTGGCTGGCTGGCTGGGTGGCTGGCTGTGTGTTGAAATACACTTTTTGGGAAAACTGAGCAAGATATTTCAATGAAATTTGGTACACTGCCTCCGTCGCCAAAGGTAGCTCGCGGGGGATTGAAAATGAGCGAAATCGGTCAACTGACACGCCTACCGCTCATACAAAAAATATATTCAAAATGCAATTTTAGGAGTATTTTTTACGACAATGCAACCAAGATACGCATAAATACTAAAAATTGTAAGAGCAAGCTTTGAGAAAAAACTGCGCAAATTCGGGCAAGAGGGCGTGGCACCTCCCATATAAGCAAAAGCTTCAAAACGCTATACTGAAAGCGTTTTATGAGATATTAGAACCAAATTTGACTCAAACACTAAGAATCACAAATGAAAACTCTCAACAAAAATTGGGTGAAATCGGACAAGGGGGCGTGGCACCTCCCATATGAGCAAAAGTTTCAAAACGCAATACTGAAAGAGTTTTTTGAGATAATATAACCAAACTTTACTCAAATACTACAGACTATAAATGCACACTCTAAGCTAAAACTAGAGGAACTCAGACAAGAGGGCGTGGCACCTCCTACATAAGCGAAAACTTTAAAACACTATACTGAAAAACGTTTTTCACTCAGACACTAAAATCTATAAATGCAGGCTCTGAACAAAAACTGGTTGAACTCGGACAAGAGGGCGTAGCACCTCCCATATGAGCAAAATTTTAAAAATAATGCAGTGTAGCATATTTAATGTTGGGCCAGGCCAAATTTTACACCCTTACTGGTTATATTTCATTTTTATTTCAATGTATTCTAGTAATAAATACATTATGCAGGTTTAATGTATATAAAATTGTATTTAGCATAAAATTTATTAGTTTTCTGGATATTCCACTATGTTTTACCCCCAAAGATATGAAAGATGGTGTCCAAAAAGTAAGCTGAGAATTTTTTCAATAGCCGTATTATGCAAAATTTGCGGTTTTATATGGTTTTTATTTTTAACGTCTACAAAAATGATCGGATTGAGGCGATATCTCGAGTGTTATGCCTTAATTCAAGGTATATCAAAGAGAAAAATCTCAAACTTAACGTCAACCATATTATGTTTTTTAGCTAAGTCCCTGAAAATAAAGTATTTTAAAATTTCACTGCGTTGTAAAATTTTAAAAATGAATTTAGAATAAATCTTGTTGTCGGAAGTTAATAATGAAATCATTGAGTCTTTCTTTGCGTTATCGATCAAGATTCGACTTGACATCTTCGATTTCTATGAAAATTGGTGAAAAGTTAGTATTTGACACACATGTTACTGTGGCAAAATGGTTTTCCGAAGTTCAGAAAATTTTCAAGATGGCGGCCATAGGAAGTTCAATCCAACCTTTGAATGCTCCCAAACTTAAAAAGGTATAGCTCCTAGGCTTTTAAGCCGATTTTAATGAAATTTTCAGGCTTCGTATAGAAAAATATGAACTTTTGAAAAAAAAAAATAGTAACACTAAAAAACAAATTTAGTTTTGGTCGAAAAAACGTTTTTCCTTTTTCATAGCCATTTTGGGGCTTGGAACACCCTTTTTATTTTTTAAAATATTTTTATTTAAAAGTAAATTTTATTACAATTATTTTTCATCCTTCAAACATTTTATTCAAATATTATGAATTTTCGGCTACTTCAATACCTTTAAGCAATTTAATAATTTTTTTATCATTTAAGTGTTAAGCAGCTCACTCAGGCTCACACTTTTTTATCCGAGTTCTTGGCTACTAATCTGTTTTGCTATCATCACTATCATCGTTTGCACTTGAAGCTTGCAACTTTTATGTTTGACATTTATTTCGGTTGCAAAAAGGCTTTACAAGAAATTTAACATCAACAACAAAATGTTAACAAAGGTCTGCTATTTAAGTAGTGTAACAAAAGAAAGGTTAAATCTTTCAATATATTCCAGAGCTATAGAAAGGCATCAATGAACTTTGTAAAACCATGCAGCATTTGAAGTGAAAAACAATAGATTCACTTACTGCTGCAAGTACTGCAGTTTGCATTATCCCTATGTATTTATAACAATGAAACTTCCTATGCTTTTTTGTTGGCATTTTTTGTAAATTTTTTTATTCTATTGCCGACAAGATTTTTAGTCCTCCATCCACGATATGTCTCAATTACTCTTATGAAAATCCTTTCTTGTGTCTTCGCAGCAAAATTATTCAAATCGAAAAGCTCTTTTTATGCCAAACTAAATCGGTTTGAATAAACTAACTAAATCATATTAACCAAACTAGTGGGAATGGTCTAAAAAGTAACGAGAACAATAATTTTATTTTTTTAATTTTTATCTAAAGAATTGTAAAAAAACCTTTATTTCATGTCTAAATAATTCAAACAAGATTTTTTTATTACTCTTCAGTGACCTACGGCTCCCTTTGGGATGCTCAAATATTTTCGTTATATTTGCAATTGTTGCAACCTTTGGCACTCATTCAAGTCATACCCCAAGTTTTTCATTTTTTCATGTTTCTTGCAACTAAATTGTATATTGAATTATTTATTGACCACATTTAAATGCGGTGAACCTTTTCTTGTACCCCAAAAGATTGCTCAGGCTAATGGAAGCCACTTTATATTTGTACAAATATAATATGACATTGAAAGTTAAGGGTCTTACCCTTAGAGTTCATATATTTATGTGTAAGTGGTCGTATGTTTGTACATTTTCCCCAAGTTACTCTTATACTCCTTGCAGTACTTAGAGAAAGAAAAATATTTATTATTTTTAGTGAAGTTTCAAAGCTGCTACAATAAATAATCAGACTTCAAGTACTTAGCAAAAAATTTAGGGAAAATAAAGAAATTTAATGCAAATTGTGTACTTTATTTAAAGTTTATTAGATATGGGATGCTTTTAAATCTGAAAAAATATAACGGTAATTGAAGAAGAAATCCACAAGTATCCTTTTACTTACTTTGTATGACATATCTGCTTTAAAATAAATTTTTAGTTGCTTAGTAGCAAATTTATATATAAATATTATAGGGGAACTGATGCTACTATGGTATAGTTTTTTAATGTGGTATGGTCGCATATCTCCGATTTGGGAAAGAACCTGCAAACGTCACTGCTTTTATCCTATCAGAAAACATGAAAAACCAGGGATGTGTTGCTGTCACGCACCAAACAAAATTTTTCCGGTGTCAGTTGAACGAAACTTAAGTCGCGTGTGGTAGATTTTTTTTTTCCAGATATTTTGCAAAAAAATTTTATTAAGAAAAAGTTGCTTTTTGGTGAAGTTTAATTCATATTCAATTAAGGTAAGTGCTAAGTATTGCGAAATAAGTGTTTAACTATGTAAATTCACAAAGTTTCCATTTTATTTTTAGAATTTTGTAATTTCTAAAAATTGGCCAGTGTGGTATAGTCGGGGTTTGCTAATGTGGTATATGAATATTTCTTGTTATTCTTAACATTATTTGATTGCTGTTTATTTTTTAATAAAATCTAAGTTTGAGAACAAATGTAAATATTAATATGAATTTATTTCATACCTTTGAAACTTTATATTTGTATGTGTGGTTAAGTATATCACATTGCCCCACTTATATGTACCGCATTACCAGCCCTTTTTACAAGTACTGATCAGTATATATACCACATTGTGCCACCATATATACCACATTACCTTCCAACTTTTTGAAAACAGCTTTTTTGACTTTTTTCAGATTTTGCTCAATAACTTTTTTTAATGAAATTGCACAAATTTTATTGAAAATTATTCTGTAGCTAATACTTCAATGATCAGCATAACAAAATTTGGCTGAAATTGATCCAACGGTTCTCTTGCAAATTTCAAAAAAATATTACCTACACCACAATGGCATCAGTTCCCTTACTAGTTTAAGCTCGAATATAACGCCAAAGGTCTATAAAAGCGATATTCGGCAAAAACAGAGATACACGTTCACTAAAATCATAGGAGTTTTTTCCGATTTTATTCAACTTTAAATTTGAGCCGCCCATGTAGAATAAAGATTTACACAACAAATTTAAAATCTCTCAAGTTACGTCTGCACTGAAACTGATTCCCTCCAGATTTGCATAATTTCACACTGTGCTACGGTGAGATTAATATTTTTCAGTGGAATTTTAACCAAAGTAAAAACCAAACCACAGTGAACGAACATTCTGCGCTAAAGAGCATAACTTCTTGCAAAAATATTTTAGCCACGTTTATTTTGCAGCAAAAAATGTGTAGGAATGTTGCGAAATTCTTATCTCTTTTCCATTACATTATATATTGTTGTTATTGTTTTTGTTTATATTGTGCTTTTTATGTATTTTCAATTTCATGTTGCGGTTTGCGGTCGGTTTATTAGCTGTAAGTAAAAAGTAAGCGCCCCATTGCTTTATAATGTTTGTTATACTGGGAATAAGTCTTACTTAACATTTTTTTTTTAAAAGATCTTAAAAGGCACTAAAAAGAGTACATTTTCTGATAAAAATAAATTTAATACTCCTATCTGGGAATCATAAAAATATTTGTTTTGTTGCGCATAAACTTCGCTTATGGAAAGTTTTATTAACCACAGAACAGAAAGCGCTAAATATGCTGCAGTATTAAAAACCATAAGTTTAAGCCAAAGGAAAATAATAACACACAGTAGAGATTATTAACAACAATTGCAATAAAAACAAACACCAATAAATACTTATTAAAAAAATACAAAAAACAAAACAAGTCATAAATATGGAAAAGAAAATAAGTCCAACAAAGAATTAACCACCAAAAATAATCGCTATACTAAAAAAGAAGGATGTTGAGGAAAACTTATAGGGGGAGGCTATAAAAGATAAGGAAATATGCCACATAACTTTTATCATCCGGTGGCGTCATCTTTCAAATAATATCCGTTTGCTTTAGTTGCCACTGCTATTTGATCTTTTGTGGCTTTTTTTGTTGAGTTTCCCTGACAATTTAATGACGTTAAAATGCTATAATGCTGCAAATAGTGCCTCTTACTTTAAAATTTCAAAGTTTTATTTTGTGACGTAAATATAAACCAATAAATATTCATTGCAGTCTTTTATGACCAGCGCAATCAAAAAAAAATTATACTAGGCTCACTGAATCATTAGCGCCATCTGATGAAAAAGCAGGTGGCATATCACCTTGCGTGAGTTTGGTAAGCACTTATGAATATATGGTATACTGTTTGAAGAAAACTACTTGCTTAACGAGGGCAGATATATGTACATAAGCAAAAGCTTATTATGAGCAATTGCACAAGTCGGCATAATTATTTTGACAAAATTTTTTTGCGATCATTGAACATTGCTTTGCTTGGAACTGTCAAATAACAGTGCAAAAATGATGCTTAAGATGCCGATAAGAATGCAAACAAACATCTAGTTTTATCATGGCATAAGTATTTTGACATCACCTTCGCATAGTCACTGATTTACAGCACAAATAGTGATTAGAACGTTTCAAATTCTCTTCGATTTTTTGATGTGTTGAACTAAAAAAGTGAAAAAATATTTCGCTCGTGTAGGGTTTCCATATTAGTAAAAAACTGTTTTTCTAGATATGACATAAAATTATCAGTCTATTCAAAAATACTATATATGTACGAAGTCCTATGAATGGGTTTTCAAAGTCGAATAAGTCCATATTGAGGTAAAAGTAATGTCATAATATGAATTGGCCGGTGCTTTGTTAAAAATACCTAAAATTGGACTTCAATTTCATAGAAACTTCACAACACCCTCTGCAGTTGATACCAATAGTTGCTGATGCTCTTTTGTAGCTGTTGCAACCTTTATTTGCGGTGCTTAGTGCATTGGATATTGTTGCCTATTGCTTACATTTAACTTACAATCTTCATATTTTATTCAAGTTTTAGTAACTTTAAAACTAAAAAAAATATAGCTGATATATATGAAATGTATTTTTAATATTCAATATTGCACATTCTTCAACCTACAGACAAACGACAGAAATGAGCATTTCTTTTTGGAAAAATTTTGACCAATACAAATTTTTAACTTTTGTACAAAAAAATCCGTTCTTTCCAAATTTGAAAAACAAAATTATATGCTTTCATTTTGTCTTTTACTTGGGCTAGTTGTTGGACTTTAGCAGAAATGACGATGAGCTTACTTTAAATTCTTTGTCGAAAAAAACTTATACATGCTTAAAGTTAAATAAAACTTAAACCGTTTAATTTAAAAATCCTTAAAATTTTATGGAATATTAACCATAATTTCTAAAGCTATCCACCTTTTCCATGAATCCTGCCATTAACGATTTAATAGTTGTTTCCGTTACCTTTTTGGTGGAGCCGATCCATTCACGCTTGAAGTCAGTATAGCTGAAAAAGAGTGTATAAGTTTTTTTCGACACACTCTTTATATTACTCTCATTTTCTTTTACCATGTTTTCTGCCGTTGGTAATGATATTGGTCGTTCTGTTTTTAGTTTTTCCAATGTTTTCAAACTTTTTCAGCCATTTTTGAATGAGAGATATACATGGCGCCTCCACGGATATTCGCCAAATCAGTCGCAGAATCAGCGTTTTTGTAACACTCTCGCACGCACAACTATCTGTCCGTTCTCGATAAATGCTCCATACTGACATAATTCCCAAAAGCTAAGCTACCGACTGACATATCTCGCTCACCCCACGAATGCGTTGCATTCACGGAAGCTTAACATAAATAAATTTTCTTTTGGGACACCATTCACATCGATTTAACTTGTCAGATACAATGTGATATTTGAGCTTTCTCAATTTACTCGTCTTCTCATATAACATTCTCAACTTTTCTCAACACTTCTTTTTATTTATCTTTATTTCACGCTTTAATCATTGCAGAAGTCATACTGTGAGCACACAAAACGGAACCCTCATTTACATCCACATCTTTTTAACAATTACTTATATTTAAATTATAAATAATGTTAAGCACTAATTAAGGTTAAAATATGTAATGAATTTAAAATAGTTAAATAAGTCTATAATTAATTTAAAACTAAGGATTTTTTAGTAATTAGATAGTTTTAGGACAATTGCATCCACCGGGCTTGACAAATTATCGTACAACTGCTTGATAAACAGTTGGTCGAGAATTGCAAGATTATTGCATGCAGCAGCAACTTTGGTCCCGAAACAGTGAGTGCCAACTTTCAAATCTTATAAATAAAAGGAAACAGCTGGTCGTCGATTAAAACGGAATTGTGGAATGTAAGTTCGGGTGATGGTATCGTTTACTAGTAACCTAGCCGGCAACGAGATAAGACCTGTTCCTCGAATATTTCAACCATCCTTGGACAAAACGAAGACTTTCAAGGTAAATCCGATACAGATGTATCAGTGGACAGTGACTGAGACCGTAGGCTTTGTTTTTTTTGGAAAAAATTGCTCACCTTACGCGAGAGAATAGTGGTGTCACGGGCCCTCGCAATACTAACAAGACAGTCAAGTACAGGTTAGCAGAGAACATCCGGAGGCAGCGGTGTCGCAACTCTCTTGTATTCTGACATCTGGACGGAGCACGGACCGGCAACGCGACAAGTCCATGGGCAGGCAGTGGTGGCACAACTCCTGAATTGGTAGATTTTATTATCCATTCTATTCATCCATCTTCAGCCCATTTGTCACTCGTATTGCTAAGTGTATATTTTAACATATTTTAGGAGTACTTTTCTGGTTAAAAATAAATTGAAAATAGCGCCAGTAAAAATTGTGAAAAGTGTTTTTCTCCGCGGCGGGGAACATACATATATTTGTATACTAACCCTAAGCACCGACGGCTACACCCCGGCTATCGGCAAAAAGGTTCGTTACAGTACAAATAATTTCTTATGGTTCACTATGCACCAGCCAAATCTCCCAGTGAATGCCACTATCCATTTCATATGTAAAATAGGCTGCTGATTCCAAAAATTGCATTATTTTTTTTTTTTTTTTTGTTCGTGTCGTTTTCGAGATATCGGTCATTTTCGGTTTTCGGACCAAAAAAAAAAGATAGTTCCATTTAAATATAATTA
This sequence comes from Calliopum simillimum, assembly GCA_951812925.1. NCBI lineage: Eukaryota > Metazoa > Arthropoda > Insecta > Diptera > Lauxaniidae > Calliopum > Calliopum simillimum. The sequence goes on from OX638368.1 coordinate 14,341,864, forward strand.
TCTCAAGAATTAATGTCTGTATTCAAATATATTATATGTCATATTAAAGGTAATTAAATTACCTACAAATAAAATTCACATCACTTTTTGGTTGGTTTGTTATTTTCGGCGAAATAAATTGATTTCTAAAAAAACATTTTTTTTTTTTTCGTAAAAATTAACAAAATATCAAAATCAACTGCAGATTTATACAAGAAGAAATATTTTTTTTATAATATTTTTTGTTGTTTTTGTATCACAGACTATATATTTGTGAAGAAAAAAAGATACCACTTAAAAAAATCGATGGGAAAATGCAAAAGTTGTATACAATACATTGATAAATTACTAAAATGCGTTTTTGCCTATTTTTTTCGGTTTTTTTAAGTAAACTATCGATAATTTGAAACTTTTTGTAAAACACGTGAGAAAATCCAAAAAATTCTTAAAATTAGCGTTAAAACAAAATACCCGTATCTCGTCGTTTTTCTCCAGCACGTCAGATTTTTTTTTAATCGATTTTTGAAGTTTTTTAATCCACTGTACATGAAAAAAACAAAAACAACGCATTCTTGTGTTAAATCGATGCAAATAACTATATGATCCTTACATTTGAGGTGTATCATGTGTTCAGTAAACTTATGCAAGATATTACGAGGAATATTTTTGTAGACAATTTTAACCCTCTAGAACCCCCACATGTAGGTCTTTTAACCTAAATGTGGGAGGGTCAAAATGACCCACATGTAAGGGTCTTAGAGGGTTAAAATTTTCGGAATCAGCAGCCAATTTTACATATAAAATGAATAATGGCATTCCCTGGGGAAAAAATTTTTACTCATTTGTTGCATAGTGTTATTGTTGCAAAATTATTTTGCTATATTGATTTAGAGAATTTAAAGCTTCGAAAACCTCGTAAACTCGTAAAACTGTCAAATTTTGTATTGATTTTGGCAATTTTTACGAGTTTACGAGGTTTTTGAGGCTTTTACATGATTTCAGGAATTCCCTCTTTGTAAAAGAACAAAATATTTTTAAATAAGTTTCAATCTTTTTCTTCTTTAGTTCTACAATTTTGCAGTATCCCATAACATATCTGTATCAGGAACTTTATCCACAGGCATTACATTTTCCATTCACACTAGTTCCCCAATATTTCATCTTGTTTAATATATTTCTTCGCTTATTCTTCATTTCTTGCATATTTTTATTTTATTTTTTCTGTTTCTATGGCATGTTGCATTTATTTTCTTGGTACAGTAAAATTGCGTTTTGAAATGCAAAATGCAATTTTCGCAAAACATTTCAATTTTCCCATTTTCTTCCCCCAATAAACCAAAGCCAAGAGTTTTTGTAACAACAAATCAATTTGTTGTTGCTGCTGTTGTAACTGATGGTTTGCCATTACGCTTGGTCTGTTACTGGTGTTGATGGTACCATTGCCGCTGCTGTTGCTATTGCTAGCGATGTTGTAGTTCTGTATTGCGGCTGTTGCTGGGTTATTTATTTTCATTTTGTTATAAATTCAAATTTTCTTTAACAACTCAATTGTTTTGCCAAGCTTTGCAGCAAGTTTACTATACCATATTTACGTAGTTTTCATTTTGTTTAGTCGTTTTTGTTTTAGATTTCATTATTCAACAGCCTTGCAAATAAATCTGTTTTAATTTTGCATTTCAAAACTCTTTCGTAAAATTTTCAAATAGTTTTTTCTAAGAGAGTAATTTTTTTAAGTTGTTTTTTTTTTTGGTTATTACTTGATTAATTTTTGTTTCATTAAGTTAATACAAAATTAATTATACCTATTTCCAAATCTTCTCGTTAGACAGCTGTATTTGTTTATTTTTGTAGTCTTTTTAGACTTAATTGTTTTTCGCTATAAGCTACAAGAGCAGAGCTCAAGGATTTTTTTCACGATAGAAGTTTGCGAGCCTTCCACACTAGTAGGCATAAATATTTTAACAAAATCTATTAGTGACTATCACTATCGAACGTTGCTTGAAACTGTTAAATGACGGTGCGAAAATTATGTTTATTAGACTGACCGTATACAGCTACTTATATGCACGCCAAATGTTTTATCATTTACCGTTTGCATTATTTTTCTACTGAATTTTGTTGTGTCATAAGTATTTTGACATCAATTTTGAGTAATCACGGTTTTACAGAACAGAGTATGATTAGAACGATTCTAATTAACTTCAGTTACTTGAAGTGTACTGAACAAAAAGAAGTAAGAAAATTCTATCGTTCGTGCGGTGCTGCCGTATTCGTATTCTGTCGTTTTTCTATAGGTTGAAGGATGAATATGAATATTAAAAAATATATTTCATATTTATCAACCATATCTCTTTCAGTTTTAAAGTTACTATAACTTGAATAAAATATGAAGATTGTAAGTTAAAAGTAAGCAATAGACAACAACATCCAATGCGCCACGCACCACAAACGAAGGTTGGCACAGGAACAGCAACAAAACAGCATCAGCAACTATTGCGGTCAACTGCAGAAGGCGTTGTGGTCAATGTTGCTGCTGCTTTTACTGCAACGATTTTTCTTTTGCTTTGCTTTGAAAATGCATTGGTTTGCCACCAGTGGCAGACATTCCAAAGAAATGGCATAACAAGACAGAGAGCAGCAGAGTGCAATAAAACAAATTTTCAAACAAAAAAAATGTTCTCCAACCAATACAGCAAGCAAGTAGCAGCTGTAGTATGCAGAGTGTGGTTACATTTTACCTTGGAAGTTTGGTTTAAGCAAGCAAATGTATAATTGATTTATTTTTCTTTTTGCTATATTCTGAAGAATGGGTCATGGGGCCATGAACAACTTTTTGCTTACTCTTTATTGCTGAAATGAAATTGATATTATTGATTCCATGTTTTTCAGCATTTCTTTTAAGCTAAGGCAAAAATTATTATATCTCAGTAAAGCTGAACTTTCAATGCTGTGACGTTCAATGTTTCTCATAAAAAATTCAATTTTGCAATTTGTACGTCATAGTCAAAGTACTCGTATGCAGGTACTTTTGAACTTTGCTTGCAAGCCATGCCACTATTTCTTTAAAACATAACTCTACTTCAAATTTACTGGAGCATGTCTATAAATACAGAAGACCCTAGCTACGGTGTTAGCAAAAATTTGGAATGCCTAACACTTTCCTGCCTAAATAAGGTTTGCCTAATAAATGCCTAATGTGGTGGTTATAGTTATAAATGAATACTTTCCGCATAACGATGCGGACATTTGAAGTTACTCCCAAATTAAGTTAAATATGCGAGTAAGATGTCTGTGCTAACGTTTTGAATAAATTATTACACATTTCTTTTTAACCAGTTTTTGAATCCTATTACACTTTTAAAAAATTTTTATTCGGAAAATATGGGGACTAGCGTTACATCATATAGCAGACCTTCGTTAGACTTCCACGTTTGACACTAAGCTAATTTACACCAAACAAAAATTTCCAGTCAGGTATGAGCGCACCTTTGTACATGAAATTAATCTAGATTAGATAGGGTCGAAATTTATATTCATCCCAAAACCGACTCAGAAGTTAGAATGACTCTTAAAACCGACATCGTCATCATTTTTTTTTGTGATTTTTTTTTTTTTTTTTTTTTCATTCAGAGAAAAACCAATGGAGCATTTTTGATTCTACTTAAGACTCATTTTAGCTAAAAAAAACTTGTTTTTGGTCATAACTTTTTTTATTAAAGAATAGATCCCCACAGGTGCTTCAAAAATAAAGACTATGTTCCTTCAAAATCTTTTGCCTTTAAAAATAATAAAGTTTTTTGGAGACATAGATAATATTCGGATCCCAAAATCGATTTTTTTACGTTTTTCAATTATGCGGTCGGAAATACGATTTTTTACTCAAAAGCAAAGCATCTAACGAGAAAGTGTGTTGCGCAAAAAAATACTTGGAACTGCTCAAAAATACGTAAGAATTTTTAAAAATTTTTTGAGATATAATATTGTATAATTTTTAATGAAAAAAAGCTATGATCAAAAAACATTTTTTTTTTAGCTAAAATGGGCCTTCAGTAAAATTAAAAGTGCTCCTCTGGTTTTTCAGGGAATGAAAAAAAAATTGATGTGGGTAAGAGTCCTTTCAACTTTTGAGTCGTTTTCGTGATGATTTTTTTTATTTTTTTTTTTTTTTGCTTCATACAAAATTGGACCAGTCTCATGAACATGCAGCAGAGAGCTTTGCTAAAGTTTCCATATATTTTTTATGTTATTCATTGTAAGTCCTACTAAAGCAGCGTGGTCAATCATCCCAGATTTTGCGGCTCTGTACTGGATTAAAAAGACGTCTCGGAAATGTCCCGGATTCTCATTTCTGTCCTGGAATCGCCAGGGATTTCAGATGAACGCATATTGTACTGTGTAATTTTAGTATACTGACCATATGTCATACAATACACATCACGTAACAAAAATTATGTACCATAGACCATATATTACTGATCATAGACAATAAGTGATAGTGATCATATATTTTTTACTATAGACTATAAAGGACATCATATAGACCGTAGATTGTGGAACATTGACCATACAAAACAAATCATAGACCATACATTATGATCCATAGTTCATAAAAGACACATCATATATCAAAGATTATGTACCACAGACCATGAATTACTGACTGTATCATATATTATGGACAATACTGGGTGGCTGATTCGAAGTCTTACCAATTCAAAAGACTATATTTTTAGTTTCCATGCACAGATTTTACTGATCAAACGCTATAATTGTTAGGAAATGTTCAAATTTTAAGAATCTACTTGAGATTTTTGATATGGCTACCTTTGGCCTTAACTATGGCCCGTAGACGGTCGAAGAACGAGTCGCATGCTGCACGAATTTGATTTTGTGGAAGTTGGCGCCATTCTCGTTGAAGGGCCACTTTTAGTGCATCAACGCTCTGGTATTTTTTAGTCAAGACCTTCTTGTCCAACATACACCAGATTGAGAAATCCAGCGGATTCGCATCAGGCGAATTTGAGAGCCATTGTTGAGCAGAAATGAAGCTAGGAACGTTTTTTTCTAACCATTCTTGATTCACACGAGCTTTGTGTGACGGTGCCGAGTCTTGTTGGAATGTCCATGGCTTGCGACCGAAATGTTTGCGTGCCCACGGTAGTAAAGCACCCTCCAACACTGATTCACGATACACCTGGGCGTTTACTTTGACGCCAGCGGCCAAAAAAACGAGTGGTGAGCGCCCATCAGCAGTCACTGCAGCCCAAACCATCACATGCGGTGGTGCCTGCGTCCTGGTGGCCAAACGAACATTCAAATTTTCGTAGGACCTCTCTGTCAAGTAAACCCGATCATTTTGTTTGTTTACATATTGCTGGATACAGTAATTTTTCTCATCAGAGAAGACAATTTGTGACAGATTTCCGGCGGCGTGCAAGCGCAACAACTCCTTGGCTCTATCGAGCCTAACTTTTTTTTGAGCAGGAGTGAGATCATGCGCCTTTTGGAACTTGAGGGCCTTTAGTCCGAGCTTGTTTGACAATATGTGTTGCATTCGTTCACGCGATATTTTCAGCTCGGCAGCCATTTGTCTGCCACTGCGTCTCGGATTTCGCTCAATTCTGGCCTTCACCTTTCGAACCATTTCTGGTGATGTTGCAGTTATTTTTCGACCACCACCATGTCGTTTGGCAACGCTGCTGGTACCATTGTAACGTGTTATGGTCCGATACACAAACATTTTATTCACTTTTAAATGTTTCAGCTCACGAACAATTGCTGGTTGCGATTTTCCAGCCAAATAAAGAGCAATCACACTATTACGTTTGAATTCCATTTCGAAAATTTTTTATTTTCAATAAATTGACGCGCAAATGCTTTTGGTTGCTTGTTGACAATAGAATGAACTAACATTATGCCAATTTTTAGACAGCTGTCATGTTCCATCTGTCAGATAAGTCTATCTGAAGTTGGTAACAGTTCGAATCAGCCACCCTGTAGACTATAAAGAACAGATCATAGACCATGGATTATTGACCATATATTATGGACCATGGACTATAAAGTACAGATCATACACCATACATAATAGATTGAATGAAAATGAAAATTCCCCATGTTTAAAATAATTTCAAGTGAGATTTTTAGCTCTAAATATTTTTATGGAAATAATGTGTGAAAAGATATCTTCAAGTCATGTTTGCAAAAAAATTATTAAAAGTCACTAAAACAAGCTTTTTATTAATATATACAGAATACAGAAAAATAGTCTTTGACATTTATATAACTACGTAAATTTCCTATAAAAGTTTGGCAAAAATTGTTTGCACACGATTTATAGAAATATCCTATTTACAAAAGTATCACAGCTAAGTCACCAACACATATTCCATCCCAGTGAGTATATAATGATATATTGAATTTCAAAATGGGATAACTCATAAAAGTAAAAAGGCAGATGAATCTTCAGGCAGGATATGTTGATCATTTTGCTAGAACTCAAATTAGCAACACAACAACAAAAGCAACAACATCAATTGTATAATAAATTTGCATTAGCAGTTTAAGCATAAGTGCAAAAAGTAGCAAAATAGCACGGTATTAAAGTTAATACCAAAGCACGCATACTGCGACAATAAGAGCAACAACAATAAATTGCGACCAACATACGCAACGTCATAATGCCCACCTGAATAAGTTAATTTCATTTTACCTCACTAAGAGGCATTAATTACAGTTCTTCATTTATGGAGGTTGGAGTGGCGGCTAATCTTTTTTGATGACTTCTCTAAGCCTTGCTAAGTATTTTATGTCTTTGCTTTGTTCCGAAAGCTTTTCACTTATGTTACAATATTTTTTTGGATTACATTGCATCGTAATGCTTTAGATTACTACTTTGGCTTCTCGCTAAGACATTAATGCTTAATGCTATGCATCCTTTCTTGTAGAAAATCCTTTGTCATGTTCCTTTTTAATTTAATTACATTAATTTATTTTTCCACATTGTTTCATAATTAAATGTTACTCATACATACGATATGTTGTTCTCTATTATTTGCAAAGAAGTTTTGAAATGGCTGTAACTTTTGCAAATATTACGATAAATTGTCCATTTCTTCAATATTATAAGACTTACCCATTATTCTTCTAAAAAAAGTTACGCACTTCACAAATAAGATGTTCTTTGCGAAATATTATTGTGGTCACTTAAGTCAGCTTACTGGAATTTAGCTTACTAAAAAGTATCATTAATGTCTGAATTTTCCACAAGCGCAGTGTTTTCATATCAATTTTAACAAAAGCCCCTCGAGTGCACTTTGGGAAATAAATAAAAATTCAATAACTCATACAAATCGCATGTTAAATCGTTGACTTTCTCTTAATTTAATTGAAATGCAAAAATGTAAACAGCAGAAGCAGAAATAGCAAATGCGGAGTCGTCGTAAAGTAAATAGCAACAACAGCAACGGTAAGGTCAGGTAAGTCAACTGCTTCTGCTGCCACTTGCTGCTACTCCTTTGCATTGCCAATGGCAATAAATTCAATTTAGTCCGGGAATTATCCAATGCCACTTGTATCACATCTTGAGTTCACAGCAGGGTGTACAGCATAAGGGCGGTCTGGGTGTCACACAGTACAGTATTTCATATGCAAATGTATAGAGTGCTCCAAAAGTGCAGTCAAGAGAGCATGTGATAAGAACGTGTGTAAGGAGAGCGCATAAGAGATGAAGTGGAATTAAATGCAATTGAAATGGTAACGGTGGTAGCAGCATAAACTGGCAACGTTGTATTGGTCTCATATACATAGGAAAAAGAAAAAAAAAAATAAACAATACATGCATTGTTAGCATAAGCGAGAACATGGTAAAAAAAAATCAAAAAAAAATTTGTTTTCGGCAAAATTATGACTTGTACAAAAATGTATAGCTCTAATTACTTTCGAAGACAAGAGATACATTGAGCTAACTAATCCGGCAAACTAAAAAGTGCAGTAAAATTTCATGTATTCTCTTTGAAGCCTCCAAAACCTTGTTTTTACTACTTTTTAACATTTTAGGTTAAGATATTTCGGAGAAAAAAAAAGATATCGATATAAGTAATTCAAAAAAGGTTTTTAAAGAAAAAGCTTGATGCTTTCAAATAATATAAGAGAATTCATGACTCGTTACTATACTGTCTTGTTGTAAAGGGTGTTTTTTTTAGAGGTTTGTTTTTCGAATAGAGATAAAACTGGGATTTTGTGGTCAAATCTGGCAACTCTAATGTCATTTATGGTCAGTTTGGTTTGCCATTTCATCATGAACAGGTTGACAAAAGAACAACGCTTGCAAATCGTGCAAATTTATTTCGAAAATAATGGTTCAGTTCGCGAAGTTTACCGCAAGCTCCGTCCATTTTATGGTCGACATAATCGTCCATCAGAGCAATTAATTCGGTTAACCATGGGTCGTTTTCGCACTACGTTTACTCTATGTGATAATACGCATCCGCAGAGACGTCGAACAGTGCGCACCGAAGAAACAATTGCCGCTGTAGAGCAAAATGTTGAAGAGGACCCGAATGAATCGATTCGCCACCGTGCACAGCAATTGGAGCTTTGTTCATCAACTTTATGGAAGATTTTGCGCAAAGATCTTGGCTTGCGACCTTACAAGATCCAGCTTGTGCAAGAATTAAAGCCGCGAGACCATGCAATGCGTCGTGATTTTGGTGTATGGGCCGAAAATGAGATTGATCTCGATGCTGATTTTCATCGCAAAATTTTGTTCAGTGATGAGGCTCATTTTTGGTTGAATGGCTACGTCAACAAGCAAAATTGCCGCATTTGGAGTGAAGAGAATCCACATGAAACCCTTGAGACGCCATTACATCCACAAAAACTGACTGTTTGGTGAGCTCTATGGGCTGGTGGAGTCATTGGGCCATACTTCTTCCGAAATAATGCTGGAGAGTCAGTTACCGTTAATGGAGACCGGTATAGAGCCATGATAACCGACTATTTTGTTCCCGAATTGGATGGCATGAATGTGGATGAGTTGTGGTTCCAACAAGACGGCGCTACATGCCACACAGCGCACGTCACAATCGATTTATTGAAGGAAACATTCGATGAGCGCATAATTTCGCGGAATGGACCTGTCAATTGGCCACCAAGATCGTGTGATTTGACACCATTGGATTATTTTCTTTGGGGATATGTGAAGTCGCTCGTCTACGCCAACAAACCAGAAACGTTAAGGGACTTGGAAGCCAACATTCGTGGCGTTATTGCCGACATACGGCCCCATATGCTCGAAAAAGTGGTTGAAAATTGGACCTGTAGAATTGGCTTTATTCGAGCCAGCCGCGGCGGCCACATGCCCGAAATCATATTTACACATTAATGGCATAAAATTATCCTTCCAATAAAGCTAAACTGATGGACATTAAAGCGATTTTCTTGTGTTTTATTTCAATTCGAAGTTCTATACCTCTAAAAAAAACACCCTTTATATTCTCAAATGTAGTCAAAAGGTTAGAATATCTCAAAATTCTGACTTCAAAAAGCAATTTCATTACCGGACTTCGGTTCAATATCACAAAACTAGTTAAAAATTACCATTTGCGTTTCATTTTATTGCTTTTAGTTTCTTTAGGTTAGTGTTGCCCTAACTCAATTCAGACAAGAACGAAAATTTTGATTTTAAAAAAGCGCCCTAGGGATTTTCTTATTTTCTAATATGATCCGTGAAGTACCCCAAACAAGAACATATTAAAATTTTTTTAATGTTGCAACATAAGGGTTAAAACATTTTCTCGACACTCGTGAGTATATGGTATTCAGGTTTGGCACCCAACTACTACATAGCATCTAAATAGCTTGATAGTTTGCGAAATATTACTTACAAAAGTGACTTAAAAGTGACCTTAAAAAAATTTTTAAAAATTTTCAACTCACTTCTTTCATTACTTCTATCTTTCATATTTTCGGTGGTAGTCTTGAAATTTCCAAAACTCTTTTTTTTTTAAATCAGTACTTCATATTTATTGAATAAATTCTTAAATGGAATTGGCATTAAATTTGTTGAAGAAATCATGTAGTTTCTCTCCATGTAAATATATAGCTACGTGTATAATTTTAAGTGTAACTGTGTGCTTGCTTGCATTCATACTTGTGGTTGGCATAATGCAATTTACGCATAAATTATATACCTTGCTTGACTGCAGTAAGCTGCATACACCTGCCTGTCTGTATGTCCTTCTATTTGTTGCTGGATCGTTGCAGATGTTTGAATGCGAAATTCTTTTTTGCTGCTGCTTTGCTATCACATTTGCTATAAGGATTTGGATTGCATATAAAAAATGTTTAAAATACAAGTAAATCGTAGCACCACACACAAACAAGCACTGTTATATGCATATGATGTATATATTGCTGACACAAACCCATACAAGCGAGCATGAACTGCAGTCACTCTACGAGAGGATGTGCTTAGCGATAAATGAAAACTTTATGCAAATTAACAAGAAAATAAAGCGAAAGCAATGGAAAGCAGCGTTAAATGCAAGTGAAATATAAAAATCGCTTATTTTAAATGTGGAAAAAATCATCGTCCTGTGTTTGGGTGTCCACCTCCACGCCAAGCACCTTCATTTCTAAAAAAAGGACAACTGCAATATAAAAAGAAAATAACTTGGCTTCAGAAAGCAATGTTTTATACTCGTATGATACTTGGTTATGATACTTGATGCAGAATTATTGTTGGTTTTTGAAAAATTTAATTTGAGGCTTTATTGGTCAATAAATTTTTTAACTCTTCCTTTAATTCCCGATAACTACAGTGACAATCATTACAGCAATGCCGATTGAAGCCGGAAGTGCTATTTTTCTAAGTACACTTGTCGGCATAATTATTTTGACAAATTTTATTTCTGATTATCGAGCGTTGCTTTGCTTAAAACTGTCGAATTACGGTGAGAAAATTATGCTTAAAAGAGAGACAGTATTTACAGCTATATGCCTACCAAATATTTTGTCGTTTACCGTTTGCATTTTTTTTCTGCTGATAAAAATGCAAGCAAACAACGTGACATAAGTATTTTTACATCATTTTGATTACATAGAATGTGCTGAGATAAAAAAAAATTCGGTCGTGTAGCGATGCCGTATTCCTAATAGAACTTTTTTTTAGATATGACTTCCATACAATGATCGGTTATTAAATCATTAGGTAAATTTTTCTTGAAATTGAATCAAAATTTTATTCATTTCTAACAAAATGTCTGCCAATTCATATTATGGCATTACTTTTGCTCCTTGAAAAGGCTTTCAAAACTTTATTTCATTTCAATTTCAATTATTGCTCAATTTTGGTTTGCAAGAGCCGGAATGACAGGTGTCAGTTGAAGTGACAACATATCTTAACTTTTTTGAAATCAGCACGCTCAGATCAGAAAATTGAGGCTTCTATATGACTTTGGATCATTAAAAGTATCGAGTGATTGATTACAAAATTCCATTTCACCAAAAACATCGAAAAAAGTAACTATTTCCTTTCCTTACAGGTATGTTATCTATAGCGCACTACTAGTGTGTGCAAACTTTTTAATATTTCTTTTATGTTTAAGTGAATGACGTATATGCAAATATGCATTCAAATATCACTTAAAATTCTACAAATTCTATTTTTCTTATTTTTTTGCTAAATTAATTCTATTCTTCTTCTCAATGTAAGTCTTGCATTTGCCATTGCAGCGCAAATGTTGCTCATTGCAATATGAAAAGTAAAATGTTGGAGAAAATTCAAATAAAATCAGTGCACCACAGCTGCGCAGCATTTGCTTTAATGCATTTTAACAGCTGCCAACAGAACTGCTACTCATTTTGAATAGTAACAGCAAGTTATTTTTATGCTGCAGCTGCCTGCTGAAGCACCAATTGCTTATACATCAAATGAGCAGCATTGGGCGTAGAAGGTAGCAATTGCGGCATAAATTATTGCAATTCGCAAAGCAATGCAAAGATACCTTTTTATAAGTGAGGTAAATTCAGATCATCTTTATAACTTGAGTTCTTCCTTTAGATTGAACAACGTTGAACTTAACTTTTGCTATAAATAACGTTTCTCTTTATCCTGCTTTTAGCAAAGTAGTTAGTTGAAGAACTCATAAACTTTGATGGAGGTATCAAAACCTGAGTTGTCAAAAAATTGCAAATGAAAGTCTGGCTAGACTCCTTTATTAATTGGAAGTTAAGAGTTATGCGAAATTTCATTTCCTGAAGTTTCATTTTGATTTGAATCAGTACCGAGTAAAATTTTATTCATTTCAAAGAATATTTTATGGATCCCAAATCATTTTCAAACCAGAAAAATTCTCTTAGCCATGAAAAAAATATTTAATCCAGACTTTGCAACTCTTGATGTAAGTTTTAAGCCTCAAGATTTTTATCTGCAATTTATTTTTCCAGAAGTTCTGTAGTTTCTGGAGATATTATCAATTGAAGGTAGAAAATTAGGATGCGAATTATAGTATTTTGTGGTTCATTCTGGTGAATTTTATACTCCATTCTCCACTTGTTTCGATTTGTGCTACATATGCAGAGTTTGTATTATTTTAGACTTTAAATGTTTTAGATGTATTTTAACTGTAATGTCCATTCTCCACTAAAGCGTCAAATGAGTGTGTTATCAAAACTCTGTCTTGTAGAAATTTCAATAAATTTGGCATCTTCATATGCTTCATGTTAACTCTTATTAAAAAATATAAAAAAAAAAAACATAAGCTCGCAAAAACCAAATAAATCAAAATAAATGATATGTAAAATCAAAGAAAATCCTTTATAAAATAATGTCTGCAAATCATCATATGTGCCAATAATAAGTCTTTACACTCACATCAGATACAAAATGTAAGAAATAACGTAATTTCTGTAACACACATTCATACAAAGGGCTTAAATGTGTGCAAAGTCAATGCGAATGCATGTATTTTATGTACGCTCTTAAAAGTATGCTATTCTTTTAGATTTGTGTCGTGCGTGTCTTTCGCTTGATAAAATGGAAATCTTCGCGTAGTATTTGTTGTGTTGTCAGGATTTCAAATATAAACATTAAAGAGGGGAAAAAATTGGGTGAAAAAACAATTGTGAAATGAAATCTTCATGATATCAGCAACAAACACGAAAAGACAAAAAGAAAACTCTAACAGTAACGACAGAATCAAATGTGAAAAATTAGGCGACGGGATGTTAGCACCCCATTTATGCAATTTCGGGAAACCACTTATGCTATTCAAAAGGTCATAAAATGGTCAAAAAAGGTCAGTTGGTTTGGCTAATTGGTCAGCGATGGGGAATTTTTAAAAAAATTTTTTAAAAATTTTCATGGTCAAGGATATGTTAGCACCCCATTTATGGAATTTCGAGAAACCAATTATGTCATTCGAAAGGTCATAAAATGGTCAAAAAAGGTCAGTTGGTTTGGCTAATTGGTCAGCGATAGGTTATTTTTAAAAAATTTTTTAAAAAATTTTCAAGGTCATTGGAGATGTTAGCACCCCATTTATGGAATTTCAAGAAACCAATTATGTCATTCGAAAGGTCAACAATTGTCAAAAAAGGTCAGTTGGTTTCGCTAATTGGTCAGCGATAGGGAATTTTTCAAAAAATTTTCAAATATATTTTTTCAAGAAACCTAAAATTTAGAAAAAAACCGTTTTTTCAAAATAACTTCAAAACGGTTCATCCTAGAAAAAAATTTGGAACGTTCAATTCCCTATAAGGGTCTCTTCAAACTGTTTCTTCGTCAGACTTACCCTTCATGAAATGCGCACTTCCATTTTCAATTTAGAATGATTTTCAAGACGCAGTGTCTCATGAGCGGTAAGTCGGACGAAAAAGCTGTTCGAAAACACTCATATAGGGAATTGAACGTTCTACAAAATGCGAGAAAATTTTTTTTTCTAGAACAAACCGTTTTGGAGATATTTTGGAAAAACGGTTTTTTTCTAAGTTTCTGGTTTGTTAAAAAAATATCTCCTTAACAATAAAAGCAATATTTAGTATGTAGTGCAAGTAAATAAGTATTTTCACTTTAATCGTATGACTCATCGTTCATGATTCCTTGGGATATATCTGCGATGAATGTCGACTCAGCCAAAACAACTTGTTGTATTGATATGATTTTGGCACTGTTGGAAAGGTGTTGTTGCGTAGTATCAACTTTTAGGCAAATTTTTTGCAAAAAATTATCTGGTTCAAAAGTTATGACCTTTTAAATGGAAACATATAAAATACAAGATACAAAATGTATCAAAAATTTCATCTTTTTAAAAACAAAAAAATTATTTTTATTTTTATAGTGCATAAAAAGAACTATCCAGCGAGGGTTTATTCATCCACATACGGCTAGTCAATTCAAAGTTATGTCCATTTGAATGAAGACAAATAAAAACTTTATACAAATTATATAAGAAATTAAATCTTCCTAGAAAAAAATAACTGTTACTTTTGAATTTTTTTATAGCTTATCAAAAGGCCCAACGCAGGTCTGTTTTTCAAGATACGGCTAGTCATTTCAAAGTTATGACATTTTAAATGAAAGCAGAGGTGAACTGTTGGGTGAAAAAATATTTAAGGCAAACTTCAACAAAAAAATTTTATTTTTTTTTTTTTCAATGAGTTCTTCTTTCGATTACCATTAATTAGTATTAAAAAAACTGCCAAAGCATTATGAGCTATAAAAAAAAATTCAAGTTTTTTTTTTTTTTTTCTAGGAGTTAATTCCTAATATACTTTGTATAAAATTTTTATCTGTCTTTATTCAAAAGGACATTACTTTAAAATGACTAGCCGTATCTGGATAAAAAATCTTAAAAGTAAATTTTTTTTTTTAAAAAAATATGAAATTTTTGAAAGATTTCGTATAAGTTTTTACATGTTTTCATTCAAAAGATCATAACTTTTGAACCAGATGACCTTTTCCAAAAATTAGCCAAGGCATTGATACTACGTTATTACATCGTTTGAACGGTGCTAAAATCATAGCAATACAACAAGTTGTTCTGAAGTTATACATTTTCAAAGACAATCTCGCAACAGCGAAAAAAACCTAAAACTTCAAACGATTTTTGGCTGAGTCAAAATTCACTTTAGATATAAGGTCCCAAGGAGTTTTTAATATAAATTTTAACGTAGAATCCGAAACTGAATGAAAGTAAGTGGAAAAAAAAAATGTGATCTTCTCTAATGTATGTATGCGATATCTCATTAAGGGTAAGTCTGACGAAAAAACAGTTTGAAAAGACCCTTATAGGGAATTGAACGTTCTAAATTTTTTTCTAGGATGAACCGTTTTGAAGTTATTTTGAAAAAACGGTTTTTTTCTAAATTTTAGGTTTCTTGAAAAAATATCTTTGAAAATTTTTTGAAAAATTCCCTATCGCTGACCAATTAGCGAAACCAACTGACCTTTTTTGACAATTTGTTGACCTTTCGAATGACATAATTGGTTTCTTGAAATTCCATAAATGGGGTGCTAACATCTCCAATGACCTTGAAAATTTTTTAAAAAATTTTTTCAAAATAACCTATCGCTGACCAATTAGCCAAACTAACTGACCTTTTTTGACCATTTTATGACCTTTCGAATGACATAATTGGTTTCTCGAAATTCCATAAATGGGGTGCTAACATATCCTTGACCTTGAAAATTTTTAAAAAATTTTTTTAAAAATTCCCCATCGCTGACCAATTAGCCAAACCAACTGACCTTTTTTGACCATTTTATGACCTTTTGAATAGCATAAGTGGTTTCCCGAAATTCCATAAATGGGGTGCCAACATCCCGTCGCCGAAAAATTAAGATTATTTTTATCGCAAACTCAATGTGAAAAAAATACAAAAAATAACAAAAACTTAAGGTTACAACACAACCACTTGCAAACGAGTAGACGAGAAACTCAATCTACACTCTGTAATAAATGAAGAAATTTAAAAAAAAAAATTATAATAAAGATCAAAAAACAAATATGGAAAAAGGAACTAAAAAGCTTAAAAATGATGATACTTAAGTAAAAATGGAAATATGTTAACTTACTAGATGAGGTGAAAAGTAAGCACTTTACCACCAAAAGGCGCTGCGATTGCTAAAAAGATTACGGTGCCTCATAGTCCATTATTATTAGGCAGACATATCAAATTTCAGCGCAATACAGCCATTTGTTTTGTTGTGACAGTAATTTTCCAGAAGGCCTGCAAAATATTCCTTCACAGCGTCGATGACCTCCTCTCCCGAGCTGAATTTGTTATTGATGAACCATTTTTTGTAATTTGGGAACAGAAAATAGTCCAAGGGACCCCAATCAGGCAAACAAGTTGGATGGAGACGCGATTTGAGCCCTAAATCGTTGATTTCAGCTATGGTTGCGATGCTCTTGTGCGGCACATTATCTTACAAAAACAACATTTTTTTTTGCTTAATGTGAGGCCGTTTCGCTGCGATTTCGGCCTTTCAATCGCTCCAATAATGCACAGAAATACTCGTTGTTGATGGCTTTTCCTTTTTCGAGGTAGTCCATGAAGAGCATGGTATTACAATCCCATCGGAGGACCACCCGCTGTAGACTTTATTGGCAGTATTTATGCAACATTTCTTTTGTTTCCTTCACCGTTTTTCTTCTCAAAAAATAATGCTGAGAACAAAAATCGTTTTTTTCCATATTCAACATGATGCCAAGTACGCCAACAAAAATCGGCTGTCAAAACAAAACAAATGGCTGTATCTCGCTGAAATTTGTCATCTCTGCTAAATATGAATGGACCATAAGGCGATCGCAGCGCACTCTGGCGGTCACGGAGGTTTCTTTTTACTCCACCTAGCAAATTAATGAAATAGGCTGAAAGTCTCTAGATATGCTGAAATTTTGTTATATGTTAAAAAAAATGTGACAAATGTTGGAAAAGGGAGGTAAATATGAATATGTATATTAAAAGGTGTTTAAAAAAAAAAAAATAAAAAGTTTTAAAATTCCAGAAACTTTTTTTTTTTGTTTTTTTATTACTTAAACCAATGATCAGAGGATAGCCCCTATAAAGGCAATGCACCGTGTTGATTTGTAGAAAAGGAAATAAGTTAGAGAGATGGTGAAAAGAGGAGAAGTGTCGATTAACATTTGCCTTAAAACTACCGATATCACAGCTGTCGGGAAAAACGGTCGCAGGGAGATTATTGCACAACTTAATCTTACGACCAAAGAACGAATTATCCCGACTGCTGCAAGAAAATATACGATCTGACGGAACTAGCCAATAAATTTCTCTAGAGTATATCCCATGGTAACATCTATAGAAAAAGGTAACACACCCAATGTTACGACGGTGTTCAAGAGAGTCAACAAAAGATACAACATCCGTATCTCCTATCAACTTCATTGCACAACGTTGAACTCTGTCTAGCAGCTCAAAAGTAGTTTTTGGAGCCCCGACCTAGATGTGCGAATTGTACTTTAGCTTAGGTCTAATATACAGGGTGGCTGATTCGAAGTGTTACCAATTCAAAAGACTATATTTTTAGTTTCCATGCACAGATTTTATTGATCAAACGCTATAATTGTTGAGAAATGTTCAAATTTTAAGAATCTACTTGAGATTTTTGATATGGCCACCTTTGGCCTTAACTATGGCCCGTAGACGGTCGAAGAACGAGTCGCATGCTGCACGAATTTGATTTTGTGGAAGTTTGCGCCTTTCTCGTTGAAGGGCCACTTTTAGCGCATCAACGCTCTGGTATTTTTTAGTCAAGACCTTCCTGTTCAACATACCCCAGATTGAGAAATCCAGCGGATTCGCATCAGGCGAATTTGAGAGCCATTGTTGAGCAGAAATGAAGCTAAGAACGTTTTTTTCTAACCATTCTTGATTCACACGAGCTTTGTGTGACGGTGCCGAGTCTTGTTGGAATGTCCATGGCTTGCGACCGAAATGTTTGCGTGCCCACGGTAGTAAAGCACCCTCCAACACTGATTCACGATACACCTGGGCGTTTACTTTGACGCCAGCGGCCAAAAAGCGAGTGGTGAGCGCCCATCAGCAGTCACTGCAGCCCAAACCATCACATGCGGTGGTGCCTGCGTCCTGGTGGCCAAACGAACATTCAAATTTTCGTAGGACCTCTCTGTCAAGTAAACCCGATCATTTTGTTTGTTTACATATTGCTGGATACAGTAATTTTTCTCATCAGAGAAGACAATTTGTGACAGATTTCCGGCGGCGTGCAAGCGCAACAACTCCTTGGCTCTATCGAGCCTAACTTTTTTTCGAGCAGGAGTGAGATCATGCGCCTTTTGGAACTTGAGGACCTTTAGTCCGAGCTTGTTTGACAATATGTGTTGCATTCGTTCACGCGATATTTTCAGCTCGGCAGCCATTTGTCTGCCACTGCGTCTCGGATTTCGCTCAATTCTGGCCTTCACCTTTCGAACCATTTCTGGTGATGTTGGAGTTATTTTCCGACCACCACCATGTCGTTTGGCAACGCTGCCGGTACCATTGTAACGTGTTATGGTCCGATACACAAACATTTTATTCACTTTTAAATGTTTCAGCTCACGAACAATTGCTGGTTGCGATTTTCCACCCAAATAAAGAGCAATCACACTATTACGTTTGAATTCCATTTCGAAAATTTTTTATTTTCAATAAATTGACGCGCAAATGCTTTTGGTTACTTGTTGACAATAGAATGAACTAACATAATGCCAATTTTTAGACAGCTGTCATGTTCCATCTGTCAGATAAGTCTATCTGAAGTTGGTAACAGTTCGAATCAGCCACCCTGTAGGCAAAATAGATAGTCCGCAGATCAACAGGAGTGAAGTATTTCTTACAACATTTTAGATAACCTAAACACTTTGCCGCTTCTTTCGATACATCGAATACATGATCTGTCCACCTCAGATCAGCTTGAATCGATAGGCTCAGAACGTCAAAAGTTGCTGATCTCGTAATGTTTACGCCGGCCATATTGAGGGGTGGAGGGCGACAATCTATCTGTGAGACAACAGACAGCATTAAGTTTTGCTAGCGTTGAATTCGACCCGATTAGCTCGACGCCACTCGGAGATTGTTTTGTGAATGTGTCATTCATATATAAATAGTGAATGTTTAAAAATTTCGCATAACTAAAAGATCCATTACTTAAAAAATGTGAGGAAAAAGTAAAATGTCTCAATGAAAATGTCAAAAAAATTTAGGAAATGTTAAAATAGAGTGGGAAATTTGGATATAAGTATAGTTTTTAAAAGTGTTGAAAAGCTACAAAAACTAAAAATTTTTAAATTCGAGACATGGTAAAAAAAATCTCTGAGGAAAAATCCACTATTGGTAAAAAGAAGAAATATTCAAAAAAAATATACAAAATTAAGAAAAATATTAAAAATATGTAAGTAGAGAAAAGCATGAAAATATCGAACAAATTTTGAAAGTGTAAGGAAGCATGCTTTCGATGATTTTAAACACCCCTATGCTTAAGCATAAAATGCAAAAATTTTGAACCGTGAAACCGAGAACCAAAAAAACATATTTTTGGCAAGTAAATGCGTAGTTAACCTTTTTCATGCAATTCATTCCAACAAAAGTTTTCCTTCATACTCATCCTTCAGCAAAGACTTCAGTGAAACAGAACACAAGAAGTCGGCATTTCTTGACGAATACATCATCAAAATTAAACGGCACAAAAGACACACTCACGACAATGTTGATGAAGGAACGAATCCAAAATATATTCAAATCTCTTAAAGAAATATTGAATGCAGTGAATCACTTGAAAATTTGCATAATCGTAAGAGTAAATAAATGTATGAATGTGACTGATTGTGGGAAGAAGTTTTTACGGAATACGTCTGCATGAATGTAGGTTAATGTGACATGATGCATGTGTGTGTATGTTAGCGAAAGACTGAGCTTGTGGTGATTTATTTCCTGCGAAGTAAACAATACCTCGACACAAAATGTGTATTGAGAATAAAAACAAAAAATCAAATAGATTGATTTTGTGTAAGCCAAATGAATGCGTTCGTAATTGGTTTACATTAATTATGGTTTTAAAGGATAAATGTAATTGATTTTTTTTTTTTTGCATTTTGTAATTATTTATTATGTTCAAATTAAAATTAATTATTGGGTGTACAACTTAAAAACCGGAATTTTTTAGCGAAATTTGATGCTTTATTGTGGAAAAATGTTACAATATATTTTATTCAAAGTATTTTCCATTGGAAGGTACAACATTTCCCCATCTTTCAGGCAATTTATGAATTCCATCCCAAAAAAAATTGCGCCGACTTGGCGGCCAAAAATGAATCTATCCAATTTTCGATATCTTGAACTTAAGTGAAGCGTATTCCTGATAGGGCATTCTGCATCGATCGGAACAAATGGTAGTCTGATGGTGCAAGGTCTGGGATATAAAGCGGGTGAAGCAAAATTTCCCATCCGTTGTTTTCCGTTGTTTTCCAGGTAATTTTTGACTGGGGCAGCAATATGTGGCCGAGCGTTGTCATGATGAAAAATTATTGCTTCGTGTCTGGTCGCATTTTCCGGGCATTTTTCGATGATGGCACGCTTCAAACGTATTAATTGTGTTCGATAGAGGTCACCTGTGAGCATTACAGAGCATTACCTTGGCACCATGGATATTTGCCTTTGGCTGGGAAGGTCCTGGTTGTCCGGGCTTCATATATGAATGTTGCGTTTCGGGTTGTCGTAATGGATCCATTTTTCATCCCCAGTCACGATCCGATGCAAAAATGACTTTTGGCAGCAGTTTTCTTTGGAAAAAAATGACCCAACAGAACCTCCCGCAAATGCGGTCTTTTTCTCCAATTTTCGAAGTTATTCATCGTGAAAAATAATAACGATGCACACAAGATAAAATTGTTTTGTTGACTGATTTTGACAGCTGTCAAATGTACCTTCAAAATGACATATATATAAAGTTCGAGCTTTCACGATATTTGTTAGTACGGACATCCACCGTCAAATTCCGGTTTTTAAGTTGTACACCCAATATAAAGCGCTTGCAAATTACTAAACATTGCTTACAAACAGTTGAACTTAAATCTACAATTAATATGCGTATTATCAAAAAAAGCACGTTATATTGAAATTTTTCTGTTGGAATTAATGTATATTAGAAATATGTTTTACAGCTTTTTTTTTTGCAAATAACAATTAATCAAAGCTTTTAATCCACTTTTAAGTGATAGAAGTAAGTATCACAATTAATTGACTTATTTTTTTTTTTTTTGTTTTTTTTTTCGACAAAAATATTTTCAATACGGAAAATATTTTTTGTACTTATCAAGCCATGTTCTATATTCAATGTCTACTATATTTCACAAAAAATAGTAGGGTGACTCAAAAAGGTTTCTGAATGTTGGGGGCATTCAACTTAAATGATCCTTTGGAATCTTACACAACAAATGAAACAAATTTCAGACCTTAAAATCTCTAAAGAGATTATAGTGAATCAATATTCTCGGGGAAATTTACTCAAACTGCCGTGCATTCTCTATTGCAGTCTGAGAAAAATTTCCCGGGAATATTGATTCACGATAACCCCTAAAGAGTTTTGTTTGAAGGAAAAATTCCTAAAGTATTGTTTTGGTTTGTCTTGTTTGGCAATGAAAGTGTTAAAAAGAATTTTCGTAATACAACTATTTTCAAGCAGATTTAAAAGGGGGGTCTGATGGTATCATGCATTTTTCTCTTAGGTCCTACTTTTTGCACCAAATGACAAAATATGGTTGTGTACAAATTTCAACTATGACATTATGAAACATTGACCCTCTTAAAGTTGTAATTTTCAAACCTAAACGTAGCTAATTTTCACAGTGGTCTTGAAAAGTCGATGGGTATTATAAAAATGTGTACGAAATCAGTGAATGAAGTTTCATTTATACTAGTTTTATGGTCTAAGAAATGCAAACCGCAAAGTCGTAGCTGATCGTCTCCGTGAATTATAGCAAAAATACATATCCCATATAAAATGAAAGATTGGGAGGTTTTCAATAAACATTAATAAAACAGAATTTTATGGGGCTAGGATAGGAACTCCAGCCCTCGCGTAGTTAAAATTCAAAAAAATGGGACGGAATTTTGCCCAAAGTTTCATGGTTGCGCAAAATTGCCAGAAGAGGAAATAAATTTTAATGTACCTCCATTTCTATCCTCCCAACATTTTTATAGAACAAACAAATAACCCACAAATTTTTATCCTCTAAGAGACTTCCATACAAAATTGCGGTTTTCCTGTAATCAACCACTTCAAAAATATCTTTTAGAGGAAAAAATTATCAACGAACCATAGGATTTACAACTTCTTGACATTTTTGTGGTACATGCCTACCTAGTATTTTAATCCCTTTAAGGGACTGTCATGCAAAATTAATGTTTTCATACAACTACCCATCTAAAAAATATCTTGATAGGGATTTGTTAAAAGTGATCGTGGCACAAATGCAAAATGCACGCAACGGACGGAACGCTTGCGACGAAACATTTTAATTTTTACAAGACAGTGAAATAAACAAGATATCGAATTCAAATTAAAACCATACAATAATAGAATTTCCACTACAATTTAAACCTTTTCCGCATCAGATTGATCTTTTTTTAATTCAATATAAACATTTTCCAAATCAAAATAAACTTTTTAAGCTTGTTTTTTGCAAATTTTATTTTGAGTTGAAAAAAGTTTAAATTGATTTGGATATATGGAAGGATAATTTGATTTGGAAAAAGTTGAAAAGAGTTCAAGAAAGATCAATTTGATGCGAAAACGGTTTAAATTGGAGTTGATATCATGTATAAGGTGAAGCAAAAGTAATGTCATAATATGTATTCGCTGCTATTTTATCAGAACTTACAAAATTATGCTTTGTGATCACAGAAAATAATATTTTAAACTATAAAATTGATAAAATTAGGTTGAAAAAATATATTCTGAGTTAGTGCATTATTTTGCTCGTTTTGTGGCAATTTGAATTGTTGCTCGCAAAACATTTGATCTAAAATTAGTTAACTGCCCAAGGGGAAAACAAGTGCTTCAAAAACCCTTCTGAAGTGCATCCTTTTCACCAATAAGCGCTTCCGCTCAGTAAGAACAATACTTTCTTTTTAACATTGCATGTCATAGGATGTAAGCGAGCAAAAGCTTACCGCAGCCATACCAAAAAAGAGTTTTTAAAGCGCTTATTTGTAATGCTGCGGTAAGCGTTTTTTCAATAGGGGAGATGTGTGTACCTTGGTCCGAGTGTACCTCGGTCCGAGTGCCGGTTGCCACTCAACAGTTGCACGTGTACGATAATAATCTTCTATGAAATTTTCCACTCATACCGGTGACTCATATAAATAGACTCCAGACCGTCAAGCTGTACGCGTGTATAAAAAGCGACGGAAAAAGTGTTTTTTGTGTGTAAAAATTTGTTTTTGGAGTAAGCTACGAAACGTTTTGTGAGGAACTTACTTGAAATATTTCAGTTTTACAACATCAGGAAGGAAGTTTAGTTATTGTTTTAAGCTTTTAGTGTGTTTTAGATGTATTTTCATTAACATGTGTTATAGGTGTTGACAGTTTTTAAAACATTCTGTCTGTGCGTACCTTGGACCTAGCTTATTGACCAGCGAGCCTTTTTCGACGGGCAACCAGGAAACCATAATCGCCTCTCAATATAATATTATTATTATTATTTACGCGATTAATGTATTTACTTGCAACCATTTTTGTTTAATTAATTGTTTTTTACTAAATGCACTTTTTTATGTTATAATTTTTGTTTATGATTAATTTTCTTTTTTATAGAAAAAAATGTTACTTCTGATTACACAATAAATGGTTCTTTCATAATTTATTACCAAAATACAATGTATTCTCTTTTATTTTTAATAGTCCAAGGTACACTTGCATGGTGTACCTTGGACCGTTTGAGATTGCAGCAGAAAAAGTAATATTTCTACCCAATGGTAAGACATAGAAATATCATTGTCACGTCATTTGATGCTGCAAGCATTGTAGAAATATAACTTAATCAAAAAACTAAAGAAACCTTTTTGGAAAATCCAGCACACTAAAAGAACTGAAAAGCGGACCAAGGTACACACATCTCCCCTAAAATTAAAAAAAAGAAAAAAAAAAAGAAAAAAAAAACTGGCCGCGTCAGGATTTGAATCCACGACCCTCCGCGTGCTAGATATTTTTACTTACATTCACCAACCCTTTAGACCGCTCCACCAACGCCCGATGATATGAAGAGGTATTAAATTTGTATATTAAGCAAATGTTGTCCTGCAGCATTACATAGAATCATTGTGCAATCAGTTTCAATTCAAGTAAGCAAAAGTAAATAAAAATGAGAAATTAAAATAGAAAAGTGCAATAAAAAAGGTTCAATAAAAAATATTTTAATAAAAAAAAAAAAAATAAAGCAAAAACAAATAAAAAAAACGGAAAAAAAAATCACCCGGGCTGGGTTCGAACTCACGTTGTTCTTACTGCAGCCTTATATGGAATCATTGTGTAATCAATTTCAATTCAGTTAAACAAAAGTAAATTAATAAGAGAAAGGAAAATAGAAAAGTGAAATAAAAGATGTTGAATAAAAAATATTTAATTAAAAAAAAAAATAAAGCAAAAAAAAGTAAAAAAAAGTAAAAAAAAAAATCTCCCGGGCTGGGTTCGAACTCACGTTGTTCTTACTGCAGCCTTATAAAAAATCATTGTGATAGTGCTTCTAAATTTCTATGGGGACAAGCACTTTTGAAGTGCTTGGATCAGAAGCGCTAGAAATTTTTCCTCTTGGGTTACTACGCACTAATACTTTGTTTGTTTTCAATATCGAAGCATGACATCATTTGATGCCATGTTTTAAAAATCATAGCACATTATGACATTGCTTGTACTTAAATTTTTTATTTCATTTTTTTTACTGACAAATCATAGATCCTTGCACTACTGTACGCACATTGAAATAAAAATTTCAAAACAATGCAATTAGTTATGTGGCAATTAACTGTGTTGGTGTCGGGGGTGCTGTCTGTTGTGCGGGGCAGCTCCGTGTACGTGTTCATAACCTCAATGCTTTTCCAGTTTCAGTACTTAAATAATGAATTTTGTATGAGCGCTGCTTTGTATTTGTTTGTTGGCATACTTTTGTGCATTTTAAATGTTGCTTTTTTTAAAAGTTACTCAACTAATTAAATTTGTTATAGTTGATTATGTGCCACATACGACTCATGCAACAGCTGCGGCTTATGCGCATCTAATATGCGGCATTTCAGTGTGTAGGATTAGGATGAAAGGCTTTAATTGAGCTGCGAACTGGATGTTTATGTTTTTAGTGCAAAAGTAATATTAAACTTTTTAAATCTGCAAAATGTTTGCAAAATTTCCTACTTTTTTATTATTATTATATGGGGTATATCATTGTGACTCATGGGACATTTTGCTTCGGAACACGATAAAATTTTGGTCATAACTAATTTATTCTAAGCCATAAGGCTGCGAACATTTTTTTTCTGAATTTGTGGTTTAAATAAGTGTGACTCATGGGACATCAGACAACTTTAGGAAAAATTTTAGCCAAACTACCGCAGTTTTATGAAATTTTTTTTTATGCTGCAATTGAAAAAATATTTGACTACAACTGAAGACCTAAAAACAAACGCTAACTATTATGATGAGGAAAATATAACATTTTGAATTTGTGACTCATGAGACATTCTGTCGTGACTTGAGGAACAGGTATTAAATAATTGAACATATTGGTGTGCATAATCGAATTTTTGATGTCTTAAATATGTCTGTGGCAATAAGCAATAACTGTTTAAGACTATTTTTGGTCAAAAACTAATCCCGCATGAGTTCTATGGTCAGAATCAAATTTGGACCAATTTGCTTTTTGATCAAAAATCGGTCCAAGCAACTACTACTATTGTCACAGGTAATAAAAGAGGATATCGTTATGGTAAGTTTTGATGTAGAAAACAATGCATTAAAACATTTTATGGTTGATTATGAAGCATAATCTGAGCGCGATTGAAATAAATATGCTAAAAGAAGTCCTTTTTAAAATTTAAAATAAAAATTTTTAGCAATGGACATTTTACAATAGGAGGTTTTCAAATTAAATATAATTTTTTTCTCGCTTTCCGTTTTGGCATTGTGTGCCTCATACACATTGACAAAGTTTGATGTTTTTGTTTTATGTTTTTGGAAAAAACAGTCTCTCTAAGAAAATCACAAAATCGCAAACTTCACGACCCTGATTTTCGACAAAAATTAATTCTAGTCATAAATCTTCTTTGTCTTCTTTTTACAAAAACAATTTAGAGGATCTAAGAAGTAGTAAATGGAGCGTTTCTATTAAACTTAGTTCTAAAACATCAATCAAAATAGTACTATTGCCATATAATAAAAAACTAACTTTGCTCTTATAACCTGGTTCATTGCTTTCATTACTTTCATCATAGCATCTAATCCGTGAAATATACCACATAAATTTAAGTGCTCATAAAATGTTTTTTTCTTTTTTCACATAATACATTTTCCAAAATAGAGCCCAATTAATAGCGCGTCGGCAGTGGCAGTGTTCGAAAACAGTTGTCATTTTAGAATGCACCACTTTATATGAAACTAACTACAATAAAGCAAAAGCAGTATACAGTGCTGTGCAATTTTTCTCTATTTTTAAATTCACTACCACTGCCTCTTATTTGAACATTTTCGAATTTTTCAAACTTGGAAAACATGTCGTATGTGAAAATTTTTAAGTTTGCGACATTTTAAAATTTATATTGTGAGTTGTGCGATAAAATTAAAAGATAAAATAATGAGTTTGCTCGCGAAAACTGTTTTTATTCGAACACGAAGTGTAATTTTAGTACTAAGTTTAGTACTTTCTGTTATATTCTGATTCAATACCATTTCAAAATTGGCCTGAACATGAAATCAGTTAAGACATGTTCAAGTTATAGACAATTATAAAAATGAATGTGTGTCACAATTTACCGATTTTTCTACTTTTTTGCACCACTCCAAAATGCATAAAAAATTGTATCTTTTTTTTTTGGTATGCAACTAAATTATATACCAAATTTCAGCGAAATTAGTAGTTATAGGTTGGTTTTGGCTATATTAAAGAGTTTTCAATTTAGATAATATTTTAGTATAAATAAACAGATTTTAATTATTACAAAAATTCCATTGAAGACCACAAAATATAGCAAAGAATTTTGGGTGGTCATGGCATAATAATTTTCTAAATAATTTCAGGGGCAAACAAATAGAATGAATGACTAAATTGGAAATAACTCAAAAAGGTGAGCTAGAATAACGTATCAAATAGCAGGAATATACATGCAAATAAAAAAAAAAATAAAATTTAATTTACACTAAGAGAAAAATAAAACAACTGAAAGAGTTATTTTGTTTTGCTTTATTTTCCTTTTTCATAACTTCCCCATTTCCCTAAAAAAAAAAATCATATATTTTTATCCTAAATAAAAAGATCTTTAAAATTTTTTTAAAATCCCTTCACTTCCGAGCTTGTAGTAAAATTTTCGAAGTCGATTGTCTAAAGCTTTTGACCTGAAAATAACTCTTTGTGACAGAATGAAAGTAATGATCAGTTTATGCATCCGTATGTTTACAAATAAAATAAAATGAAATAATACTCAGCCAGAAAAATACTTAATCATTTATACTTTACAATTATAGTAAAAATATTTATGTTTGGACAAACATTTGCTTAATATACAAATTTTTCGTCTTAAAGTTCAGAGGAGTAGAGGTCTAAAATATTTGTAATTGTATGTAAAACTGATATGTTTTTGACTACCACATGAATAAACCACGTTTTAAATCCTAGTCAGCATGTTTTGTTTTGTGTTTGAACTTTACGATAAGGTAAATATCACTTTTCAGAAAAAAATACTATATATTGTATATCTAAGGTTAAATTCTAAATTTACTAAAACAGTTAGGTAAAATTTATTTTATTGGAGAATGTCAAGTCATTGAAATTTTTGTAAAATTTACTAGAAATAAAGCTATACGAACTATTTTTTTTCTCCGTGTACTAAAACATGCTTTGTAAATCTATACCTTTTAGTTTCGAGTGATATCTTACACCATTCTAATCTATAAAGTTATGCAAAATATTTTTCCCAGTGCCTGTACACCAACACACGTCAACTAATAAATACAAATATTCAAACCGAAAAAAGTGAAATTCATCAACAAATAAAGAATTTCAAGCACGGTTACCTACGCTGCAAAAATGAATTGTCACACGTCAACAGTGTGCGATACAAACACGAACACAAACAGTACGGAAAAATGTTGTTGATGTGTTAGTTGTAAGTGTCATCGTTGCTGTTGGTGTGAATGAGTTCAACAACTGACACATGGCATACACAATAACAACAACCCTTTCCACCATTACAAAGCAGTCCAAACATGCATGACGTACCAAAGAAATTTGCTGTGTTGCCGCCAACGTTGCCGTTCAAGAATTCGTTTGCACAACCGGCAACAAATGGAATTTTTAATAAGGAATGGAACACACGTTGGTCAACACTGGCGGATACTGATCAACAAGTTGTGAAGCTGAGCATATCGAATTTTGTGTTTTTTTTATGTAAATGAAAAAAAAAAATAAATTTTTGTTAAATGAAAAATACTTAAGTGAGATACTCAAATATGCACACGTGTATGTTTTCGCAACGGGCATGTGTCAGTCTCCTTTTGTATTTGTATTATGGGCTTTTTTTAAATTTTTCCTTTGTATGATATTTATTTAAAATACACACACACACGTTTTATTTTACCATAAAGACAAAAAAACAAATTTAAGTGAAAACAAAAATAATAATATACATTTTTATAAATTTTTAACGAACAACATAATGCAACTGAAAAAAGTCATTGTGGTCTGATAATTTTTCTTTTTTTTAATGGTTATGGACTGGTATTTTCCGAATATGTGTATCAGTGATTTTTATATTTTACGCCACCTCAATGTTTGCACTCAAATTTTTTTATGAAATTCTGAAATATTATGGAAAAAAACGATTTAAAACTATTTTAAATATTCGCATATCTTATTTTAAGGTATTGCTCTTATTTACCTTTTATAAGCTAGAGAGCTTGAAAAATTTGACACGCAGACGTGATTTTAATCGTTAAAATCATTCGAAACTCCTCTTTGTAAAAGTTTATAAAGTTGTTAAGCTAAAATTTAAAAAAAAAACTAAATGTTCAATTCAATGTAAGATAAAACTATGTATATAAAAATGTTATTTATTTAAGTAAAAAATTCATTTAGCATTAAGGTATCGTATTTAAAGGTAAATGAAACGCATTACAGGAGACCTTAAAAAAGCGCCTCGATAATGAGATTACAACATTCCATATAGTACTACATGTAATCAATTAATAGCCTGCTCTTAATTATCATTAAAATGTTGATTTAATTTTTATTTAAGCTTTTAAGAGCTTAAAATTGAAAACACACATTCTGTATTGTGCTCAAGGATTCACTTTAATGGCGTAACGTAATACTGCAATGCAATGCTCTATTTTCATTTAATTTATTTAATTAACACAATGAAAATAAAAATTAAAGATGCCAGTGAAGCGTTAAAATTGATACAAAATGACAGGCAGCCAGAGAATCTCAGGCAGTTTTGTACATTCATATGTGGTTGTATGGAAAATTGAATTTTTTAAGCATGTAACATAACATAAAAACTAGTAAGTGTGTAACCTTTGGCCTGGCTAAACATTAAATAACCAGCACTGTAGTATTTTTAAATTTTTCTAATATGGGAGGTGCTACGCCCTCTTGTCCGGGATCACCCAGTTTTTGCTCAGAGCTTGCACTTATAGTGAATGTTATGGGCAAATTTTTGTAAAAAAAATTTATTGCTCCAATCGATAGGGAAAGGTCGGAAATATATCTCCGACCTCTCTAGATGACCGTTTTGAGCCCATTTTTGTAATAAAAAAAAATGTGGAAAAGTCGAAAATATATTTTTGCCATGACCAGGTGTGCCCCCGATCCCTGCAAGTGAATGTTTTGGGTCCATTTTTGGCAAACAATTTTGCTGCACCAACCAATGGGAGATGGTCGAAAATAAATTTTGGACATGACGTGGGGTGTCCCCGACCCCTTTAAATGACTGTTTTGGGCCCATTTTTCCTAAATAATTTTATTGCACCAATCGATGGGAAAAGGTCCCTTGGACCTTTGCTGTATGTTCTTTATGAATAAATTAAAATATATATGCCTTACGTTTCAAAGTGTTGCTTAAAAAAAAATAACAAAAAATTTTCCAAATTCTAACTTTCCTCTAAAATATCTCCAAATGTTTTCATTGAACTAAAGCTACAGTATAACATATGTTTTTAGAATAGTCATACATTTTTTTTTTTCTAAATCAGTCAAAAAATGCATAATCGGTTAAAAAATAAATGAGACACAGATTTTAAAGTAAGCAAAGTCATCCAAAAACAATTTTTATATGTAACTTAAGATTTTGAGGTTGTTTTACAATTTTTAAGTATAGGTAAATGAATTACTCGGCTAGACCTATATTATCTACTGGGTCCTTATAAAAGTGTATGAAAATTTTGGGATTTTGTACCACTGCACACTGGTTCAAAATCCTAAAAAGCTGGCCAAAAGTCGAAAAAAAAAGTTAAATTAAATTAAATTTTTATGGACCGTATTGTCTAACAGCTATTCATAGACCTTAAAAAATTTATTACAAAGATCTAGGTATTCCTGCAATGCTCTTGGGATCTCTAAAAAAGTACGCTTCTCAGACGAAAAATTCTGTGAATTAAAAGTAAAAATTTAATGTTCACTGTAAAAATTGTGTGGTTACTGAAAAACTTAACCGATTTTAATGTTAGAATGTGGAATCTCTTCGTAAAAGAAATACTATCGAACTTTTTTATTCAATACTTACAATAACTTATACTTTGCGGCAATTGAGATTTACTTAAAATCAAATTATTTCACAAAATCAGTTTGCAAATGTTATGAAAAAAGCCTAGAACTAATTTATACCAAGTCATACCAGCAAGACTTTTTGGATTTAAGAAGACTAAAACCTTCTCTAACACATATAAAAAAATTGAGGTGCCTTTTTTTGCCTCTTTTGTGTGACGCGGTTTTTTCTGAAGCAACCAGAGGAAAATTTAACTCATATTGCTTGCCAAGTGTCAATATGTGATGCTCGCCCGAAATGATAAAATTTTTTATATTATTATACAGCTTATACTCTATGATAAAGGAATCTAGAACCCATTCTTATGTTGATCAATTTAACGTTGCACACAACTCTATCAAAGTTAAAGTTTTGAAATAAATTCTTAAATCAGATATAAAAATTGTGCAAGTGTTGTTTTTTGCCATTTCGAATCCGCCATTTTGTTTTTTAAAAATCTAATATCAGATTCGTAATCAGTGACCCCAAAAACCGCCGAGTAAATTTTTTTGCTGAATTTGGTTAAATATTTATGCAAATCGTCCGCCATTTTGAATCCGCCATTTTTTTAAAAAAAAATCTAACATTAAATTCGTAATCAGCAACCTCAAAAACCCCCAGATAAAAAATTTCGTCTCGAAACTTTAATGATTTCGACTTTTGGCCAGCTTATAGAGATTTTGAAACAGTGTGCGATGTGTTATTCATTTCCTCGTACCTATTCTAATTCTAATTCATACAACCATAGGTTCCTGAAGATTTCTCGAAGGCTTGGTAGCCAAAAAGAAGAATATCCAGATATTTATATTAGAGGAAAACTTCATTGGCGGACTATCAAAAAGTTTAAATTGTTTCATTTCCTGGGACAACTAAAGGTTTTAGAAGTTCACCTGAAGTCTTGATAGTCAAAATGAAGAATACATAAATCTAGATATGCAAGAGGAAAACATCTATGGCTCACTATCAAAAAGCTTTGATTGATTCAATTCCTGGGACACCCGAAAGTTTCATAGTCTAAACGGAGAATATCTAGATATACTAGAGAAAAACATCTATGGCGTACTATCAACAACTCTGACAGATTCATTTTTTGGGACACCCAAAGGTTCCCGAAGGCCACCCAAAGGATTCATAATCAAAGTGAAGAACATATAAATATTCAATTGATGCTATGCCTCCTTTTAAAATATAAGTTTCACTTCCTTCCTGACTTGCACGCGTACTTTTGTTTTACATTGGTGAATTTTTTTTATTTTATTTTTGTCGCCGCTCTTAAAATGTCAAAGCTTTTATCACAAATGCAACAAAATACCAATGCAAGCATGCATTTTTTTAGTACAAAAAAAATACTTTTAAAACGAATTAAACAGCATTACTTGTAGAATGTGCTATAAGCTTCATCTTCTTTATTCCATTGTTTACTTTTCTTGAGAAAAATTGCAATGTAATGGTACATATCACATCCTTTCAACGAAAAAATATCATGTTATCCACAATAAAAATGACCAGATATTGCTATAGTACAAAATTAAAATGGCATTGTCATGACAACTTGGGATGCTATAAAGGAAACATCCTCTGTGCGAATACTCAAGAACATTTTTGACATAGTGCCTTTTTTTGTAAACCTTATTTGCTATGTAATGTGAGTTGGCTGCCGATTGACTAGATTTTCTAAGAAGAATTGGGCACAAATACTTTCATCAATGTAAAGAAATAAAGTATGGAATGAGAATTAGTTGGAATTTAAAATGACAAGGTGCTATTTAAAGTATAAAACAGGAATGAACGTCAACTACAAATATTAAATATATATAATAATAAAAACTTACTATAAGACATTGCTCAACCAGTAAGCCCAGTAGAAAACTAGTAACTAAATCAAATAGGAGCACGACTCAGGTATCATTTTCAAATATCAAATACCAACTACATATACCCATGTCGTATTTTTAGACATCTCTTTCACAAAATACTTACACAAAAATTTCTAGTTTCGAGAACTACCAGGCATTTTGAGAGAGTTTTCTAATTTGCTTTGCATAACTGAGTGTTTAAACTAAAGTAGTCAGATATCATCTGAGTTTTTGAAATCTTGTTCTCTGAAGTTTCATCTGAGTCCTAATAACAAAAGTGCTCATTAGGAGTTCTTAGGGAGCAATGATAAAAGTGTTCTTTTGGTGCTCTTTTGTCAGTGTTTTTTCAAATTCTTACGGGGATTTCGAGTGGATCGCTTTAAATGAGAAATAAAAAAGAAACCAGCTTAAATTGCTCAGTTTGTAGATTCATCATAACAATAACAATAGTGTCAGTGACAACAACAACAACAACAGCTTTCATTGTATTTGTTGATATTGAGGTGACAAACTGCGTGGCATAAAATGTCAACAAATATGAAAATAAAATGTAGAGAAAGCCGGAAGAGCATTCAATATTATTTAAAAAAAAAATTCTGACATGGTATATGAAGTTGCCTTGAGATATTACCGTAGTTTAATGCTAGACTGATTTTCTTTGCATTGTTGTCCTTATTGTTATCGTTCTCATCTTTTTCATCGCCATTGTGTCATCCACTTCATCTTTTCTTTCGTGTGGTGATGAAGCGTTTTTGTGTGCGATTTTCAAAAAGAGTAAACTTCCTTCTTTTTTTTGAAGGAGCAACGTTGCTTAGCTTCCTTTATTTGGCATTCATTTGCTTGTCACTCACGTCTCTGCAACCAATGATTTTGCTCAAATGAATGGAATAAATTTTTGCAGTTGTTGCCTGTAGTGTACCGGTCGGTTGTGCGGTTGGGGCTGCGTACTGCTGCGCTTAGTTAGAAAAACCCCAAGAATATGAAATTAAATTTTAACAAAAGTTGCATGGAATTCAAGCAGGAGTATCCAAGTGATATGACATGACATAGCACTGAGATGACATGACAATTCAAATCTATTCAAAAGTTGAATTGAATTTTCTTAAAACCTATGTAGGAGTATATGTACAAAAGTTAACAAAGTAATCAAGGCACGAAGGAAAAAAATAAGTTCAAAGAATGTGCTATAAGATTGAAGACGTCGAAAAATGTTGCAAAAGTCGATAAATATTTAGAAATTGTTGCGGAAGTTAAAAAATGTTGCGAAAGTCGAATATGTATAATGAAAATAAAAAAATTTATAATTGTTGATATTGCCAAAAAATGTTGCAGAAGTCAAAAATTTTTTCCTAAAGCTGTTGCAGAAGTCAAAATTTGCATTAACTGAAATGTTGAAAGGTGTTAAAAAATTTAAAATATGTTGCAGAAGTCAAAAAATGTTGTCAAAAAACTTTGGAAACTGTTGCATTAGCCAAAAAGTCTTAAAGTTTTAATGACGCAAGATTTCAAAAATATTGAAAAAGTCGAAAAATGTTAATGTTGCATAAGTCAAAAATGTTGCAATTGTCGAAAAATATTTTTAAAAATGTTGCGGAAGTTAAAAAAGGTTGCGAAAGCCGAATATGTTGAAAAGAAAAAGAATTGAAAAATGTTGATGAAGCAAGAAAATGTTGCAGTAGTTAAACCTTTTTCGAAAACTGAAAAATATCAAAAGTCAAAAAACATTAAAAAATGTTGCATAAGCTAAACAATTTGAAAGGTGCTAAAAAAAGTTCAAATATGTTGCAGAAGTCAAAAAATGTTGCAGAAGTCGAAAATTCTGGAAACTGTTTGCAAAAACTGAAAAATGTTGAAATTCAAAACTATTGAAAATGTATGAACTAAAAAATGTTGTAAGGTACTATAAAAGTCGAAATATGTTGCAGAATTCAAAAAATGTTGCAGATGTCAAAAAATTTTGGAATCTATTGCATTATTCATAAAGCCCAAAAATGTTGCATAAGTCTAAAATCTTTAAAAAAAAAGAACAATGTTTAAAAAATTAAAAAAAAATGTAAATTAAACCGAGAAAATGTTGCAGAAGTCAATAAATTGTTCACAATGGTATGTTAAAAAAATTTTCAATGCTGAAAATACCAAAACAGTTGCAGAAGTTCAAAGAAATTTTGAAAAATGTTGTATAAGCTAAGAAAGGTTGCAAGATTTAAGTCCGGGACAATCTTTGTATAATCGGTTAAGTTTTAGGTTGACATCTCCCATGTTTTCGAAAATTGGTGAAAAGTTAGTATTTCCGAAATTTCAAAAAAGTCCAAGATGGCGCCCATAGGAAGTTCGATGCATCTTTTGGATACTCACATAGTTGAAAATTCATAGCTCCGATTTTGATGAAATTTTCAAGTTTAATGTAGAATGATATGAGCTTTTGAAAAAAAAAATACACTGAAAAAAATTTTTTTTTTAGGTATAAAAAATGCTTTTTTTCTTTTTTTAAAGCCAATTTGATGCTTGGAGCACACTTTATATTTTTTTCAAGATATTTTTATTTGAAAGCAAATTTCATTATAATTATTTTTCAACCCTTAAAATTGTGGTATCGTTTACAGTTTTCAAGTTATGGGATTTTTTTAAGTTACTTAATGTTGTTTTTATCATGAATCTTTGGTGCACGTCCGAACGGATATTTTTTTTTTCTGTGGTCCCTAGAGAAAATTTTCGTAGAATATTTTTGGAGAATATTTCAACAAAGTTTTTGGGAAAAAAGGCCAAAAAGAACCCATAAAAACGCGAAATAATGGGCTGAGATATTCATATACATAAACGTTAAGTCAAGCGAGGAACAATTTTTTTATTATGTTGCGGAAGCCAAAAAAATCTAAATGTGGCAAGAGCCGAAGAATGTTGGGAAAAATAAACGAAAACTAAGAGATGTTGTCGAAATTGGAGACAAATTTTTCAGCACGCATCGAAGATAGATGCATTTTGAACATTAGACTTAAGGACTTTAATTTTTGTTGATTTTGGATGAAAATAGATTCAAAATTATTTTTATGCAAAAATATTTTTGTTTCTATGTTTGCAGACCAAAGAATATGCCGTTTACCAACACCAAGATAAAAATATCCCATGTAACTTTGATGTACAAAAAAATTTAAGTTTTTGACACATGTTGCAGATGAAAAATCATCTGCTGAGACTTTTTCATCCAATCAATGTTTGACTCTTGTCATGTGAAGTTAATCAGAGTGAATGTTGATGTGCAGAGCAAAAGCGTCATACGTTGGAAGAGAAATTGTCAGAGTGTTGTTGAGAAAAAGAAGCAGTGTAGGCATTGAAGTTGCATTGAGAAAACTACCAGTATTGGTACAAAATATGCAACATAGCAGGTTGTTGACAAGTTGACAGGTTGGCAACATGCAATATGAGAAATCTGTTTTAGTGCACCTGCTAAGCCAATAGAACTTAAAGTTAATCTGCGATGTGTGGCAGAAGACAACTTAGTGTACCTCATGTAATTGATAAGTGCAACTTTATTTAGATTGTGATTTTACTTATCTTACAATGTATAATTTTTATTCCAAGCAGTTTTTCTAAGGTCAATAGCTGATCAAAAGTTTTAATATTTTGATTGAATTTTACTTAAATATTGGAACCGTTTTTAGAAATTTCAACTATTGTGCTTCATTTTAAGAAGTTATTGTTTCCACTTTAACTAATTTTTTTGTAATTTTTCTTTAAATTCTGATGAATATTTGCGTTTTTTTACTACTTTCACATTTAAATTGCACATCGCAAATTAAATGAGCATTCAAGAAGCGTTGTCATGCGCAACCTGTTGGTATTGAATTTTTAATTGCTGGATTTTGGTAGCTTCTCATCATCATTACAATTTTAACTGTCATGAAAATCTACATTAAATACGCACATATACAGAGGTAGATTTGAGCAGATCATTAAATGGACATAACTGGAATATCCGTTTCTTCTTTTCAATACATTCATGCTTCACTATAAAGGGAATTACGTGAGCCCACTTTTAAGCTGCACAAATGACTCACACAAAAGAAACGATGAGTGCATGTGTGTATATTCGTATATGAAAGTTAATTCAATGGCATCGTTATCTTTTTGAAAAACAATGCTTGAGAGACTCTGAGTTCTTTAAAAGCTGAATTTTGCATTATATAGCAGCATGATTTTCAGATTTCTAAACATTTTGTAACTTTTGATTATCGCTCTCATTAGCATCAAAATTTCAATTTTATGCATATATGAGCTGTTTATTATGAAAGTAAGGCAAGTCCAAAATGAAGCAAAAGTAATGTCATACACATTATATGATCGGTTATTTGATCGATATAATTTTTTCAACTTAGCTTCATCAATTCCACATTATTAAGTAAACTTTTAACGAGGTCAAACTGCGCAAGTGGTTATGGATGGGTCATACTCTGCAAAAACCACAAAGCGAACTCTGTTGCCATGCTCTTGAGTGGAATCCATAAAATGGTAGAGGACGTGGTAGACCTAGAACCAATTGGAAAGGTTGCTGGATAAGAAAATTCAAGAATCGTGGCAAGCGACAAAAGTCATCGCAAGGGATCGCGACAAATGGAGACGTTTCATATTGGCACTATGCTCCTCCTAGGAGATAAAGGAGAATACATACATTCAAGTAAACTTTTAGTGAAAACAAAAATCAATTTTATTCATTTCTAACAAAATGTCAGCCAATTCATATTATGACATTCACTTTGTACTTGCCCCACTTTCATAATAAACGGCTCATATAATGTTTTTTTTTTTTAAAAAGTTTTTCCTATGTAAATAACGACAGCGTATGACAAGCCCATAGCTTATGTGGGACGCTTTGCCTAAATTTTATTGATGCATAAAAATTAATGGTGCCGCAAAGTTAAAGCGACAAAGTTTTTGCTTATTTTTTGGGAAACGGAGATGCAAACAAAACACAAACAACAGATAAAACAGCGAAAATACTGATAAAGAGCTAAAATCTGGCAAAAGATTTACATTGAAAAATTATTACTGGTCTTAAAATAAAATAAAGTGTTTTAAAGTGTATAATCGGTTTTTATTATTGACATCATTTTTTTATTTTAAAAATCTGTGTTTAACTAAATTTGTTCTTTTGAAATGAAAAGAGTGGATTTTATTAAAAAATATATATATTTTTACAAAAAAAGTAATTTAAATTAAAGCATAATTTATGAGCTTTAAAATGATGTATGACTCAAGGTGGGATTCGGTTGCTACATGAGAGTTTTTGGCTTTTGAACGCCCACGGCTAGCAAAACTCTTTTTTTACTCAAGAGGAAGGCATCTTATGATAAATGTGTACTAGGTATAAAATGCTTAAAATCGTCCAAGGAATACTTGTGATTTTTCTTGAATTTTTTTTTTTTTTAAATTTTTCAAAAATTATTAAAAAAAAAAATTTGTGTTTTCCAAAAAATTCCCTAAAATTTCACACGTATTTCTTGGACGATTCTTATCATTTTATCCCCAGTACACTTTTTTCAAAAGCGAAAAACTCTCATGTAGCGACCGAAGTCGGAGACAAAAAAATTTTTACCTGGTACACTTGGCGTGTTTTGCTTCCTATATACGCAAGGGAAAAATTTGTCCTACCATTTTAGCTATGTTAGAAATGGAGCACAACTTTGAATTATACACCATTAGAAAGATATTTGTGTGTAAATGTGCAAAAAGTTAAAATTACTTTAATATTTTACCATAAAGCCAGGTAAAATTAAATGCAAATTTTTTAATATTAACAACGACAAAATACGCTGAAAAGAGGATACAGCACAAAGAGAAAGACAAAAAGCAGACTGAAACTGACTTCATGTTTTTAATTTTCTTTTCGTTTCACATTTGTCTTATACCGGGGATGATAAATGAACTTCTCTATTTTGTACCAAATAACAAAAAAATGTACTAAAACTGTCCAAAAAGTACCAAAATTAATTAATACATTTGTAATTTGACCATTTGGTGATTGTAGCTCTAATAATATGCTAAACATTTTTAAAAAGTGCCACTCATGAAATTATTTCATTAATCAGAAAATTTAGATTTCTCAAAAAATACTGATATTTTTAACCCTTTCAGGACCGTAAGGAATTGGGAGCTTATGCAACCATGTAAGCTATTTATAATGGTCTATTGGGCGTCCAGAAAACATATTTTAAAATAAAAATTCTAAAAATTTTAATGGTTTTTCTGGAATTTTCTGGGACATATGTGTCCCTATGGTCATTAAGGGAGACTTTTTCTCCATACAATTTTACATGGGGAAAATATGCCCTTATTTCAAAGGGTGATAACTCGGAAAGTAAGGGTCCAATTGAAAAAATTTTAAGGTATAGTTTGATAGGCCAGATTAGAGCTATTTGATCAAAAGAATTGAAATAAACCATCTCCTGGAACTACACCGCAAGATTGAAAACAGCGCTTTCTCAGCTTCAGGCACGGATATCTCAAAATCCTGAAGTATATGAGCAATTCTGGCCTCGGATTCGAATTCAGTGTCAAAAAGTACGTTACAGTACATATGTCTACTAACAGGTTCATTAAATTTTTCTATTTTGATTGCTTGTGAAATTGGTAAAATTGTAGTACAAAAGTGAGTTGAAAAGTTACCCTTTACGACCATAGGGACACCGGTGTCCCATTTTGAATTTTATGATTTATCAATATACTAAACTTAAATAATGGTTCAATTAATGTATAAAACAACAATTTATTTACATGTCAACAATTATTTCACACTATAATATGACTAAAAACAATTAAACGCCTATAAATTCTGCTGTAAAGTATAGCAATAGTTCACCACACAAAATGTCACATTAAAATGATCATACAAAATAACGGTGCTTCTGATGGTGTTGCCAGATTTAATAGGAATGAAGGAAGCGTTTGGGAACTGATAAATGTCAAAATTACATATATCGGTTTCTTACTTATTTAAATATAATTTATTTTTGTCTTGGGACACATATGTCCCTATGGTCCTGAAAGGGTTAATCATTTTTTATTTTCAGAAGATCCACCCTATACAGCAACGAAAAATTCCCATTTTCACTTTAGTTATCCAACATTTTTCTATTTTTATTTTTTCTTTTTTTTTCCCGTAAAGTGAAAAAAATGCAAAATACGCGCAAAAAAGGACATTAAAGGACTTTAACTTAGATTATGCGAGTTTCGCTTTGTTTTTATTTTCAGTTCATGTTTTTTTTTTACAATACCAAATTTATTTTATTTTACTGTAGTTGCTTAAAATTTTTTTGTCATATTTTTCCTCTTTTTTTTTTTTTGTTACACTCAATAAAAGTGTGAGAAAAAGTACAAAGATAAACATAAAGTCAGAAAAGTTTGTTTTTGTTTACTTATCTCCTTTTTTTCTATATCATTTATGTTTATCAAGTTTTTGCTGTTTTCTTTTTGGCATATTGTTTCCACTGATTTTTATTTATTTTTTTCATTTTGCTTTATTTTCCGATTTTCTTCGTTTTTGATATATGTAAAGGGATATTGTGATTTTGCCAGGATTTTGCTTATTTATATACAAGTATTTGCGTTTTGGATTTAGTACGGTGTATTATAGGGTAAAAGTAGCTAAGATTAATGGGAGCACCCGCTGATACATGTTGAGAAGGTTCACGAAGACGTTTTTTCTCAAACATTATACAAAGTCAGCTGCAAGAATCATCAATACAACTTGTTGGACTTATTCCATTCTACGACACACCTACAAATTTCATAAAATTTAAGTTTTATAATTGGCTCAGCAGAAAAGTTCAAGTATTCTGGGAGACACGCTGGGCAACATTCCAGGAAAATCATTCATGCCAACAGTTTCCTAACAAAGAACAAAAC
This sequence comes from Calliopum simillimum, assembly GCA_951812925.1. NCBI lineage: Eukaryota > Metazoa > Arthropoda > Insecta > Diptera > Lauxaniidae > Calliopum > Calliopum simillimum. The sequence continues at coordinate 14,382,630 of OX638368.1, forward strand.
AGTTACACTTGCTGAACAGGAAAGGTATACAAACTGTTGTTATAGAATTTCTCACGAGATACTGCCTGATTAGGAAACATCTCTCAAACATGGGACTAGTCCAGCATGAATTTTGTAAGTAGTTTCTGTAATGAAGAAGCTGAAAGAGCAGAATATACAATATATTAAACATGTGCTTCTGAATGTGGGTGCCTTTTGACTAAGGGTCATAAGGTGATGCCATATATATTTTTCCGTTGAATATTTTTGTAGAACGCTTTCACCTATTATAAACCATTTTTTGAAAAAGGGGTCAAAAAGACCCATAAAAACAGTATATAGGTACTCGCGTTGTATTGAAATGTTCTTAAAAATTGTTTCTTGCGTGATTTTATGATGAATTTGAAACAACAATTTTTATCCAAAATGAAGAATATTAAAGTTTTACAGTGGGGTAAAATTTTGAAAACTCGCTTTTTGATGTAACTGGTTTGATTTTAAACTCCAATTTTATTTTTTTTTTTTTTGTATACAAATGTTCTGATTCAAAACAAAAAATTTTATATACCATACACTTCATTCCGAGCATTTTTGAGATCGTAATAAAATACAAACCACATCAAGCAGAGATTTTGGATAAATGACCTTTAAAAAAAATTAAATAATTCACAACCCACTTTTTGATACTTTCTTTCAGATTTTTTTGCGTAATCTTGGAAAATCCAAAAAAAAAGTTTTTTTCTTTTAATCAACTTATACAACAGCAAACAGAACGCTGTAGAACATTACACACGCTTACATTAATTTAAGTTCTAGTACTTTTTGTATTTGTTTTTGCTTGCATTATCCTATACTTGTACTGAAAAACAAAAACCGGCATTTTTTATTCATCAACAATCCTTTTTGCAGCAAGAACTGGAAAAAAAGTCATTTTTTTGCTTGTAATATTTCATATGCTTATCTTTTTAAAGCTGAAAATTTTTTTATTAAATACAACAACAAATAAAAGAAAATATTTCCATGTTTGCATATCTGTTAAGAAGTTTAAACAAAAGGATTACGAGGTTTACATGTGCATATGCATAACACCATAGTGGTTTTCATTTGCAAAACATATTAAGGACACCAATATTGAGCCGGGCACAGGTTTTTTTCTATTTAGAAAGAGAAAAATTTTTGCTTTTGAACTTATTGATTAAATGTTGTTTCATACGTTGCTTTTAATCCAAAAAAAGGTCGGGTCGTTTTCAATGTTACAAATGCCAGCCTTCGCAGCGATATTATACCTGGATAAGTTCAGCTTCATAATTAAAATCTTGTAGAGATTGATATTTAAGCTGCACTTTCCCAGTTTTGAGACAAAACCTTTAGTTTGTAAATGTCAGCTTTGCCATACGCAAACCTTTGACCTATTCGGTGAAGTACAGGTTCCACATACGCAGAAGTCTCAAGTTCTTGTTAAAGCCATCAGATATTGCGTTTCACAAGAAGTTTTTGTTGAAGCTGCAGAAAAAATATTCATAACGTCAAACACAATGCACAAGTCTCATGACACTTGATGAAACAAAACAATAAATTTTTTTCCTACAAGTGCTATAACTTTTAAAAGCATCATTTATTCACACGCTTGAAACACCATCAATGGCATGAACAACAAAATTTTGCAATAAAAAACTTATTTGCAAAAAAAAAATTCAAGAAAAGCAAACAAAGTTTTACCTAAAAACCAAACTGGAAAAGCTGCTCATAAATTAATTGCTGGTATAAATAATCCTTTAAAAAAAATATTTAATCCTGTTTATGTATATGTACGTGCATATGTGTGTCGTTGCATATTATTTTTTCAAGTTGCTAAATAAAATTGCTGAAATTTCCTTTCTTCTTTCCTGCCATGATGACGATAACGATAGGCAACCAAAAAATAAAAAAAAAAAAATTAAAACTTAATCTATGCAAAAATGTGTCTGAGTACCATAGCTGAAGTTGCGTGTATGTAGTGCGGTGTGCCTTTGTATGCGTGAAACCATTAAAATAATAATACAAAAAAGCGGCATATTAAATGTATATTAAAATAGGGCAAAGGTGGGTAGTAATGAATTTATGTATTTTTTAAAAATATATAAATTTAAAAAAAATATAGCTGAAAGTTCTCACATATGGCTGTCTCATTAGAAATGCAAAAAAAGGGCTATGTTTCCCTGAAAATTTTACACGAGCGTATAAAATTACCCAAATTAAGTTAAAAAAAATGATGTGGACATTTCCATGGTATCGAACGTGACCGTCCAACATATTTAAAGTAAAGAAAAAAGTCTCAATAAACGGATTTTTCTTTTGACGATAGAATTAACTTATAGCTTTTAATGCGCCCTATAATTGGTACTAACGTTGATATTGGGCAATTTTTTGATTTCAAGACAATTGTTAAAAATCAAGGCGTTTGCATGGGACAAAAACAGAAGTGGTGTTCGCGGCCAACAGTTCAAACCCCGATTTCAGGGACACGTGACGCAATATATTAATGTGGCTAATTTTAAAATTTTGCGCATTGATGTTTCTTAACCCTCAGCGTACAATGGGGTTGGGCTAACCCCATTTTTTCGAGGGAAAACATGTGAAAGTGTGTTCAGTTTTTGACCAAAAACACACGAAAATTTTTAGAAGATAGGTATAAAGCATAGCTCATTGTTTTCCTGATCAAATTGCCTACAGAATAAAAAAAAAATTATAAATCGACTCTGAAAAACAAAAGTTACACGCGGTCGAAGTCCAACCTCACCCCAATTGTACGCTACGGAAGTTTTTGGAGGATTGTACGCTGAGGGTTAAAAATGGTTTTGAGTTTACCCAAAAATGATTTACAATAACCAGAATTTCCCGGTATATGTTGCTTCATCTTATCTTGTGAAAATGACTTGGCATCAACAATTTTTCCAAAGTATGTAATTTGTCCCGATCCATTTTATATATGTACTAAATCTCAATAGTGAAGATTTTTTTAGAGTCATGGCATCGCCCGTTTTCCCAGTGATCATTATAACCCAACAGAAAATTTCGATGCGCATCCCCGAGATGCAATAGCGATGCGCGTCCTTCTTGCATCTAAAGAGATGATTTCTATGCGCATATTTTCTGCGCTACAGGTAGCGAGAGCGAAGCGCATCCAAAGAGCATTTCTGAATGCGAGAGCGATGCGCATCCAAAGAGCACTTCTGGTAGCGCGAGCGATGCGCATCCAAAGAGCATTTCTGGATGCGAGAGCGATGCGCATCCAAAGAGCATTTCTGGTAGCGAGAACGGAGCGCTTTCGGTTACGTATTAACGTACAAAACAAAATAAATCAATAAGTCGTCTTCGTAAGAGCGCGATGATAGAGCAGTGGTCTAGCGACTGGCACTGCGATTGAGAGTTGTAGCAACCGTGAGGTCCTCGGTTCAACTCCGGCCCAGACCTAACACAAAAGTTTTCAACTTGCAATTTTTCAATTAGAATTAATTTAGTAAAATAAAAATAATTACAAGTAGAGCAGAACGGGGTAATGTCGTGCAGGGGGTAATGTCGTGTACTGGCTGTTTTAGCCCAAGGAATTGAATGATTTACCAACTGTTCATAAGGTAGGGACCTGCTGACCTACTGAGCTTATGCATATAATACTAGCAATTTTCACCAGTTCGTCTCTACAGAGTAACCTTTTTTTCAAAACGCACGGTTTCGGGACGATAAAAGTGTTTTTTCATCGGGTCAGAAAAATAATTTTCCTTGCGGGAAAATATACCAGGTAAGTGTTTTCTGAAACGAAATATCCTGCCAAAGACAAGAAGTATTTGGTTTTCGAAAAAAATGTTGGGCTTCACCGAGTTATCGAAGTTGACCTTTAAAACGACCATTGGGGTAATGTCGTGCACATTCACTTACACAAACACAATTTCTCGCTACACAAATGTTGTTACACATGGATGTAACCAATGAAATTATCTTTCGTTCGGATGCTTACTCGTCGCATTCGCTTGAGATGTACGGCTTTATGAGCATGTCAAAGTTGAGTGCACGACATGGCCCCGTTCTACTCTACATGTGTCTTTGTGACGAAAGACGTAAAATTTCAATTAAAAATTAATTTTTTAAATATTTTTATTGTCATCCAAAAAGCATCCAAAGAGCATTTCTGAATGCGAGAGCGATGCGCTTCCAAAGAGCATTTCTAGTAGCGAGAGCGATGCGCATCCAAACAGCATTTCTGGATGCGAGAGCGATGCGCATCCAAAGAGCATTTCTGGTAGCGAGAGCGAAGCGCTTCGTTCCAATGACATACCAATGTTAATTTCAGCGCTTTTGGCAACGAGAGAGATGCGCTTCACTGCTGCTTTAGAGCGCTTCAGAAGTGCTATTGATGCACTCCATTCCCCATTGGGAAGTGTCGTCGCTCTGTACACATTTGAGGAGTGATTTTTAAAAGAGCTTATTTCCAAAATATTATTATTATTATTATATTATTGTAATTGCCATATTCCAGAATGGTGAATTAATACTTTTCAACTGATCACTCCCAAGTACCTTAACTTTTTTTTATAAAATAATGATGTCTATGCATGTTTTTATATTCATATGTTTGTGTATGTTTGTTCTGGAAAAAATTTATGCAGCAGCAAATATTTACACAATATATGCCATTATGTACTGGTGTTGGCGTTGATAGCTCTCATACACGCAGATAAACACATGAGTACGCAACCATATGATGAAGTTTATTAAAAAACAAACAAAAAATATTTGGAAAGAGCAAATAAATTTTTTGGAATTTTTTATTATGAAATTTTATACATTTTTTAATATCATAAAAAAAACTCTTCTCTTTCGCTGAAATTAAAGATGTTTTTTAAGTAATTAGACTGCTGAAAGGTTGATTTGTCGTTTGAAAAAAAAAATATTTTTTGTCTGTAGACTACTTATAGTACAGTAAAGTTGTCAAAAAATGTATGAAGACCTAGAAAAAATTTCGCACTGCAATTTTTTTTGCTTAATGTTTTTAGGACCACTATAGAAGCTTAACGTCAAAAATGTAACCTTCCCACCCTTGCGCATTAGCCGCCATCTTAAAATATATTTGACTTAATTTATCTCGTTTTCTGTTGGTCGGACAGAAAAAATTTTGAACAAAAATTGCGTGTAATAAAATTCTACGTTTTTATGATCTGAGACGCGGTATCCATAAGTTGATATTCCGAGCGGTTGAGGCCGTCAAAGTTACAAAAAATCAGTTTTTTTCCATTTTGACCCACTGGGTGTTAATTTTTCAAAATGTTGGGACCACAAAATTTTTAGCGCTTGTAAAAACAAGCAAAATAGTTTTTAAATAAAATGATTATCTCAATTGGTTCTCGAGTTATGACAAGTTAAAAATAAAATGCGCGTTATAAATTTATTGCTTATGTTTTTTATCTGAACATTGATCACATAAAACTTAATTACTCGAGAACCAATTGAGATAATCGCTTTATTTAAACATTCATTCATTTAAACGTTTTTGCAAGCGCTACAAATTATATTATTACATCTTTTTGAAAAATCAACACCCAGTAGGTGCAAATTAAAAAAACGTAGAATTTTATTGCCCGTAATTTGTGTTCAAAATTTTTCTGTCCGACCAACAGGAAACGAGATAAATTGCATCGAACATATTTCAAGATGGTGGGTGGGGAAGCCACCTTTTTGACGTTAAGCTTTTTAAGTGGTCCTAAAAATATTAAGCAAAAAAAATTGCAGTGCGCAATTTTTTCTAGGTCATCGTACAATTTGATTGTACTATTACTCGGAAAATGGCGAATAATATCAAAAAGATAAAAAAGTCGGGAAATTGTTGAAATTTTTTTCAATAAAATAAATATAACGTAACCAAAACTAACCCTCTTATCATTTGCAGATATCGTCGTAGCCAATAAAATTGATTTTAAGATTATGGCTCTATGGAATTTGATGGTAACTAGTGATTTTTCGTTAACCCTTTCACTCCCCACTTTTTGTTTGCCAACAAATATTTTTTTTGGCTTTTGATTCTTTTTAAGAAGTCTCAAAATAGCAATTTAGAAAAAATAAAATAATTCCACTACGCCCCCTTCGCCACCAAAAAATTTGTCAAAGGTTGTAGGAATGCATTCATTTTTTTATTTTTTCTTTCATATAAGTAAACGAGTATGTTAAATATATTTGACATATTTATACATTTTTTAACTTATAGATAATACTTATATTATTTTTAGAGGTAGGCATGTGTATTAGGATGGGGCAATTTGTACAGACGAAATTTTATCGAAATCGGCTACCCCCTTATGTGGAAGCTCATTCAATTCTATGAATAGTTGCCCAAAGAACTATACCTTTGCGTTCAACTTTAGTTCGGTTCATATTCGATTGAAAATTTTACCTTGCATTTAATATTTTTCTATTTTCATACTATATTTTTAAAATTCTTATAGAGACAGAAGTAATGTCATAATATGATTTGGCTGATATTCTGCCAATAATCAATAAAATAAGGTTCTGTTTACACGAAAAGTTTAATTGATAGTGTGAAATTTATAACATGTATTTGAAAAGTGAGGCCGATCAGAAAGCCGATTATTATGACCCACTTTCAAAATAATCGATTCATATTTTTAGATGAATTTTTTTAAGCAAACCACCCTTAAAATGAAAGTTTGTTCAATTCTATAAATATTTGTCCAAGGAACCGTACCTCTACGTTCAACTTTAGTTCGGCGCATTTTCGATTGAAAATTTTATCTTGCGTTTAATATTTATTTTTATGCTAAATTTTCAAAATTCTTGCAGAGACAAAAGTAATGTCACTTTTGAATTGATTTTTGCAGGGGTATAGAAATAAATCTTTGCACAAAATTACAAAGAAAAATTTTTACGTAGTAACCTTTCACTACTCATGTACACTCATGTGTACTTTGCTTTCGATGGATGCCCAAGCCTTACCGTTGGTCCAATTTTTGTTTTCAAAACACTAAAATAATCCCTAAGTTTGCGACAACTAGAAAAAAATTATTTGAGGGAAATAAAGTTCGCTTTTGAACCAGTATTTAAAACTTAAAGTTGACAAATCGCAGCAAATACAAAAAACACGACCACAGCCACCAAAAATCGCAACTAAAATAAACAAATGATCAAATTATTATTTGAAGTACCGCTATGTTAAAGCCATCGCTACAACAATTATGTTTGTGCAAAAAAAATTCAAAAATTGCAATTGGTCATATTTTAAAAAATTTTTGAAAATGTGTACACTGTAGTGTACAATGGGAGCAAAAAGGTTAAAAAGGCAAAAGCACATAACCTGTATTGAGACAAGCACAAGTTATTTGCTTTTGCTTTTTTAATGAAGATGCTTATGGGGCAAACGAGAATTCAGGCGACAAATTGACAAGGTATTCTGTTAGTTTTACAAAAGCTTATGATATTTTTCTACTCTTTGTTTTCAGGTTAGACATTTGTAGTGTTTCAAGTCAGGTTTGTTTTCTATTCTATCTTGTAATGATGCACTTAACCTCTTGTCATTTACAGATATCGTCGTAGTTAATAAAACTGATTGTCATGTATATATGTAATTGATTTTTCAGTATGGACGTTTGTAATGTTTCAAATTTTTATTTTCTTAATTTGCCAATTTGCAAGGTATTGTGCTCATTTACAGATATTACCGTAGCCAGCAGAATCTATTTTAAGATTATGGTTTTATGAAATTTTATGGTTATAAGTGATTTTTCATTATGAACATTTGTAGTGTTTCAAATTTATATTTTCATTTTTAAAAATTACTAAGGCATTCTGCTGAAGTTAGTTTTAAAACAGCTCCTCATATATTTCTACTATTAGTTTTTATGTTCGACATTTGTAGTGTTTCAGGTAACGTTTTGCTATTCTTTATATAACTGATACACTTATCTGAATTATAATTGTTCTGTAGTACACATTGTTTTAGAAAGACGCTTTTGGCTTTTCTTCAGTTAAGTTTTTTTGAATGTAGCATGGTTTGTATCATTTGTCTTGTCACAAAGTTTTATTTCAGAGCAGCCTTTCACTATGTTGTTGGTGTAATTTTAGGCAGTTTGCCATAGATTTCCAGCCTATTTCTATTTTTGAAGCTCTGACATTTGTAGTGTTTTTATTAGAGTGAACATTTAAGAGAACATATTTCTGTATATTCGTATACGTAGAATTTATCGATAACGTAGGTGACGTGGCACTGTTTTTCTAATAGACGCCAGAATACTTATTAAATTAATATATTTTAATATATAAACATGCATATGACTTAAATTTTTTTAAATTGTCAGCTTAAACTGTTATCCATAGAGGAGTTTGCAAAAACTGCCATTGCAATATGTTGGCCATCACACACTCGCACTGCTTCCTTTCTCATCCATATGTCATAAATTTTCGTAAAACTTTTAGCTAATTTGTAATAATTTCAAGCCAAATAAATAAATGCAAAAGTTTTATAACAAATTTTCACCAATAAAACTCTGCAGAGTATCCAGCAGTGCAGCTGGCCTCATTTGCACCTTGCTGGTCTATGGAAATTTGCTGACTGCATGAGCTAAGCCTTTTGCAGAACATGGCTTAAATTGGAAGCTGCCAAGCGTTAAGCTTAAAATACGCTTTTCTATCTGTCCCTCTCATACCTCACTTTGGTTCAGTACAGTGCATTGCAGTGTGGGTGCAAAGAATGAGGTTAATGCTTTATTATCGGATTCAACGCACAATAAATTTTGTGAAAATTTACAGCTACAATTAAAAAACTGAAATCTGCTTTTAGACAGACGCTATTTGTTGGTTCGAAGTATGTGTATGTGTGTGTTTTAGCCAAAGTAACTAGCAAAAAATCGTATTAAAAATTTGTGCCGTTAAGGTGAACCTATTGGGAGTTTTAATGTTCATAAATAATGGATGGGATTTTTTTTATGAATTCTTAAATATTTTTTAAAATTTTTTCTTAATAATGATTTATTTTTGCGGAACATATGTAAGCAACACATGTACATTTTTTTATCTCATGCGATTTTTTGTACAGAGAAAGAAGTTTTTATGATAAATATTTTTTGTTAAGTATAATTTCTTCAAATGTTTTTTGTGACATGCGATTTTCATAAATATTTAAATTCTATTTTTTATCTCATGCAATTTCTTCTCAAATCAGCTAATTTTAAGAGTGAATTTAGAACTTTTTGTCACATGAAATTTTTTATTTCAACTTTATGGAAATTTTATAAAATTTTTTTTTTTTCATATATTAAAATATTTCACGGAACAGAAACCAAACATAAAAAATTTTTATCACATGTGATTTTTAAAGATCAAATTTTTAAGATATATATTTTTGTTAAGTAGAAATTATACGAAAGTTTAATCATTTTTTTTGGTATTCGATTATGGTAGAGAACTCAATTTTATATAGCATGCAATTTTCATTTTATTTTTGTCGCATGCAATTTTTTCTCAAATCAGCTTATTTTAAGATTGATTTCAGGATTTGTAAATTGCAGCAATTTAGCAAAATTTAGTCAAATAATATTCTTCATTTTCAAATTGAAGCCACCTCTAATGTGCAAAACCGTGGGTTTTAGATAAATAGTTTTTTTTTAAATCTCAAAATTTCATATTCAGCACTTAGGTAAAACAAAGTTTGTTGCAGATATTTTTTTACAATTTTTTTTTTAACAATTTCTATATAAAATATTGCAGCCATAGTTGGACTAAAATTACTTTATTGAAAATCATATGAAAAAAAGCGGAAGAAATTCAACAAACATACAAAGTAAGTACTTACTTATATCCCTTAGTAACATTAGGAAGCAACTAAACATTTTGCTTCGTTTGTGCTGTTTTAAGCACAAAAAATTTACTATTTTTAATTAAATATACGCGCATGCACACAAACTGACTTGGAGTTGAAAACATACAAAAACTCGCAGGGGATTAAGTGTGAAAATAAGTCAAAAAAAAGGGAAAAAAATCCAAAATGCTCAAAAATAAATTGTGCCGCTGGGCATCTATCTATTTGTGCGAAAAATTTTTAATTTTCATATGAGTTAGTTGATTTTTGTGGGTATTTGCCGTTTCTGTTATAATCATAATTATCATTATTTTTTGCCAGGATCAAAAATTTTGAAGTTCCACTAAAATATATAATATTATTAAAGCCAAGTAATTCATAGTCGGTTCTTCACTTAAGAATTAAGATATTAAGGCATTGTGGAATATTGAGAGAGCGATCAAATGTGTGCCACAGAATGGCTAGCTATGTAGAAACATTAGTGAAAACCTGTAATACTTTATAAGACTAGGGATGATCAGCTGTTCAGTAAGCAAAGATTTACTTTTACAGCCACATCAAAAGTTTAATTACATTACGATACTCTAAATAAAAGATGGCCCTATGCTCCTCCTAAAAGTTAAAGGAGATACATTTATACAAAAGAAAGTTTAAAATGCCCGATTTTTTTATTACCAGGGGGTTTTTTTCTCATTGTTATTACTTACAAGTAAAGTTACCATATAATTCAGACCATTTCTGTTGTTTCGTCAGTAAGGTGCAGCAAAATTCAAAAAAAATTAGTGCATCAAAAGTTATCATAGATTAAGATCTTAAAACAAAAACAGCATACTTAGTTTTGGTCAAAACCCCCGAAAAGATGGCCCGCCCGGGGCTTGAATGAAGGTCTAAGCGACAAAAATCATTGTTTTTTCGCAGTTTTTTTATTTTATCTCAAAAAGCACGAAACTATTGGTAGTAATTCTTCCTAAATCTTTGAAAGGGATTAATTTTCTACATTTTTTGTTTTTTTCTCATTGCTCTACAGTGAAGTTTGCCCTATGGCAGTCCCGGAAGAAGTTAAAATTTTTTGATTCAAAAAACGGTTTTTTTCTTATAACTCAAGATACAAGAGACACACAAAAACTTTAGAGCTCAATAAATGTAAGAAATCTGCTTTCCTATAGTTTTGTTTTGAAATCTTGATTCCAAAAGTAAACGGTTTCCCGCTAGAGGCCAAAATTTGTTAAAAATAATTGTGTATCATGAAAAAGCGACCTTTTATTGTTTGGTTTTAAAATATACCCAAAAATTTGATTACAAACTAATGAAAAAAATTAAAAGCTTTTAAACATGGTCTTTAGAATGGAAATCGAATTGAAATTGCGCGAGATATGATAATTCTTGCATACTTGGTATTTTTTGTAAGGTTCTAATTTTGGGTATTTTTGTTTCACAGTGTGGTTTGCATCCACAACTTAAGATTTTTTATGATTATTACTTTACGTTAAAGGACAATAAACAGCGCAACTTTCAAGATCAAGAATATCAAAATCGGTTTGTAGTTTCCTTGCGAATTTCAGCCTGAGAGTTTGGATTTTTTTCCATTTTTGTCAAATACGGCTTTTTTTGAGTATGAGCGACTGTACACCCTAAATGCCGTAAAAAATGTGTACAATTATATCCCAAAAACTGTAGGAAATATAATTTGCTATATTTTTTTTCTGATAGTCATCTTTCTACAGCTAATAGTTTGTACCCTAGAAGCCGATTTTTGTGATAAAAAAAATCGAGTTTTTAGAAATTTTTATTTCGAAGCGACCTTTTGATGTTTTTGCTTGCAATTTTTCCCAAAATTTTTGTAAAAAATTTAAAAGCTTTAAAACGTATTCCTTAGAATAGAAATCGGTTGAAATTTACGTGAGATATGACAGTTTTTATATACTCTGTGATACAAAAAAATAAACAAAAATCATATCTGCACAATAAAAAAATACTTTTATGTCTCTCTCTTATAACTTTAATATCTTGCGTAAATTCCAACCGATTTATTTTTTAAAGACTACGTTTGAAAGGTTTTAACTTTTTCTTAAGTGTCCTTTTAAAATTTTTGGAAAATTTGCAAGCAAAAACATCAAAAAGTCGCTTCGAAATAAAAATTTCTAAAAACTTTTTTTTTTATCACAAAAATCGGCCTCTAGGGCACAAACTATTAGCTGTAGAAAGATGACTATCAGGAAAAAAATATAGCAAATTATATTTTCTACAGTTTTTGGGATATAATTGTACACATTTTTTACGGCATTTAGGGTGTACAGTCGCTCATACTCAAAAAAAGCCGTATTTGACAAAAATGGAAAAAAATCCAAACTCTCAGGCTAAAATTCGCAAGGAAACTACACTGAGAAAACAGTATGATTATATACATCAAAATTTGGTAATAATTAACAAATAATATATTTGATATAGGCGAATCGAATATTTGATATCATTTAATGAGTGGCATATTTGAGCAATTTTATTGGTTAAATCGTATATTTGTTAATAATTACCAAATATATGTTTGCATATAAAGACATTTATTGTTTTGAATTTAGACCTTTATTATTATTAATCTTTTTATTAATTAGAAACTAATATGACAATATTTGCTAGGATCACGGCGACATCATAAAATATAATATATGTTATAAATTAAAAATAAAACTCTTCTCTGAAATTTGAATGCACTCGCCAAGTTGCAAAAAAAAAAAACAAAAAAAAAAACAAAAAAAAAACAAAAAAAAAACAAAAAAAAACACAAAAAAAATCATATCTGGGTGGGGATTGAACTCATACCCCCCGGGGCATTTTTTGTTCTTTGTTAGATGCTACCATATATTTACCAGCTACATTTGTAACCTTGGTTCATTGCAATCGTAAGAGGGAATCAATGTATAGCGAATTGGAACTATGCCGCGCGTATTGAATTCTTTAAACCTCAGGACGCAATGACCGAATGTAAATTACTGAATCTTACAGCTTAACAATCAGAACTATATTATAACTATAGATGTTCTACATATACAAATTGAAATACGAAAAAGTTATATCAAATCAAAAAGTCAATCAAAGTAAAGTAAAAAAATAAAATAATTAATTTAAAAAAAAAAAAACTTTCTTGTCTGGGATTCGAACATAGACCCACAGGATATGAGTCAAACGTCTTATACATTGAGCTAACTCTATCTACGTTTGTAGTGATTGTTATTTTGAATTTATTTTAAACAAAAAGTCAAACACAAAATTTAACAAGTATTGATTGTTTTTTGTAACTTTTAAAAATAATGTTTTGAAAATAATGTCAGTATGTTTTTGAAATTTTTCAATACTTGTTGAATTTTTTGTATGACTTTTTGTTTAGAATTAAAGTAGATAGAGTTAGCTCAATGTATAAGATGTTTGAGTTATAACCTGGGGGAGTAGGTTCAAATCCCAGACAAGAAAGATTTTTTTTTAATTATTTTTTTTTTTTTAGAGTGCATTCGAATCCCAGACAAGGTTTTTTTTTTAAGTTAAAGCAAATATTTGACATTCCATCAAACAGATATCAGTTTTGGCCCAATCGACAAAATTTCAAGGTCCAATTAAGGGCATATTAATATTTACCGAAATTTGTTAATTATTAACAAATATTTTCTAAAATGTTCAATCAAATATAATTCTTTGATGGAAACATACTCTTTTCTCAGTGTACAAACCGATTTTGATATTTTTGATCCTGAAAGTTGCGCTGTTTATTGTGCTTTAACGTAAAGTAATAATCATAAAAAAATCTTAAGTTGTGGATGCAAACCACACTGTGAAACAAAAATACCCAAAATTAGAACTTTACAAAAAATACCAAGTATGCAAGAATTATCATATCTCGCGCAATTTCAATTCGATTTCCATTCTAAAGACCATGTTTAGAAGCTTTTAATTTTTTCATTAGTTTCTAATCAAATTTTTGGGTATATTTCAAAATCAAACAATAAAAGGTCGCTTTTTCATGATACACAATTATTTTTAACAAATTTCGGCCTCTAGCGGAAAACCGTTTACTTTTGGAATCAAGATTTTAAAGCAAAACTATAGGAAAGCAGATTTCCTACATTTGTTGAGCTCTAAAGATTTTGTATGTCTCTTGTATCTTGAGTTGTAGGAAAAAAACCATTTTTTGAATCAAACAATTTTAACTTCTTCCGAGACTTCCATAGGGCAAACTTCACTGTAGAGCAATGAGAAAAAACAAAAAATGTAGAAAATTAATCCTTCTCAAAGATTTAGGAAGAATTACTACCAATAGTTTCGTGATTTTTAAGATAAAATAAAAAAACTGCGAAAAAACAATGATTTTTGTCGATTAGACCTTCATTCAAGCCCCGGGCGGGCCATCTTTTCGGGGGTTTTGACCAAAAATAAGTATGCAGTCTTTGTAATAAGGCCTGCTCCTAAGATAATCTTTGATGCAACCTATAATTTTCCCATTATTTCGAAAAAGTGCTGCACCCTATTCGTCAGCTTCCCTTTTATCATTATTTACTTATTTTTACAGAATTGATTAAATCTGCGCTATTTTTTCTTCCCATCAGCGTTATTAATTTGCTAGTGAAGCAGAGATTTTTTCTTATGCCATTTCGTAAGCGCGCCTAATTAGCTGCAATGGTTTTTTAATTATAAATATGACCACGTTGCAGTGATTTTTATTTTTGAAATTATTTTTTAATTAATGTCTACACTTAAAATTAATTTTCTTGGTATTTGCTAGCAATAGAAATGCGCTCAGAAAAGTATTTTGTACATACATGTGTACCCAGAAGTATGTGTAATAGCTGTTGCTGCAACATGATTGCTGCTGCAATTAATTGCTACTGCAGCTGGCACAACAGCACTAGAAAATTGGAAAAAGAAAAAAAAATTTATAAAAATAGAAATAGCAAAATGGCACTAGCGGAAAAAGCTTTGAACATGAAATCAATTTGGTGTTGGTGGTGTAGCGACCAGTAATATCACAAACATATACACAAATGCATATAGCGATTATATGTAGCAACAGTGTGGCATAGTAGTTGGCGCGTTATTGCCATTAAAGTAAACTTCATGTTAAGCGTGACGTAATGAAGCTAAGCGCCTTTTTAGCACGTTATTGCTAAAAACAAAATTGCCAAACGATGCCATGTTGCAAGAGCTGTAAAGAGCATGAGTATGTATGTAGTTGTGTTGTAGCTATGCTAGGGTTTTAAGGGGTTCTATACAGTTATAAGTCATGACATATCATCCTGTAGCTCATGGGGGAGCATTGAGCCAAAATAATATGTAGCTATCAAGTGCAGTCCTTTGGCAGAATTTTCTTCTTCAATAACCTTTTTTTTGGTCTAGTTTTCACCTTTGACTAAGTTTTCGCAGAATAAAATAGTTGAGCATTTATGAGGCACAAAAAATGTTGAAATAATTTCTTTATCTGAGGTTTTTTTAATTGTATGAAAACTATGTGTTACACCTACTTATTTACATATTGATACATTTCTATTATAATATAAATTCTACTCACGAGGGAATATTCTGCGGCTCACCATATTTTAAATATTTTTATTAACAAAATTTCATTGATTTATGAACAAAACTAAACAACTAAATTTTTTTTTAGTATGACACCCTCGTCCACTAAATGATATCCACCATAAACATATAAAAAGTCCACTGCTAACTTTCTATGCTCACTTTTGTCCTAAGTATCTGACGATCTTTATTCCCGCGTACTTTACAAATGACACCTAAGTAAAATTATACCAGAATTCCAGGAGAAACCCACTCACCTCCCTTCATTACACTTTGGTTCAATCACCATCTCCCCCGGCAATAGCTGTCTTTTTAAATGAATGCTATGCCAAATTTTGAGACAATTTTTCAGTGGGTGCATATTAGCCCTTAAGTTTCAAAAAAAAAAAATAAAAAAACCAAAATAAAAAACCCACGCACGTATCATGGTGTACAATGACTGACTTCAATGGTAACAGCTATATGTAGGAGGAAGAAATGGTGTTACCATCAAAAACGTAACCGTCATCAACATCAAGAAAATCGAGCACGACCGATGATTACAAGTGAGAACAGCAGTGGAAATGGCAACGGCAACAGCAACAGCTGCTGCCCAGCATCAACAACTAAACAGCTAATAATGCGAATTACATGGTGCAAAAATGTTACATCAAAAAATACACACGCACACACACACATAGAGGAACACTTGCACACAGATGGACACACATGCTGTTGGCACAAATGCCACTTTTAATTTCATTTCGTTTTCATTTTGATTTCAATTTCTTCTTTTATTTTTTCGAAATTTTTTTTTTTTTTTTTTTTTTTTTGCAACACATGCACACCTACAACAGTACAAGCAATACAATTACATAAAAAATATATATATATTTTTTCTTTCCACATTTTGCTGGTGTGTTTACTTTGTTTTTGTTTTGAAAATTTGATACCATACCCGCATGACAGCTCTTGAAGAAACTCACACTCTCACAAGCTAATGTAAAGGACTTTTTAGTACTTCGTAAAGCTTTCAATTACTTAAAAACCGATTACTTATTAGGGAAACCAAAGCTTACGTTTTTTAAAAGGAGTCCTTGAAATCAACTGTTAAATTTTTATTTCTTTTTTTGTTTAAAGTTAAAATTTTTGTATTTACATCATCGATAAGCTAAAAAAGAACTACCCAAAAAAAATGCTTAAGAAGATCGTTTTAGGGGTTTGACGGAACGTACAGTCTTATCATAATCCTTCTCCACTTCAATTAATGCAAAAAAAAAAATCATAAATTTTTTACTAAATTCCACAAAATAAGACTTTACAGTCTTCACAGTCAGTCTTGGTAATGTTTAAAGTCTATTTCCAAAAAGATTCCTCGAAAACGGCTTGCTTTGGAACATAGTATAGCGTAAAGTGATTTCTAAAGTCCACTTCCATTCGAAGGTCTTGATCTTGGACCTTGAGTCTTGGTCTTGGTTTCTATACTGAGTCTTGGTCTTGACCTTAGGCATTAGTCTTAGTCTTGAAAAAATTTCTCAATATTGTTGAGTATTCCAAAATTCCAAACCTTTTTTTCATCTTACCAACTGACTTGGGAAAATTTTCTCTCAAAATATTTCGTAGTTTTCTAACGAATACAATAGCCTATGCTGGTGACATTGTTATTCTAGACAAAGTCAAATTTTTTAACACAATGAGTGAACTTCCAGAAAGTGCTCATGCATTAATCCACAAATGAGCTTTAAGAAATGGGCTTAATGTTAATCCTTCAAAATTAGAATTGGTATTATTCACAAGGAAACACAAAGTTCCTGGCTTTAGAAATATTTTTCTTGGTAAGCAAAATTTCAACGTACAGTTCCAGACCAAAAATTGAACTGGAAACCCAATATAGAAAACCGTATCAATAAGGCATATAGTGCTTTCTTTGCTTGTAAAAAATTCTACAGAATCACTTGGGGCTTTGATCCTTAAACTACTATCTGGATCTACACTGCAATAGTTAGGTCAATTTTGTTGTACGCAATAAATGTGTGGTAGACAGAGTTAAGCACAGCAAACATACAAAAGAAACTAGAAGGATTACAACGTCTTTTATGCATTTGGCATCACTGGAGCCCTGAGGTCCACCTCTTCAAAAACTTTAAACGCTATACTTCTCTTGTTGCCTATCGATCTTTTCGCCAAGGGAGTGGGCTACAAAACTGTAATTAGGCTTAAAAAATCGGAGTGCTTCAAGTATAGACGTTATAAGTACAGTAAGGTAGAGAACTTCCAGAGTTTTATTACTAATTACATGGTTTCTAAACTTTCTATGGAGAAAAGTGGTCACATTCCCGTTTAGAGAATTCTGAAACTCTCGATGTGACGATCCCACAGAAATTATAATCGTTTACGCCAGATGGCTCTTAATCAGAAAATGGGGTTGGAGCTGGCTTCTATGTCTCCAACTTTTGCGAAGAACAAACATTTAAAATACCAGATGAAGGCAACATTTTCTAAGCGGAAATTTTCGCAATTAACAAAGCGGTCGACTTCCTTAAAGAAAAAGTAAGCAATAAAGACATCGCTTTGTACGTCGATGGTAAAGCCGACTTAAAGGCTTTAAAATCAGACTGTATTAAATCAAAGACAAATTTTCATTATTATACCGATTTAACCTACCTCAGCGAAAAAAACCAGTTATCTCTACAGTGGGTGCCATCGCATTGCAAAATTTTAGGAAATGAAAAGGCAGATCTATTAGCAAAGAATGAAGCTCTTCTAAAAGCTCAACCCATTATAATTCCAGCCTTGCTTCTACATTTCTTCTCTTTGAAGAACTAGCAAATGCTAACAGTAGCAAACTGACGCTGGCCTCGTTTTCACAAAGCAGAATATTCCAAATATATGCTATCCTTGATGCGAAGTGAGTGCAGTCTGCTGACCAGAATTGTGACTGGTCATTGTCTAATTGGGCATCATGCCTTTAGATTGGACATAGTCTCTAACAACTGGTGCAGAAACTGTCACGAGCCTAAAGAAGAGGAAACAATTGAACATCTTTGTACTGTACTGTACTGTACTGTACTGTACTGTACTGATGGGATCCCTTAGTCTGGACAAACATCAGACTGAAAGGACCAGATTTTATGAATAGATTTTAGTAACATAGTTTGTGGTATCATTATGGACCCTTGTGGTATATGTGTATCAGTAATGCTGCCACCCTAAACTAATCTAACGTAACCTAACAAATACGATTTTAGTTGCATAGAATTTTTATAGTGTGATATAGTTGTCATATTTGACAATAAAAGAATTTCTGACCACAACTGAGAACATATTTCTTCTAATGAAAAAAAAAAAAATTTTGTAAATTCTAAAAAATTAAGTTCCCCTCCATCCAGTTTCTTCGCCATTTACTTGGCACCTGTGAGACTATTTAAAAATTTGTACGTTTATCTCAGAAAGAATTTAAACATATTTTTATCTTGTTATATACTTATGGTAGAAGTATAAATTACTCTTCGGTCAAAATTTGGTCAGATTAAGATAATACTCGAAATCATTGTACTTAATTGGAATTTTTAAAGTTTGGTTTTTAAATTTTTTCTTGGTTATGTAACGAAAAATAGACTATTTGACTCAAAATTAAAAATCCTATATCACCTAAATTGTTATTTTAAAAAAGATTTTCTATGTCTCTTATGTAATTTTGCCTAGAAAAATAAAAATGCATGTACCTTGAGTACGATTCTTGAAGTAAGGTCTTCCGAAAACCCATATATAAACCCTACATCACTATCAATGTTTACCCGTAAGTATATATATGATTGTCAATGGAAGAAATAATGT
Organism: Calliopum simillimum; assembly: GCA_951812925.1. NCBI lineage: Eukaryota > Metazoa > Arthropoda > Insecta > Diptera > Lauxaniidae > Calliopum > Calliopum simillimum. The sequence continues at coordinate 14,401,822 of OX638368.1, forward strand.
GTACTGACTTTAACGTTTCAACATTAAATCAAATTAAACTTGTCAAAGTGTCGATTCAGCAGCCAATTAAATGTTTTAAGCAACAAACATGATTCCAGCTACCCTACTTCAAAGGCTCCTACAACATTCGACATCGCAGTGAGCTAATGGCCAACTGATGTTTACATTGGCCATGGTCATTGACACGTTTGGTGCAGTATTTCTTTGTTTTGAAATTAAGCGTCGTGTGATCGTTAAAGCTCTAAATGTGCTCTGTAGTTACAAGTGAACTAAATTAAGCACATAAGCACCAGTATATTGCATTGGAAAATAACATAGAAACATGTTTCGTTGGCAAATAATTTAAGTGATTTAACATGTATTTACTATGCTGATTATTGTATAAGAAATATAGCGCTTAAATTGCAAGAAACTAATATAAAAATGGAAGAGAAATATAAAATTTCATTATCTTAATGCTTTGCAGGTAATCCCTTGGGCTTAGCTTCGAGCTAATTATTTGATTTTTTCGAACCTTGTTAATTCCAAACGTGGGAGGATTTTTCCTTTCTATGAATGTTTCCTATACCATTAAATCCAATGTACATGGTTTCGAGACAAATGGGTATTCCACATTGTGGACGAATTGTCCAATTAGGTCCATTGTTTATTTTTGCATATCCTCAAAACACGAATGACGTCAAATGGTAGGTAAGCATTTCTTGAAAGCTCAATATAAGCGATTGCTTTTTAATTCCAATTCGAAAGACCAAAGAAATCAATCGGTTACGAGTTTCTTTTTCGATCGATTGCTAAAGGTTGATCGAAGAAATTTTTGTAAAAGTAACGTAAAATGTATGAAATAAATCGATCACAAAATCACAGTAAGAAAGTTAAAATTTATACATTCGATTATATAATTTGTTTTAAAGGGATTTCTATAAAAGCCCTTGAACTCGTCGTAAAATCGAACAATCAAAAAGATGTATGATGAAAACCATTTAAAATATAGGAAAAAAATGAATTTTCTACGTATATCTTAGTTTGTGGAAACCGAGTGCATATTTATGGGTTGCTTTAGCTTCTTCAAAATTTTCTAATGAAGTAACTCACAAAACGAGTAACGCTGATTTCTTGATATTGCTATGTGCATAAGAACTACATAACTTGTTGGACCCCATCTTTCTTTCGAAGCAATGTGCCTCTATAAGATTCCCCCAACTTAAAGTGTTTGTAACTAATGCCTTCAATACTCTACAATAGTTACACGATTCACGTATTTCTTATACCAGCAATCGTTTTCAAGATGCCTTTCGATCGCGTTTCCTACTAAAAACGTTGTGGGCTTCACTTCAATGCTTTCATTGCTGATTCTACTCAATTCTATAGCACTTGACTCAAATCAACTATACTGAAATTGAGTCGACTCTAATTGACTCAAGTTGACTTCAATCGACTCAAAACAAGTCTACTAAACAGTAGTTGACTCGGTAAAAGTTAGTTGATTTCAAACAATTCAAGTCGAATTGACTCAAGCTTTCATAATTTTTTCTGAAATAAAGTCGCTTAAAGTAGTTTCTCTAGGACTAAATATGATTCTACTTCATCACGTCAAATCCAAACTACTCAAGCTAAGCCTACTTAATAACATTGCTGAGCTTAGAGCAAATCTACTAGATGACCTTTCGACGATCATTTGAAATCAAAACTAGTAAGGGTGTAACCTTTGGCCTGGCCAAACATTAAATACCCTACACTGTAGTGTAATTTTGCTTATATGGGAGGTTCTACGCCCTCTTGTCTGAGTTCACCCAGGCTTGCTCAGAGCTTACATATATAGGTTTTAGTATTTGAGTGAAATTTAGTTGGATTATTTCAAAACACTCTTTCAGCATAGCATTTTAAGACTTTTGCTTATATGGGAGGTGCCATGCCCTCTTTTCTGAATTCACCCAGTTTTTGCTCAAAGCTTGGTCTAACCAGTACTTAATATTTTTGTGTATTTTGGCTGCATTGCGTTGAAAAATACTCCTAAAGTTGCATTTTGAATATAATTTTTGGATGGGCTGTAGGCGTGTCCGTTGATCGATTTCGCTCATTTTCAATCCCATGAGGTAACTTTGACGGCGAAGGCAGTGTACTTAATTTCATTGAATCATCTTGCTCAGTTTTGCGAAAAAATGTACACACAGCCAGCCAGACAGACAGACGGACATGACTATTTCGACTCAGGAGGTGACGCTGATCAAGAATATACATACTTTTCCATATCTGCCACGCCTTCTTCTCTGCATTACAAATGGAAGAACGACGTGAATATACCCTGGGTGTTGGGTATAAAAATAGGGGTTTTATAGATGGGCAGCAGCTGTTGGATAAACAGGGCCGTGTTTATGGGGTGATCCCAAGGAATTAGCTCCTCCAAAATTCTCCAATTACAAAAGGATGAATGAGTAACGTTGTTTTCGTGATTTTTATATAAGCACAGAGCTTTTCTGACCCTTCTTCCTTGCAGACAACCAGTGAATGTAGCATCAACACTGAGTGCTATTTGTTATCCCAGCCTAAACTCTTGCCAAAAGCCAATTCCACAATTGCAGCACTGGAGCGTAAGAAACAAAAATAAAATTGAATGCAATTGAATTAGCGTGTGTTTATCCAAATTTGTGTAAATTGAAATTGCAATTTACAAAAGACGTACAACAAAATGGAGCAAAACAGATGAACAAACAGAATGAAATACAATATACACAATTGCCAATGTTTCATTAGAGAAGAGCACAAGTTGGAAATGCCTTCAGAATGATGCTGTTTATCAATGAGAAATAATTTGATGCCAATTTAAAGCAACAGCAAAAAATACTTTAGCTGCTGCTGCTGTTGCCAAAGGATGCAAAAGGATCTTAAAGAAATGTATAAGTAAAAGAGACGATTGTAATCGCAGTAGAAATAAATAAGAAAAATGAAGAAAAAAATTGTAAAAGAAAAGAAATTGCAGCTTGGTATGCAAGGTCCTTTAGGGCAATCACAAGGAATCAAGACACACACACATACATAAAGTTAACAAATACTGCTTTGCAACCAAACGAGCTTTGAAAATAGAAAAACGAAAACGATTTCAATGCAAATGGACAAACGAATAGCACAAGGTATAAAAAAAGTATGTATGTTGCAGTCGTACAAACAGCAATTGAGAAAGCGGATAGAATTGCAATGTTTTCCGTTGTCGGTAGTTGGAAGAGCAGCAAAAAAAGAAAGTTTCCAACGTAATGGTAATCTGCAGGCCATAGCGGATTACAAATATGACAAACTTTAAATTGCTACATGGAAAAGATATTGCTGCGCAACTTGTATTTTTCTTTGGGTACCAAACTGCGCAGATATCTTGACGATAAATGACCAGAATTTGAGATTTTTTGGTCAGTCTCAGCACCACATTGGGGGCTTTGAAATAAAATTTGATAATAATAGTGCGACAAATTCACCTACCTCTATGGCAAGCACATCACACCTGCAGCTGCAAAAAACATGTACCGTTAGGAACAATTTCCCCATAATGGGAACTAATTGGTTCGTCAAAATCAACTGAGAATCAATATATTTCCAATAAAAAATCGATCACTAGTCTGAACTTGGAATCTCCAAATATTCATTTCCTTAGCTCTTCATGTGAAATTCAAAAACTTTGCGTCTATATGTTCAAATAACAATTAAGTACATATGATACGAGTTGTGAGCAAATTCAGGAAAATCTTCTGTCTTGAAAATCGGTTAATCTAGGTTTCGAGGAATACATTAAGCAGATTATTTTAAGCCAACTCTATTAACTTCAACAGATGCTGGCTGAGTTCGATTAAATTAGGCTTCAAGTCGTATTTTTTTGGTTAAGTCACCTTATATCCGACTTTACCCAGATCAAGTTTCCCCACTAAAAACCTGAAAACTTGAGTAGAGACAATATTTTATCTAGACCTTTTTGGCCTTTTGAAGTAAGCTATGTAGCTTAGTTTCTTTAAAATGTTCATTTCCTTAAGCTTCAAGGTTGTGAATTCCGTTCAGTGTAAAAATCAAATACCTAAATTCTTGTATGCGTGTACAAATGTTTGACAAGACGCTACCGCATCAGGACATTGCAGCAGCTGGCAAATCAAATTTACATTCTGAAAACATTCAAAGGTTGTCAGCCAATGCTGTACAATGGGTATGCCGCACAGGAAGATGCAGCTGCTGCAGCGGAAGAATAACCAGCGAATAATAAAAGAAATGAAGAAGAAGAAGAAGGATATTATTAGCCTTATAGTTGAAATTGCCTAAGGCTACAGCTAATAAAAAGAAAAAACTGATAAAATAATGTGGGGAAAAATGAACATAAAAAGTAAAAATCTTGCAGGAAATGAAGTTTACTGTAAAGCGGAAATAATGTCCAGGTTTCATCAGCGCCAAAGGATATGCAAGCGCATGTAGTTTGAAAAAAGAATAAAAAAAGAACTATGCAATTTTATGCAAAACACATCCTTAGAGCAAGTGCACAACCAGCAGAGTGAAACTTTATAATAATCTGCGAGAATCCTTTACTTTTCTTTTTTTGCCAGCATCATTGTCGTCTTCGCCATTGACTTGGATGCAATTTTTGCTGCTGCTGTCCATTTCCGCCTGCATGCCGCCACAGCTGTAACGCATAATGAAAAGTGAGTTGCATATGCACGTAGTAAGACACATGTTTCATTGGTACTGAACTATAATGTTACATACTGACCTACTTCTTCAGTTTCTACAGACGATTTATACATGTGTGTGTGTGTAATCATGCAGGCCCATGTACACTAATCCTACAACGCAACACGTATATCAAATAAAGTTTTAGTTATCAAAATGAGCAAAAAATTTCAGTCTCTGATCCTAAGAAAGTACAATGGATCCGTTGTAGTTATTATCATACAAAAAAGGAGCATGGGTCCTTTAAAAGGTGATCCAATACGAAGTCCCTTTTCCAACTCAGTTGTTTTTACAGTTGTTATATGTCAAATGGCTTGTCTATAAAACGTTTGTGTTCAATATTAAATACGACTCAATCATGAATAGACTTATATTTGAACAACGTTTATTAATTGTGGAAGCTTACTACCAAAATCAGTCATCATTTTGGCCGTAATGTAGAGAATATTGCTGCAGTAGCAGAGAGTGTTTGTGAAAACCGTGAGCAATCCATTCGTCGCCAATTTCAGGCTTTGGGCATCTCTTATGGATCATTGCAGTGTATCTTGAGAGGTGATCTTTGTCAAAAGGCGTTTAAAATACAGCTTATACAAGAATTGAAGCCGGATGACCTTAGTATAAGTTTTTATTTCGGTTTATGGGCCTTACAACAGTTTCAAATTGATTCATTATTTTATCGAAAAATTGTATATAGCGACGAAACTCATATCTGGTTGAACGGCTACGTTAACAAGCAAAATTGCAGTATTTGGGCCGATGAACAAACAGAAGCAATCCAGGAGCTTCCAATGTATTGTGGTTTATAGGCAGGAGTCATCATGGGACCGTATTTCTTCAAAAATGCGGATGAAACCCTTGCTACGGTCAATGGTGCTCGCTCCAGAGCAATGATCATTGAATTTTTGTTGCCAAACGTTCAGGATATTAGTGTAGCTGACCTTCGGTTTCAACAAGATAGCGCAACATACCATGCAGCTGGAGAAACAATCGCTTTATTGAGGGAAACGTTTGATGAAAACATCATCTCAAGAAACACTGCTGTTAATTAACTACCAAGATCATGTGATTTGACGCCATTGGAGATATGTTAAATCACTTGTTTACTTCGACGAAGTTGAATCTATTGACGCTTTGGAAACCAACATAACTTGTGTTATTCAAAGAATAACAGCCGATATGCTCGAAAGAGTTGTCAAAAATTAGACCCATAGAATGAACCATTTAGAGTTGGAACCGAACTATCATTCCAAATAAGGATTTGCATCAATACATTGATTTTTATGTATTTCATTTAGAAAACAAAGTAGAAAGCTCTTCTTGGATCACCCGTTAGATGAATATGTCAACCGCGACAGCTCTGTCTTCAGAAACAGAAGCAAGATAAAAATGCGTTTAAGCTCTCAAATATTTTGTCTGCTCTAGATCTTTCGAATAAACAACAGCCATTTTTTAGTAAATTTCGGAATTCAAAATGGCGGCCACAAAATGACCACTGCAATCAAAAATTTAACAAAAAATAGTTCGGATTTTTGTGGAAAAAAACTTTTTTGCGTGTTCGCACAGAAACAAAATCACTTTCCAAGATAATCCACTTTGTCACTAGTCGATGAAAACGATGATTCTACAAATTTGTCTCCCGTGGCAACTTGTTGGATAAACAAAAATATCGGTATGTATGAAAAATCAACAATTTGTCGCAATTCGATTTTTGAATAACGAAAAAAATTGTATTAGGCTTTGAAGTCCTGCAAAAAAGTTTGGAGACATTTTGTTTCTGTGGAAATTCAAAATATTGACTTCAATATATAGAAAACTAGTTGGTAGATATTTTTCTTAAATAGTCCAATCTTGGTCTCGGAATTGCAAGCCATAAGCTAAATTGCGTCGGAAAAAGTAATGACATTTCTTCCACATTTTGGCTGTAAGCTAGTGCTGTCTAATGATAGTGATGAGAAAATGACAAAGACGCTAATAAAATTTCAAGACCACGACCAAGACTGCTGTGGTCTTAATCTTGGTAATGATGTTCATCATTATAGTTAATATGTGTGTCACGCCCCTTCAGAGCATAGAATCATCTTTCAATTCCATTTTTTTAACTAACCCAAAATGCTGTGATAAAAAGGTTTTGGAAATTTTAAATTCTCGACATGGTTAAAACTAAGACTAAGACAGCTATGTTGCTATGGTCTTGTTCTTGGTTTGCTATCTGAAGAAAATTTTTTAGTAAATAAATTATTTTTTCAGAGTTCTATAACTGTTTGTACTTACTGTGCAATACAGTATAAGTAGTTGAATCAAAAACTTTATCTTCTCTACAACAATTGCATAATAATCCAGCAAAGAAAAGTAATAAGAAACTAAAACTTGTTCAGATTGCAACAACAATAATATCATGGTGCACGTATTCATTTTTGAAATAAAAAAGAGACAAAATAATTTTTGAATTCCAAACAAATGCAATGACATGGTCACTTTAACCAGCAACATACGAGTAATAAACTCTATTTTTCCAATTGAAAATGCAGCATAGTAGGGAATGGCATATTGGGTATTTCAATGCATTGTCATTATAATTGCCGTATGCAGATGCACGTAGGCATCTAATTGGATTGAATTTGAATTCGATTTAAAATTAGTGTGTTTTTGTGTTTCGAAAAGGCTTACGAAATAAGGTCAAAGTAATTTGCACAATTTCAAAAAAAGAAAAAAATTTTGGAAGAAAAGTATGATTTGTCCTTTGAATAAATGGTAGTATTTTACATATCAAGAAAACCTTCAATTTCACACTGATTCTTTCATGCGAGATATTCTGCAAGTTCTTCATAAATCCATACAGATTTATGTAGTTTTTTTCAGATTTAATGCTTTATTCTATTATTGATATGATAAAAATGTACAGACACATATGCACATTTAAATTTACTCATGCAAATATAAAACGTTCACACACACACAATTCAATATGTGTACGACAAAATTAAACATCAGTTTTCCTTAACAAAAATATACAAAATTTACCTTTTTAACTTTAAATGCACGTGCAAAATATTAACACTGGATAAAATCCGATATGTATTCTACATACAAAAAAGGACTAAGGGACTAGTGGGTATGTATTACTGTGTAGGTGTTTGCATGTATGCCATTGAGTTGGTTATGCCAATTGTTAGTGTCAATATTTGCAATTCTGGTAAAAAGATTAAGTTACTGTCAAGTTGGTTAAGCAAAATACGAAACAAAATAGATACACTGAAAAAGATATTCTATAAAAAAATTAAAAGGAAACGTGGCAACTATGCAAAAACATTAGCAGAGCTTTTTTTTAATTTTCTTTGCGTAAAAATTCTTCTTAAAACAATTTTTTTGAACTTTTATTTTAAAAAGTACAAAAAAACTTTAGAACAAAAGTCAGAAAAATTTTGTAGACTAAAAGTAAAATAAAAATAAAGAAATGAATTGTTTTGTTTTCTTTTGCTGAAAAGTTCGTTTTCTTTTGGTCTTCAAAAATATATAACAACAAAACATTTTTAAGGTTGTTTTTGAGTTGAGATGAGTTTTTAGTAAATGGGTGAACCTACTCACGAAGAAGGGAGAATAAGTTATTTTCGAATGAAAATTGTTTTTGGATCTGAGCTCAGACCAGTAGTCTAATTCTCCAGACAGACGGCAGCTCTATATACATTACAGACGCAATAATGTGAAACTTTTTATTGCATTATTTTAGGCATTTTTTAAATACATATTTCATAGACATTAACTAAAAGAAAATTCCAAAATTCAGGGTCCAAAAAATTCTAATTAGCTTTTCTGATGCTTATCTCACTACTGATCTTATTTTTGATGTTTTAAAATTTTTTTGACCCTGAATTGGGGTATTTTCTTTTAGTCAATGTCTATGAAATATGCATTTAAAAAAAGCCTAAAGTCATGCAATAAAAAGTTTCACATTATTGAGTCTGTAATGTGCATTAGAGCTGCCGTCTGTCTGGGGCGTAAGTTCGGCTTAGGTTTTTTTTTTTCTAAAGCGGGCCGCTCAAGAACATACTTGAGCTTTCCACTAAAAAACAAAAGTTAGATCTTTAATTGTCCAGAATAATGAGGCCATGGACCCGAGATTTTTCAACATTTCAGTCAATAAATCGTTAACACAACATTCGATGATGAAATTATGGGGTTCCATAGTTAAAAATCATGGATATATTACCTACAAATGTAATTAAAATACCTACAAAATATTTTGGAAGAAAATAATAACCAGGATCCTGAAAATCTGACTGGCCGTAAGGCTATCTCACACACAGAGCTCGGCATATGGACTAAAGTATCCACGGTCTGAGGTAAATGCAGATAATCCTAAAAAAACAGCAAAGCACTCGATGTGCTAATTCATCAAAATTTTAAGATATTTCTATGTGCCAGGAGGCTGAGGAAAAAGTCGAGCGGCAAAGCTCAATAACATATTTTTTTATAAAATTTAGTATAAATGTACGTATGCACACTCGAAATTGATTTTAGCTTAGCGTTAAAACTTTCATTTCAGAAGAGGGACATCCCAGGAGACTGAGAATTTGGCACTTTAGTGCAAAATTTTTGCATGAAACATCTTTAGTTTTGTTTCTGAATCAATGAATTATATTTACAAAAAATATACATAATAAAGCGAGCCATAGAATAATCCCTCTTGAATAGAATCACCAATATAATTCAATATAAACTGTAAACTTTTTAAAGAAAATATTTTCAATCAATTTTTACTTTTATTTCAAAAAATTTAAAGGATGCCTAACTTACATTTTTTTAAAATATATTTGCACAAATGTTTTGCTCACAGTGTATTTTGCCAAAGATTTTTTACTTTACTTCTCACACATGTGCATGTGCTTAGGTTATTCTATGTGGCTATGTGGAGTGAATTGGTGTCTGTAATTGTATTTAGATTTTGGGCTAAGCATTGGATTTGAATTTTCCGAGCACGTACTCTCATTCACAACATCCATTTAGCATCAATTTTTATTTGACAATTTGTGGCTTAACCTTTAGAAGAGGGGGTGACAATATATACGATTATGTCCCCAACAAATAAACTTCTTACAGCAGCAGTAAGGCCTCAGTTTGATTGTATTATTCTCTAAAAATTAAAGGTTTAGCTGTAAATAAGGAAAAAGCTTAAATTATATTAAACTTGATGGTATAGAACCCACAATTTCAAAATTTACATGATACAAGTAGCGTGTATAGCGCAACCATAGCACTTAAGAAGTTACACATCTAATATCTCACTCAGCGCATACTCTAGTGAAGTGGATACACCTGTATCCATCTTCATTATATTACGTTGGGGGAAGTTTTAATTTGAATTAAAGTGCGCGTGATGCAGTGACTCAATTCTTCATTTTAAGTGCAATTTCCATTAGTGCAGCGCATTAGTGTGTGTACTATTTATGTGCGGGAAAGTTTGTTGCTATATACAGGGTGTATTAAATAATTTTACGAAGCTTCTGGGAGGTGATAGAGGAGGCCTAGACTAACAAAAAGTTGTGCCCTGAGGCGGGGTCAAAAATGTATCCCTGAGGAGTTATAGGGTTACAACTGTTTTTCTGACTTGTTTCCGACAAGAAGTTTTCTTAGATCACCCTAATGGCTTAGAGAAAACATTTCTACCGCAAAGTTTTAGTTAATTGTAAGAGCTTTTAGATAGTGTAATGGTTTAGAGTTAATAAGGATTTTGCAAAGTGCTGGACCTTCAAAGTTGATATTTTAATTTTTTTCCCTCATTTTTTGAATTTGGCGGCTATTTTAGTATGAAAAAGGTCCTATAAGCATTCTATTTTTGAAAACCTCGTTAAATTTTCTTTAGTTTGGTAGCACATTTATTGCACCTACTTTTTAATTTGAGGTCGGAAAAAATGTAAAATGTACCATACAAATTTTTCCCATATATTACATTTAAAACTCGCTGCATTTTGCATTGGTTTTTTTTTTCTCAAAATTTGCAATAAGCTCTGCACACTTTTTGTCACAAATTAGTTTTAGTCACTTCATATCCGTTCCCCTAAGGGACCATTCATGCAGTAGACATTTTGTGACGCTTTGCAACACTTTTGTGTGTAAATGTTGTTCGTTTAAATTTGTCAGTGTTGCATCCGTTTTTAAATTTTTTTTTTTTTTTTTTTCTGCTTTTTGTCACAATATAAAACTACAAAAATCATTTACAACTTTGTTATCGAATGCAAAACAAAACCAACAACAACAGAAAAAACAGCAACAACGACAAATAACAAAATTAACACACTCACATGCGCTGCGATGTTTAAGTTGCATTTGTTTGCCAACGATTGGTTGGTTGGGTTTTTTTTTTTTTTTGTGCCCGTTCCCACAACACTTGTCACTTTGAAGTGACCTGTGCTGTTTTATATATTTTAACTGCATATCCTGTTTGTAGTCAAACAACTTTTATGTTGCAACAGTAACAACAGTAGACAGCCATGTCCTGTTGAGGTAACAACGGCAAACTTCCTTTGTATATGTTGTTTTTGCTATCAATGTGTGAGTGTTTATGTGCTTATGTTGCTACAAATTGTTTTGACCGCATTCGTGGAACTCTTTTTATGTTGGTGTGTGTGAAGTTTGTTGTGTGCCAAAGTGTCGTTTATCCATCGAACATTGTTCATCATTAAAAGTTGCATACTTGGTTTTTTTTTCTCTCTCCTTCAGTTTTACCACTTTGACGTAAGATGTGTGCATGTCATGTGATTTTTTTGTTCTTCCAACCATTTAACTTTTTTAATTTCCTGCACAGTGCTGCCAAGTTAAGTATTTCCGATGCAGTTCTACAGTAGTAGTAGTAATAGTAAGGATTATGTGAAAATATTTTTGCTTCAAAAACGCCAAAGTTTGTAATTATTTTACTGCAGGTTGAGTACATTTCATCGTCACACAGTGCTGTCACTCCATTCAACTGAACGGCATTTCCACAGTTTTGGTTTGATTTCCATAAAATTTAATATACTGATACATTTTTATACCATACACCCAGGGTATATTCAGATATAGAAAAGTATATATATTCTTGATCAGCATCACCTCCTGAGTCGATATAGCCATGTCCGTCTGTCTGGCTGGCTGACTGGCTGGCTGGCTGGCTGTGTGTTGAAATACACGTTTTGGGAAAACTGTGCAAGATAATTCAATGAAATTTAATACACTGCCTCCATCGTCAAAGATAGCTCGGGGGATTGAAAATTAGTGAAATCGGTCAACGGATACGCCTACCGCCCATACAAAAAATATATTCAAAATGCAATTTTAGGAGTATTTTTCACGACAATGCAACCAAAATACTCATATATACTAAAAATTATAAGCGCAAGCTCTGAGAAAAAACTGAACAAATTCGAACAAGAGGGCGTGGCACCTCCCATATAAGCAAAAGTTTCAAAATGGTATACTGAAAGAGTTTTTTGAGATAATCCAACCAAACTTCACTCAAATACTAAAGACTATAAATGCACGCTTTAAGCTAAACCTAGACAAACTCGGACAAGAGGGCGTGGCACCTCCTATATAAGTAAAAGCTTCAAAACGCTATACTGAAAACGTTTTTCACTCAGACACTTAAAACTTGTAATGTACGTATTGAAAAATTTGTTAAAAACGCAAAACAAAACATTTTTATACAGTACAACATCAGATTTGTGAAGTTGAAGAAGTCGGGTTGGGAGCCGTTTAAGCCGCTAGCTATCAGCCGTTGGGGGGGTACGTGACAACTTCAACCTAACCGTACGTACAAAGTTTTTTGTTGTAGACTCCCTAAGCTACCATTACTTTATAAGGCCTGCAATGATCATTTACAAGAACAAAAACCCCTTAAATGATCAGAAAAAATTAGAGAAACCAAAATTGTGGGTATCAACCATTGTCATGTGATCTTCAAGGTGTATTCGAAGATCTGTGCTCTTACCCGCCCTACCTATGGTCTTACAGTACACATTATTTTAATTTAGTAAGACCCCAAAAGCAACTTAACCCGTATCCTTCACATTACCCTAGGAAAAACTATTTTTAATTTATTTCAGCATCTTAAACCAATTTTATTTCAAAAGAAAAATTCTATTGAACTCATGTTAAATCAGTTAAATTTAATAATAATTATTCATCAAATGAATTTACATTATTTCACGGATTCTACGTTAACAAAACATAAGAAAAAATCAAAATTGTCATTAAGACGAAATTCAAATAAAATGTTTTTTTTCAAATAATATGGTATACGAAAAAGGCTTGTGCAACTTAATAGATAATCTACATATGTAAATCTAATCAAAAAATATGTTTTCAAAAAACATATTCAAAATAAACCTTTTAGAAACTACCAGTCAAAATAAACCGCTATAATTACTTGATTTAAGGTTATATTATCTTAAAGAATAAAATTTAATCGAAAAATAAATGTCGAAGTAATGATTAAATGAAGTAGATGAAAATGTAAAGAATTATGTTACAAATCCCACAACAGCAGCAAACATGCAAACAGAGAACGACAAAGTCTCCAAAAATTCTGCAAACAGAAGTATTTACTTGCAATTCTCCACTCTCTTGGTTATCATATATGCAAGCAAGAGACTGAACTTGTCGACTTGTTACATGCTTGTTGTTGCTCTATTTTTCTTTTCTTTAAATTTATATCTTTTGTTTTGATTCTATTTTACATTTCCATTAAATTCACTGTTTTTTTTAATTTGTTTTAATTATGTAAAATTAATAACTCACAATATTTGTTTTTGCTGCAACCATCCATCGCTGAAGGCCTTCGGTGATTTGGACGATGCTTCTTCTTGATCTTAACTTTAATTTAGAATTTGGAGATTTATACCAAATAATGTATGTTAGTGTGCGTAAATGCACCCCTAATTAATATAATTCACTTGTTGGACTATTTGATTAGCTTTAACCTTTTTTAACCAAATTTTTAATAATTTTAAATTTAATTTTTTTTTCATAGAAGTAAGTAGCACTAATTTTATGTAGTTTTTATATACTTTTAGTAACGTGCAATAATCTCTTTTAAAGTAATTTTAAGTTATATGAAATTCTTCCACTTTTAAGCAATTTTAAACTAATATTTTAACATATATATATAAGTATATAAGTATATACATATATAAGTATATATATAGGTTTTCTTCTGACACAAGTATACCAACTGTACTGAACTTACTTTTTTTATTCTTTAACTTATTTTTAAGCACTTTTAAATTATTTAAATTATTATTTTAGAATTTTAAAACTAATTTAAAGCTAAAGTTTTTAGATTATTTTTGTGGTTTTTAATCACTTTTGGGAATATTTTTACCATTAAGGTTATTTTTTGAGAAATTAAGATATATATTTCTGGAAATGTGTATATATATAAACTTCTGTATACACAGTTTTGCAAAGTTTTTCGTCGCGTCTTCTTTTTGTTGATTACGAATTCCGCGCACAGGCTAAAGTTTGACTGACAATAGCGTGGTATCAATGATGGTCAGTTATGTTTTTTTTTTTGACAACAGGTACAGAAATATTAATCTTCGAGAGTACTAAAAGGCGATGGAGTACATATCATTGGGAGATCAATTGCGCTATAGTGTGCATAAATTAACTTTGCATTTGCAGAAGTTTTCTTTGAAGAAATACGATGAATTAATAATTTCTTCAGGAAATATTTCCGAAATATTAGTTTAATTTTCCAATGAGCTGGGAAACTTATTTGTGTCAATAAATTGACAAACAAATTTAAAATCCACAAAATTTATATGTTAACTTTATTTAAGTATACAAATGGTATATGAAGAGATCTGCTTCGTTTGGTAGCTCACAGGAAAAGGAAGATAGATTTTAATATGACACTTGATCATACCTCGAACAGTGCAGACATTAGGCAAAATATTGCAGTGATGCCAAGACCAAATGTGTGGTTTAAGCATTCGCTTAACCAAATTAGTTATTTGAGGTAATGTTACACAATGAGAAAAAATAACTTCTAAATTTGTTCATTACAAAACCGGATAATGTTTTGGTTTTTTAATCCAAAAGATTAGATGGAAATTAGAACATTCATTGTCGAATATCTTTTGCGTTAAATGTGCCTACTAGCTTGCCTTGCAAGTCTTCCAATACATAGTAATGGTTACCGATCTTTTCGCGAACACGAGCCTTTACAAAAACTGGACTTAATTTTGCGCTGAAATTTTTTTCAAAGCTACTTTGGGAGAAATTTCTCCTAAATACTTCTTGTCCAACTTTAAATGAAACTACTCGAGTTCTTAGATTGTATTGCTGTGCGTTTCTGTCATATGCGTCTTTTATGTTCTTTCTTAGGTCTTTTCGTAGCAAATCTAGTTGATCGTCACGGTTTAACTTACAATGAGGTTCTTCTAAGAGATTCAGATTTCTTAACACAGAATATGTTGACCCATGCGTTATCATATCAAAGCCAAATAAAGCATGATATGGCGAACATTTTAAAGTTTGATGTAACGAATTTCTAAGGGCACAACTAATTGCTGGAATATTTTCGTCCCATTTACGGTGATCGCTTTTCAAATAAGCTCTGATTGCTGCTATCAAAGATCTATTGACTCTCTCAGACGCATTCGATTGAGGTGAGTATAAAGCTGTATACGTATGAGATATGCCTAACTTTGTGAAAAATGCATTAAGATCATTAGATTTGAACTGAACGCCGTTATCGCTCACCACTACTTCAGGTACGCCATAATGATAAAAAATGCTTTCTAACAGAAACTTTTCAATTGCACTAGAGGTAAATTTTTTTAATGGACATAACCAGTGATATTTTGTTAAATGATCTACGACAATTAACAAACCTATAAAGCCAAGTTTTGTTCTAGGATAAGGACCTAATATGTCTATATATATGCGCTGGAATGGTCTACAGGATTGGGCTTGTGCTCCCATTGGTGGTTTCAGGCAAATATTTGTCGCTTTGCTTTCCTTGCAAATATCACAATTTTTAATATAGTTTCGCACATCACGCACCATTCCTGGCCAATAGAAATATCGTCTTATCAAATCCAGAGTTTTGCTTATACCTCCATGAGCGGCGATAATTGATTCATGAGTTCTTGCTAATAGATTTGAGCGAAGTTTTTCTGGTATCCACAATTTCCACGAGTTTTGGTCCTTTTCATCATCACCAGTATAATGTACGGTTCTAATGTATACAAACTTTTCTACTATTTTTACATCAGGATATTTTTCAGGGTTATCACGGAGTTTAGTTTTTAGTGCCTCATAATCGCAGTCGTTAAAGTGATCAGAATTCAAGTCTACTTCTGGGCCTATTTCTTCTAAAGTACAGATTTCCTCGCTGTGAATTCTGGATAGCGCATCAGGCACCACGTTGTCTTTCCCTTTTCGGTGGCTTATACAGAACTTGTAGGCTTGTAATTTCAATGCCCACCGAGCAAGTCTTCCGCTGAGATCTTGTTGTCTCATCAACCAGACAAGACTCGAGTGATCCGTGATCACTTCGAACTCCTGCAACTCTAAGTAACACCTAAACCTTTTTATTGCTTCAATTGCCGCAAGACATTCCCGCTCTGTGACACTGTAGTTACGTTGTGCAGAATTCAGTTTTTTGGACATAAAAGCTACTGGCTTTTCAGTTCCATCATCTGAAATTTGCACGAGAACTGCACCAATACCATAACTACTAGCATCACAGTGGACGAAGAACTTTTTTGAGAAGTCAGGGTTCACAAGTACGGGGGCTGAAGTCAGTAAAATTTTCAAATTTTCAAACGCTTTTTGGGCCTCATCTGTCCATATGAACTTTTTCTTTGTAGAGAGGGTTTCTGTTATTGGAAAAGTAACGTCTGAAAAATTAACTACAAACCTCCTGTACCATCCTGCAAGTCCCAAGAATCCTCGAACTTGTTTAAGGTTTTTTGGCACTGGCCAAGTCAAAATTGAATTTATTTTTTCAGGGTCTGTTGCAATTCCGCCATTGCCTATCAAATATCCTAAATATTTTACTTGCGTAACGCAAAATTTACTCTTACTAACGTTAATAGTTAAATTAGCCTGCCTGAATTTTTCTGCGATTCTTATCAAAATGGAACGATGTGTCTCAAAATCTTCTGATACGATGCATAAATCATCCAGGTATCCAAATACACAGTGACGTAGATCTGGTGGAATCACTTCGTCCATAAGTCTTGACATGGTTTGGGCCGCATTGCATAGGCCAAATGGCATGACCACGAATTGGTACAAAGGGCGCCCTGGAATGGTAAAAGCTGTCAGATGTTTTGACTCGGGTGTTAGGCCAATTTGCCAAAATGCATCTTTTAAATCTATTTTTGTTATGAGGTTTGCTTTTGGTAATCGTGAGAAAATGCCTTCAATATTGGGAAGAGGATACGCATCCTTCTTCGTTACCTCGTTAATTTTTCTCGCGTCCAAACATAATCTAATTTTTCCGGGTTTTATTACCATTCTCATGGGAGAACTCCATGCACTCGTTGACGGTTCAATTACACCAAGATCTAGCATCCTGTCGATTTCCTTAAACATAAGCTGTTCTACTGCTGGTGACACTGGGTAGAAGCGTTGTTTAACTGGTTTTGCGTTGCCTATTTCGATATGGTGTTGGATCAATTTTGTTCTACCTAATCCTTGAATTTGAAAATTTGGAAAAAGCGATTTTACTACTTCCAATTGTTCACGCTGTTTTGCTGTAAGAGGATATGTATCTTTCTCATCAAAACTATTATTTTCTTGCAAACTTTTCTCTGAACCTTCAAGTGAAGAAATTAAATTTGGTGCTAAATTAAACTCTTTCCAAAAATTTATTCCTAGGATTAATCTGTGAGCAATCGACGGTATAATGAAAATTTTTAAATTTTTCGTTTCACCCTTGTACTCTAAATCCACTTCAATCCAACCTAAAACTTTCTGAAAACTACCATCAGCAGTTTGAACAGAAGTACTTGTTTTATGAAAACTTTTCAAATTGGTAAAATCTTCAAGTGCAAGATCAGATCCTATACAATTAATATTGGCACCTGTATCTAACAGACCTATTTCAGTTCTATTCAGAAAAGACACTTTAGCATAAAATCGCATATCTTCGATATTATTGAAAACAGCGGAGACAAGTAATTTTTTTGTAAGTCTCACAGCTTTCCAAAATCTTCGTATTCGTAGTGTCGACCTTTTTATTTTTTTAGTGGCATAGTTCAAATTAGGACAATCTTTAAAAATTTTGTTCTTTACAGCATTATACTCAACCCATCGTTCATGATATGGACGAATAGGGTATAAAATGGGTGTACGTTTATTATCAGCTAAAATATTTCGTTTTAAAATTGCTTTTATAAGGCTAGAAGTTTTTTCATTTTCTACTGTTTTAACTAATTTATTTGTCGTCAAACTACCTGAGCTAGCCAGTGATTCATTTTGAAGTTTTTCGGTTTCTAATTTTGTCGGGTTCCCATTCGGGTGGTTTTGAAAGGACCCGCTTTCAAGTTTTCCGAACGCTTGGCTAAACATTTAGAACATTGTGGTTTATACGTGTTCTTCTCACCACAACCATAGCAAAAAATTTGCCTTTCGGACAAGCAATCTTGCCAATGATGACCCTCTTGGTCACAGTTCCAACATTTTGAAATTTGTTGCTGCAATGCATCAACATAAGCAGGGACTTCTGATGTGAGAATATCCTCATCTTTGGGTGATTCTTTGAAATCAATTCCGGCAATATTACGACGTTGTGCAAAATTTTGGTTTTGCAAAGTACGCGATTGTTGGCTGCGCCTAAAAGCTTCCTCGGACAAAAGATTTTCCCTCATCTGACATAAGCTACGTAAATGTGCAATTGAATTTATTTTGACATACAACAGTTCGTGTCTGATGTCAGGTCGTAAATTACGAATAATAATTTCGATTAAGTCAGAATCTGAAAGGCTTTCGTTCAAACGATCGGTAATTGATAATACTGCTTCATAGAAAACCTCGAAAGTTTCATTAGGCTTTTGCTTTCGGCTACGAATTTCTTCGCGGATGTCGTAATCGGTTTTATAATCTTTATATTGTTCTTTTATGGCACGGCAAAAAGTTTCCCAACGAATACCATCATGATTTACCTGTTTGTGGTAACGCCAGAACCAGTCTCTAGCTTTACCAGATAACAAAATGTGTAAATTACCGCATAAAGCTTCAAAGTCATTGTTAAGGCTTGCTGCCGTTAATGATCGAACTCTATATAAGAAATCATCAACGCTTAAGCCATTCGACGAACCGTCGAATTTAACGTTCCAGTTTTGCATTATGGACGTAATTTTTTCAGCGCTTAAGTTTGAATAAACATTTCTTTGTATGGGTGATGTATTTGGTCTACGTAAATCATCTTCATTACGAGATGGATTCAAATTAGGATTAGCATTACTGATACCATATGGACTAGCAGTATGGTTTTCATGGTTTCGTTGCAAATTTAGATTGGACAGCATGCGCTGCAAACTATTTTCAATCATACTCGAAATTTGATTGTAGTCAATCGCTTGTGCAGTGGCATTATTACTTGCACTACGGGGCGTATGAGTGTTATGAACTCTTGAATTGTTAGATGCAATATCTAAGTCTAATAATGGCAGAGTATAATTTTGATTATTGTTTTGATTCGTACTCAAATTATTTTGTTGAGGATTAGGTATTGAATTTTGAACTGAACCCTCTTGATTTCTTCTAGTAAAACCGCGTGTGTGATGTCGTTTAGGAACAGCTCCACGACCACGAAGACTACGCGCTGAATTAAGATTTGGATTAGAATTATTTAAGTTAGAGTTCAAAGTTAGATTTGAATTATGTAAGTTAGAGTTAACTGAATTACTTGTACGAGGTTGTTCTTCAACAGTAATCGTCACTAGCTCTGATATCTGTGCAGAACGTCTGCAGTTAGGGCATTCTTGCGAATCAGTAAGCCAGTGTTCAATGCATGTTTTATGAAAAACATGGTTACACCGTGTAATCAAGCATTCCAAACCATTAGTTAAAGGTTGTATACAAATTGTACACGAGGATTCGGCGTGTGGTACCAATGCTGGTAAATCCTCATTACTGTGCCTGACGGCCATTTTTTTTTTTTTTAAATGTAAATTTAAAAATGAATGTTTTATAAAAGCGTAAGATTAAATAAATAATCTTGATTCTAAATTAGCTTAAGATTTGTTTGTGTATTAAAGTTTTCCTTGATTGGGTAAGGTTAATTGAAGGACATGAGTGAATAATTGACAATGATTGATAGAGGAGCAAAAAAAACTGAGCTATGAACAAAAGAAATGATATAACATTGTTTTCCATGAAGAAAGAACTGCGAAAATTTTGTAACATAGTTCTCAACTTGTCGGATATAAATCATATATAGTGACTAGAATAATCTCAAAAAGTTGAAAGACAGCATTGTTTGTAAAATTATTTTCGGACAGATTTTGCATTCAACAGCAAAAAAAAATGTATTTCCAGAAAGTTATTTCACTCATAACAGTTAATTGAAAACAAAAATTTTAAATTTCTTAATTCGCTTAGTGGTGTTAGAAGCCTAAGTTAAGTTTAGCAGTTATGAAATAAATTTAAACAAACAAAAGATAGCATATCGGTCGATAGTTTTTTGGACGAATTGCCAAAAAATCGAATTCCAGAAATGAACAAATGTCATTCAAATTCAGGACACATGTACCAAAACATAAATATAGCTTTTGCGAACTTTTGTATTGAAATTTACTTTATGGGTGTATGTACAGACATATCAGAAGGATTAGTATGCACATGTTGTGTGGAGAAGCAAGTCTAGTAAACAAACTCTTAAGAAGACAGGTGCTTGAAAGACACTAGCCAAATAAAATTTGTTTAGAAAACGTAGTTGCGGCCCCACGTTGGGCGCCATAATTTTGTAATGTACGTATTGAAAAATTTGTTAAAAACGCAAAACAAAACATTTTTATACAGTACAACATCAGATTTGTGAAGTTGAAGAAGTCGGGTTGGGAGCCGTTTAAGCCGCTAGCTATCAGCCGTTGGGGGGGTACGTGACAACTTCAACCTAACCGTACGTACAAAGTTTTTTGTTGTAGACTCCCTAAGCTACCATTACTTTATAAGGCCTGCAATGATCATTTACAAGAACAAAAACCCCTTAAATGATCAGAAAAAATTAGAGAAACCAAAATTGTGGGTATCAACCATTGTCATGTGATCTTCAAGGTGTATTCGAAGATCTGTGCTCTTACCCGCCCTACCTATGGTCTTACAGTACACATTATTTTAATTTAGTAAGACCCCAAAAGCAACTTAACCCGTATCCTTCACATTACCCTAGGAAAAACTATTTTTAATTTATTTCAGCATCTTAAACCAATTTTATTTCAAAAGAAAAATTCTATTGAACTCATGTTAAATCAGTTAAATTTAATAATAATTATTCATCAAATGAATTTACATTATTTCACGGATTCTACGTTAACAAAACATAAGAAAAAATCAAAATTGTCATTAAGACGAAATTCAAATAAAATGTTTTTTTTCAAATAATATGGTATACGAAAAAGGCTTGTGCAACTTAATAGATAATCTACATATGTAAATCTAATCAAAAAATATGTTTTCAAAAAACATATTCAAAATAAACCTTTTAGAAACTACCAGTCAAAATAAACCGCTATAATTACTTGATTTAAGGTTATATTATCTTAAAGAATAAAATTTAATCGAAAAATAAATGTCGAAGTAATGATTAAATGAAGTAGATGAAAATGTAAAGAATTATGTTACAAATCCCACAACAGCAGCAAACATGCAAACAGAGAACGACAAAGTCTCCAAAAATTCTGCAAACAGAAGTATTTACTTGCAATTCTCCACTCTCTTGGTTATCATATATGCAAGCAAGAGACTGAACTTGTCGACTTGTTACATGCTTGTTGTTGCTCTATTTTTCTTTTCTTTAAATTTATATCTTTTGTTTTGATTCTATTTTACATTTCCATTAAATTCACTGTTTTTTTTAATTTGTTTTAATTATGTAAAATTAATAACTCACAATATTTGTTTTTGCTGCAACCATCCATCGCTGAAGGCCTTCGGTGATTTGGACGATGCTTCTTCTTGATCTTAACTTTAATTTAGAATTTGGAGATTTATACCAAATAATGTATGTTAGTGTGCGTAAATGCACCCCTAATTAATATAATTCACTTGTTGGACTATTTGATTAGCTTTAACCTTTTTTAACCAAATTTTTAATAATTTTAAATTTAATTTTTTTTTCATAGAAGTAAGTAGCACTAATTTTATGTAGTTTTTATATACTTTTAGTAACGTGCAATAATCTCTTTTAAAGTAATTTTAAGTTATATGAAATTCTTCCACTTTTAAGCAATTTTAAACTAATATTTTAACATATATATATAAGTATATAAGTATATACATATATAAGTATATATATAGGTTTTCTTCTGACACAAGTATACCAACTGTACTGAACTTACTTTTTTTATTCTTTAACTTATTTTTAAGCACTTTTAAATTATTTAAATTATTATTTTAGAATTTTAAAACTAATTTAAAGCTAAAGTTTTTAGATTATTTTTGTGGTTTTTAATCACTTTTGGGAATATTTTTACCATTAAGGTTATTTTTTGAGAAATTAAGATATATATTTCTGGAAATGTGTATATATATAAACTTCTGTATACACAGTTTTGCAAAGTTTTTCGTCGCGTCTTCTTTTTGTTGATTACGAATTCCGCGCACAGGCTAAAGTTTGACTGACAATAGCGTGGTATCAATGATGGTCAGTTATGTTTTTTTTTTTTGACAACAGGTACAGAAATATTAATCTTCGAGAGTACTAAAAGGCGATGGAGTACATATCATTGGGAGATCAATTGCGCTATAGTGTGCATAAATTAACTTTGCATTTGCAGAAGTTTTCTTTGAAGAAATACGATGAATTAATAATTTCTTCAGGAAATATTTCCGAAATATTAGTTTAATTTTCCAATGAGCTGGGAAACTTATTTGTGTCAATAAATTGACAAACAAATTTAAAATCCACAAAATTTATATGTTAACTTTATTTAAGTATACAAATGGTATATGAAGAGATCTGCTTCGTTTGGTAGCTCACAGGAAAAGGAAGATAGATTTTAATATGACACTTGATCATACCTCGAACAGTGCAGACATTAGGCAAAATATTGCAGTGATGCCAAGACCAAATGTGTGGTTTAAGCATTCGCTTAACCAAATTAGTTATTTGAGGTAATGTTACACAATGAGAAAAAATAACTTCTAAATTTGTTCATTACAAACTATAAATCCAAACTCTGGACAAAAACTGGGTAAAATCAGACAAGAGAGCGGAGCACCTCCCATATGAGCAAAATTTTAAAAATACTGCAGTGTAGGGTATTTAATGTTTGGCCAGGCCAAATTTTACACCCTTACTAGTTTCATATTGTTTTCAAAAAATTTTCAGGGCTGCCATGTTTTTTTTTTAAAGTTACGCTTAGCAATGAATTTAAAAAATTAAAATAAAATTTTTGGGTTCAGAAACGCTCGAATAAAGGTTTTTAAAATTCAAAAAAAAATCAGGGTAGCCGTATGATGGTTTTTTCAAGTTTTGCTTCAATCATTTATTTTAAGAAAAAATTAAAATTTAGTCTTAAAACACCTAACTCAACTTGTTTAAAAAAAGTAAAAACTTTTGATGTTAAATAACTAGGTGGTAGCCCTAAAAATTTTTGTTGGATTTTTAAAAAGTTTATTTAAGCGTTTTAAGACTAAATTTTAATTTTTTTTTTATATAAATGGTTTAAGCGAAACTAAGAAATAAAACTAAAGCTTTTTAAAATATTAAAAAAATTTATCTGAGCGTTTCAGAAAACAAAAGTTTCAATTAAGTCAAAAAAAGTAAGAATTATACGTAAAATTTTTTAAAAATAATCAAGTGGCAACCCCTAAAAGCTATGAAGGATTTTTAAAAAATTTATAATATCACTGAGGCTCGAACCCGGAACACAATGCTCAGAAATGTATAACAAACTTTGACGTTTTTGTGTAAAATATATTTATAAATAAAATAAAAAAAAAAATTGGCCTTTTACTGTTCCGAATGCAATGCTTAAGGAGACAATTGACCCTTTTTTGGTCCGAATTTAATGCATAAGGAGACAATTGGTTACGTTCAATGACAGACAATGTAAGCTGTAAATAGAACTTTATATGTAATGGGACCAGAATTTGGACTAGTCGGTTTCCCTCATCAAGTATTTAAGGAATAGTCTATGGTCCTGCAGGAAAATTCTAAAAACAGTTGTGATTAGCAAATTTTCTTAATTGTCTTTGACAAGCTTACAAATCAATCTTGTTTTCAAAAATATTTAGCGGATTCCTTAATCGGGCTATTTTCTGTTTAATGGCATAACAAATATTAAATTTAACCAAAGAATTGTTCGCAAATGCCTTCTAACGAAGCACTGTGCGTCAGTGGGTTTTCTTGCGGCAAAAAGAAACTATAGCATACTTGCAGGCGCTCGCATTAGTGTTCTTAGTTAATCAAACGTATGTGTCTAAGGTGAAAAAGCTGCAAAAGGCAACAATAAACTTTTGCCATTAGATGTCAACATGTTACTTGTAGTTGTTGTTTTTGTTTTTGTTGTAGCTCTGAATGACTTTAATGTTGCACACTAACAACAATATACGACTTGTGGGTCATACGATAAGCATTTGATTTAGCGGTATTTTGTCATTAAGCAGGTCAGCTCAGAGGCACACTTGTATGTTTAACCCAATACATATAAATCTACACACACACACATGCACACTTACAGAGTATAGCATTGTATTCATCACATTAAAGCTGCCACATTAATGTTAGTCAAGCAAATTGTTGCTGTTGTTGCTGCCGTTACTGCTGTCGCTACATTGACACCTGGCGTTGCCAATTTGATGGTGTTGAATTCTACACTTTAACCCATTTAAATAATTTAAGATAAATATACTTTACAAATTTAGGGTGGTTCATATTTGAAAATTTATTGAACTCGAAATGACAAAGAGAATCTACTGGAAAAACAAAGTGCAAGGAACATGTTCGTGCTAAAAAGCTTATAAAAAAAATCACATTTACCCAAATTTCCTCTTTCTCAGGAGACACCTTAATAAATTCACGTATGTACGTGTGCATATTTGCTGTAATTGCTGTCACAGTGTGAGTGAAATATTAGACACAAAACGCATTTTTGGCATTTGCAACATGCAACAATTTATCATTGTGTCTTCTATGCTTGCATGCGTGTCTGTCTATCTATATGTAAGTGTTTATTTAAATAAAATTCATTGTCGCCTTTGTAGCAAATGTAATAGTATTTGTGTTTATATCAGCACAATTTTTTATTAACCGCTTCGTTGCAATGTTAGACACAGAAATTTCAAGCGGAAATTGCAAAATACTTAGTTGCAACAAACATAAAATTTATTGCATGATACTTTGTACGATACTTGTAACAGTAAAACTGCAAAAACCTCATTAAGATATTTAAAAATTACTATATCTGTGCAATAGTGACATATTGTTTATGGCAAAGAGTATCAGTATCTTTCTGTACGATGCACATGAACCAAATAAATTAAAAAATTGTCTCTCATATTCTTGGCTTCGGAATCTAGATATCAGAAATATTGACTTCCGGTTTATGAATTTGAGCTCGGTTTCTTCTAGACGTAAGGATTCTGAGTTGTCAGTGCAGAAAATAAAAAAAAAGTTGTTTGGGAATTTTCGGGAAAATTTTGAGTTTTCGGGGTTTTCCGGAAAACACTTTTTGTTTTTGATCAGCTCAAAATATTCCCCTTGCTTCGTCTGGCTGAAAAAATAAAGTAAGCCAAATAAAAGTTTTTTGGGATATTCCGAGAAAGTTTATGGTTTTCCGGAAAACACTTTTCATTCAAGGTCAGCTCTAAACTAGCTTGAAACTTCCAAAAATAGAAGAGCTAGTGGGATCAAAGTTGACAAGTTTCAAAATGCTTTATCTCCCAAATTAGAAAAGATAGAGTGATGAAGATTGCCATTAAAATAGCTTAGAATCTTGCGAAAAAATGTGGTGTACTCAGATATGAGGCACGACCACTGCGAATAGAAGAGAAATAGGGGCCAAAGTTGTTAAATTTGAAAATGCTTTATTTTGCAAACTAAAAAAGATAAAGTGGTGAAAGTTATCTTGAAAAAAAGTTGGTATACTCAGCCGTAGCTAAGGCTTAATTACTTTAGTTTCGTTATATTACTCTACTGATTTTCTCAGAGGACTAATGAGTTTTAATCTAGTCTTCAGATTTAACCATCTGAATTATCACCTGACTTTTGGCCGAGAACCAAATTTTAAAGAAAAATAGGGCTTTAAAGGATCAATGATGGTCCAAAAAAGTCCGAGATCTATGTCGTTTGTCGATGATTGTGTTCAGATATGTACGTAACTAAATATGTTTTGGGTAGATTGAAAACCGAAAACTGCAAATTTTGGTGTATTTTTACTTGAATTTATTTTAATATCAAATTCCTAATTTTAGGATAAGAATCTGCTGATTTTCACACAAGATAAGTTGGCTCCTTTGGTGATGATTATGCTCAATAATAGACTAACTAGTGCATTGGTGTTCAGTAATGTGTCTTTTGAGATGTGTTATGAATCCAAATTGTTTTTAAATTGATTTATCATTGTGGTCTGCTGCGATGCGCTGATTATTTTCGACTACATAATTATAGTTCTATATATTATTTTTTCTATTTTCTATCTCTCTCGTTTGTTTTTGTTTCCATTTTTCTTATCTTTTGCAGTTTACTTTCTTCATTTGTATGCAACACATACAAAACGTAATGCTTCTGCGCTTACTTGAAGTTTTTGCTTTGTATTTCAATTTGGTTTCACTTGAGTTCAAATTGTGCTGCGCCAAAGTCGAATGGGAAAAAATAAAAACTTAAGCCTGCAGCATTTCGAAGCCTTTTGACTCAGCAGTGAAAGCATAGAATGCACTTCAAGCAGCGCAAAAAAACAAAAACAAACAAAATGAGCAGATGATAGTTATGACTTTGACTTGGAGATAAAACAAAAAGAACTTGCTCATGAGAATGAATGAAAAAAAAACACTCAAGAAATACAAAAAATTATTTGATATAAAAAAAATTTAAGTCATAATTAGGGCGCCCAAAGTTTGGGATTTTGGCTGCACGACCTGATATAACGGATGGATAAAAAGTATAGATATAAATTAACTAGAAAGAAAGAATTATGCCAGATATATGAAAAATAAATGAGTGCAATCATATTGAATGAACTAAGAAGCATAAGCTGCATCTTAAATTTTCTTTCTTTATGATCAAAGTTGTAGAATACTCGTATAATGATACTCACTGAACATTTCATTCATTATGTTACTGTTTATAAGGACAATCAAAAAACTGTATGTAAGTGAGGGAAAAAAGACAAAGAGGTCTTGTTGCCCCCATAAAAAATATTATATTTCTGTTGCAAAAAAAATGACGGAGAATGATAAAACGGAGAATGATAAAATGTTGCAAAAACAGTAATATCACAATGAAAATAACAATTTTTTTTAAAAAGTTGAAACTGGTAGATAGCCCCCATAATTTTTCATTGTTTTACTTATATAAAGATAAAATAATGTGTTTAGTTACATAAAAAAGGCTTACGCGGAGAATGATGAACACTTGCGTTCTTTACAAAATTTTCAAATTTAAAAAAAAAAAAACACACGAACTCTCACTGTCGAAAAACCAAAACTGACTGAGCTGAAAATACAATGAATCTCCTCTTCCTCTTAGCTTTCAGTTCTCTATTTACTCAGTATTTTAAAAAATTACAGTTAGAATTGAAAAAACTGTGCGGAGATAGTCTAAATTAAGGGACACACTTCCATGGTTCTCAGTTCTATATAAAAAAAAATTTCGAAGAGTTTTTTTTTTTCAAGCAATTCGTAGAGAAGCTCTAATTAAGTATCTGTTTTAAATAGTTAAAATATCGAATTTTAAATTTTAACATGGGTTCAAGCCCCGAGACATTGAATGGTTCATTTTTTGGAGCACCACCCAAGTACTGTTTGGCAGTTCGTCGATTGTGAATAAGAGCTAACGATAGTGTATCGGTCTAATGACTTGTGGTGCTTGAAGAGACCTGGGTTCAAATCCTCCACTAGGTGATTTTCGATTACAATTTTTAAATTTCCATTAATTTGTATACAATTTGTCATCTGAAGAGTCTTCGGAGCGCAAATTGAAATATGTGTCCATTATAGCCGAGGTATAAAATAATAAAAAATTAATAAAAAAAAAAATTCATACGCACTGAGGCACGAACCCGGAACACAATGCTCAGAAATATATACGAGTAACGGAGTCTTTAGCACATTCGTCTAAGAAACCTTTTGACGTTTTTGTGTAAAATTTGTATGTTCAATTAAATTCTTTGAAATTTATTATATAAAAAAAAAATTGAACTTTTAGGGGAGATGTGTGTACCTTGGTCCGCTTTTCAGTTTTTTCAATGTGCTGGATTTTCCAAAAAAGTTTCTTTAGTTTTTTGATTAAGTTATATTTCTTCAATGCTTGCAGCATCAAATGACGTGACAATGATATTTCTATGTCTTACCATTGAGTAGAAATATTACTTTTTCCATTGCAATCTCAAACGGTCCAAGGTACACCATGCAAGTGTACCTTGGACTATTAAAAATAAAAGAAAATACATTGTATTTAGGTAATAAATTATAAAAGAACCATTTATTGCGTAATCAAAAGTAACATTTTTTTCAATAAAAAAAAAAATTTATCATAAACAAAAATTATAACACAAAAAAGTGCATTTAATAAAAAACAATTAATTAAACAAAAATGGTTGAAAATAAATACATTTATCACGTAAATAATAATAATATTATTATATTGAGAGGCGATTATGGCTTCCTGGTTGCCCGTCGAAAAAGGCTTCCTGGTCAATAAGCATAGGTCCAAGGTACACACAGACAGCATGTTTTAAAAACTGTCAACACCCATAACATATATTAATGAAAATACATTTAAAACACACTTAAAGCTTAAAACAATAACTAAACTTCCTTCCTGATGTTGTAAAACTGAAATATTTCAAGTAAGTTTCTCAAAAAACGTTTCGTAGTTTACTCTAAAAACAAACTTTTACACATAAAAAACACTTTTTCCGTCGCTTTTTGTACACGCATGTAGCTTGACGGTCTCAAGTCAACTAATATGAGTCATCGGTATGAGTGGAAAACTCCATAGAAGAACATTATCGTACACGTGCAACTGTTGAGTGGCAACCAACACTTAGACCGAGGTACACTCGGACCAAGGTACACACATCTCCCCTACTGTTTCAAATGTAATGCATAAGGAGACAATTGCCCCTTTTCTGGTCCGAATGTAATGCATAAGTGGACAATTGGTTTCGCTCAATGACAAGCAATGTAAAACGAAAATACAATACTTTATATGTAATGGGACCAGAACTTGGACTAGTCGGTTTCCCTCATGGAGTAGTTAAGGAATAGTCTATGGTTCTGCAGGGTTTTTCTAAAACGGTTGTGATTAGCAAATTTTCTTAATTTGCTTTAACAGCTTCCGAATTTGACTATTTTCTGTATAATGGCATAAAAAAAATTATTTGTTGAACACAGGATAAATTATGGCTGAAAAAGTGTGTATTCGTTTTTTTCGACACACTCTGTAATAATGGGTTGTTATCTGGGTATCTGTACCAGATATCTCGTTGCGTTATTTCCAAAATGATCATCGCCCAAAGTGAGTATGCTTTTTCTGTAGGGTATAAAATATTCAAAATGATGCCATCATAATACTTGTTAATGGCGTTACTCCAAATCTAATAGCACTTTTTTGCACTTTTTTTAAATGGCGCTCAAGTAGTTTTTCATTTGCACATCCTGTGGAGAAGTTTTTCACATTTTGCAACAATCAAGTGTCATTTAGTGCAGTCAAATGAAACATAATTGTACTAAGGAATAATAAAAAAGGAATAGCACGAAGGATAAAATACAAAAATAACGTAAAATATTGTACACTTCAAAGTTGTTGGCGGAAATAATTTAAATTCTCGTTTAAGTCCCATAAGCGAGACGCTGGACAGCTTGCACTGTGGGACTTTTTCAAAATTATGACTTGTAGCTTGAATTGAAAATAAATATGAATTATTACAGCACAACAGCAAGTGCTCGATAAATGTTAAAAACTTCATAATTTTTCCTTCTTCTCAACTTCCAAAATCTATCACTAATAGGCACAAGTCCAATGCAACCACTCATCCTAAGAATGCCATACAGACACATTTCATTTCCATTGCTGCTGCTGCTCATTTCTCGCAAGTAAACCAACGATGGCATCATCTCGTCCTTTGAATAATTTAACATTTCTAATGCATTTTATGGTCTGCCAAATTTGTCTCCGCACTTAACGCTGTCATTTTTATGACAACATCCAACAGCAAAATTATTTTTCCGGCTACATTTTGTTGTAGTTGAGGTATGCGGAGAAGGTGGAGGAGAAGGAGGTGTTCTTCATGTTGATGATAATAATTAGAAAAGTGAAGTGAAGTAGCATAGAAGTGTTTGTGCTTTTTCTTGGTAAGAGTTCCCCCGCACCTCCCTTTGTATGTTGGAAATTTACTCCATAGATTTTGATATAAATCATTTTGTCGTTGGTTGGTTGGTTCGTTGCTTTGCTAAAGCACGACAATTTCCGTTTTATAACTTGTATATTTTTTAAGTTACAGCAGATGAAATTTTCATCTTTAGTATAAATTTTTTATCATTCACAGAGTACCATAAAAATGTTTGCAAATTCATAAGAACGTCAATAATTCACCAGCATAATACAGTACCGAGGAGTCCTATGCTTTTGAAAATATTTTCTTGTTTACGGCCGCTTAACAGTTCTGTAAACATTTTATATTTTTAGATCGTTTGCTTCTTTAAGGTAACATAAAAGTTAATGCCTCTGTATGAAATATTGAACAAATGATAAATTTTAAGTTGTTTTGAAATTGAAAGATTTTTTCACAAAGATTCTGATGTTTTGTAACGTAATGGATTTTGAAATTTTAATTGTTCTTTAAAACAGATAAAGATTTACATTATTTGCTACCAAACAAGCATGGATCAGATGGCATTGTTGGCTTGAGCTTACTGTTCAGTATGTTCACCAACAACATTATAACTACATAGTTAAGGTATAACCTTTGGTCTTCAAATTTTGCTTATATGGTGCCACGCTTTCTTGTCCGAGTTCTCTCAGTTTTTACTCAGAGCTTGTATTTATAGTCCTTAGCGTCTGAGTGAAATTTGGTTGGATTACCTCAAAAAAAGTTTTCAGAATAGCGATTTGAAGCTTTTGCCCTCTTGTCCGAGTTTGTCTTGTTTTAACTCAGAGCGCGCACTCATAGTCCTTAGTATTTGAGTGAAATTTAGTTGGATTATCTCAAAAAACTTTTTCAGCATAGCATTTTGAAACTTTGCATATATGGGAAGTGCCACGCCCTCTTTTACGATTTCACCCAGTTTTATATCAGAGCTTGCATTTATAGTTTTTAGTGTCTGAGTAAAATTTAGTTCAACTATATCAAAAAATGCTTTCAGTATAGCGGTTTTAAGCTTATACTTATATGGGAGGTGCCACGCCCTCTTGTTTTAATTCACCCAATTTTTTATCAGAGCTAGCTTTTACAATTCGTAGTATTTATGTGTATTTCAGTCTCATTGTCGTGAAAAATACTACTAAAGTTGCATTTAGAATATATTTTTTGAATGGGCGGTAGGCGTGTCCAATGACTGATTTCTCTCATTTCTAGTACCTCGAGCTAACTTTAGCAACGGAGGCAGTGTACCAAATTTTATTAAATTATCTTGCTCAGTTTTCCCAGAAAATGTATTTCCACGCACACCCACCCACCTAGCCAGCCAGCCAGACAGACGGACATGGCTATATCGACTCAGGAGATGACGCCACCTTCTTTGCGTTACAAACGGAAGGACGAATGCATAAAAGAAGAACCAAACAATTTTTATTGGAAGCCGGTTTTTGCTACGTTTCAATGATCACGAAAATCTTATCATCAGACAAATTTTCCGATATCTAGAAGAAGCACGTGCTTTATTTTTTTATTTTTTATTTTTTTTGCTGTGATTCTCAACGAATCTATTCTAAAGTTTAAATCGATGCCCCAGACGAAAAGAAGGATGTTTCATTTCTTCCACGATAACAAAGATGTTTTATATTTTTAGACAAAAATTTGATTGTTTTAAACTTTTCAACAAAAAGTGGGATGTTTCATACTGAATGAATACATAACACAGGGCGACAAAAAAAAATTTTATTTCTGCGGCCTAAGATTTGTGATTAAATTCAGATT
This sequence comes from Calliopum simillimum, assembly GCA_951812925.1. Lineage (NCBI taxonomy): Eukaryota > Metazoa > Arthropoda > Insecta > Diptera > Lauxaniidae > Calliopum > Calliopum simillimum. The sequence goes on from OX638368.1 coordinate 14,434,032, forward strand.
CACCAAAGTCATGCGATAACTACTGTATAATTTATTTGTCAGTATTGACTCTAGTTTTCGAGAAATCCTTGCCTAAAACTGCACGAATAGCTGTTTTGAGCAAGAATTTCTGGAAAACTAGAGTCAATTCAGAGGTGCATAAAGTGAGCTATGCAGGTATGACGAATTTCGATGTTCTTTGTTTGGGAATTTCGAGCTATTTTCGAGCTATTCAACAATAATTTCGAGCTGTCTGGGAAATTTTCCATTTTCCGGAAAAGCGGAAAAATTGTTCTGCATAGCTAAGTTTATTTTTTCAGCCAGACGAATCCGCGGGAAGAGTTAGCGATGAAATCTTTTTACGCAGGAATTTCGAGCTACTTTCGAGCTAATTTTGAGCTAAAAGCATTTTCCGGAAAACTCCCAATTTTCCCGGAAAATCCCAAAAAAACTTTTTTTATGGCTTACTTTATTTTTTTCTGCCAGACGAATCCGCGGGAACAGTAAGGGATGAAATCTTTTAATGCAGGAATTTCGAGCTACTTTCGAGCTGACCTTGAATGAGGTATTTTCCTTAAATTTCCCCGGAAATTCCCAAAAAACTAAAATTTTTTTTTTCCCTGTGTTATGTCCGCATATTATTATTATTATGTCCGAAAGTTTTTTGCGGATCAGCCTATAATATATCCAACACCTAGTTTGCTAGCCACAGTAATTTTACATAAGAGTAGGGGTAAGTGGGCGGCCTGCGGCCGCAGCTCAGGATTTACAACTCCCAAAAATCCAACACCGGCTTCGCGGCGGCCTTCGGCCGCGGATCAGTTGGTAATATATACATTAATTGGCAGACATAACACCCATTTACGAAATGGGGATTATGTCATGGCACCGCCATAAAAAAAGATTTTTTGGGATTTTCCGGGAAAGTTTGGGGTTTTCCGGAAAACACTTTTCGTTTTTGATGAGCTCGAAACTAGCTTCAAATTCGTGTGTTAAATGATATGATCGCGAAATATTCTCATGGGATCCTCTGGCTGAAAAAATAAAGCAAGCCCTTAAAAAAATTTTTGGGATTTTCCGGTGAAATTTAAGAAAAACACTTCATTCAAGGTCAGCTCGAAAGTAGCTCAAAATTCCTGCATTCAAAGATTTCATCCCTTACTATTCCCGCGGATTCGTCTGGCTGAAAAAAAATAAAGCTAGCCATAAAAAATTGTTTTTTGGGATTTTCCGGGAAAATTGGGAGTTTTCCGGAAAATGCTTTTAGCTCAAAATTAGCTCGAAAGTAGCTCGAAATTCCTGCGTAAAAACATTTCATCGCTAACTCTCCCCACGGATTCGTCTGGCTGAAAAAATAAACTTAGCTATGCAGAACAATTTTTCCGCTTTTCCGGAAAATGGAAAATTTCCCAGACAGCTCGAAATTATTGTTGAAAAGCTCGAAAATAGCTCGAAATTCCCAAACAAAAAACATCGAAATTCGTCACACCTGCATAGCTCACTTTATAGACCTTCAATTCAGACAAAGAAACCATACCCTAAGTATTTGATAACCATAGTGAATCACTCAAAAAACTAAGACAGCAAAAAAATAAAAAATTAGTCCTTTGTATGGAGTTGAAATAACATTACTTAAATGGTTGATTACTCGTAAAGTTAGGATCTAAGCGGAAAAGTTCGCAGGTAAATTTTAATGAGGAAGGTTATGCCTTTACGATTTAATTAACAAAAATTGAATACACTGTCTACTGTAAGTTTTATATCATATGCTTTAAAACAGCTGTTTTTGCACTTTTAAACAACGATATCTGGAGAGCTAGAGTGAATTCGGCGAATCTGATATTATTTTCGTATTCAGTAGGTCTTGATTACTTGACATCGACTCCAAAGCCATAGGCCGCAAAATCAGTGTTGCCCTGTGTAATGAATCAACCTAATTTTTATGCAAGGCTCGTAATAGTTATCGTTCAAAACGTTAAGACATCATATTTTACGACATAAAACTTTGAAGAAACCTACATTTTGTTATATACATACATAAGTATAATGAAACAAGTTAGCTTTCGTCCAAATTCGTTTGGAACATTCTATTTTTTGTCCAAAAATCAATGACAACCTAGTTTTCGTAGGAGAAATGAATCATCCTACTTTACGTCTCGGGCATCAAAATATTGTTTGAAAGTTCTTCTGGATGTCGGAAAAATTCCTCTGATTATAAGACCTGTAAACCTTGAAACGCAAAGAAAATCAGCTTTCTAATAAATTTTTTGTATGCATTTTGTCTTTGAGAATTGTCAGGGATCTCCCCAACACATCTTAGCAGTTTTAGTTCCTTTTTTAAAAAAATTTTATTTGGTCCATTTGATAGAGAGAGATTGAAGAAAAATTTTTGAAACTCTCTGGCAAGGTCGATGAAAAATTATAGAAACTGTCAGGGCGTCCCCGACAACTTTTTGAAGTTTTGGTCCCATTTTCAAAAACATTTTATTGCACCAGTCGATAGGAAGCGGTAGGAAAAAATGTTGGAAACTGCCAATTGTTATATACTTAGTTGTGTCAATTGTAAACTATCCTATCTCAATTTGGTTCAGTTTTTAAAAAATTTTACTGCACCAGTCGATATAAGAGATTAAAAAAAATTTTTCAAACTAAGTACCTATGCCGGGGACACATTTATCAGTTTCAAAAAATTTCTTCAGCGTTTCCTTATCAAATTTTGAAACAAAATTTTTTAAGAAAATGGGTCCAAAATGTCTCCGTGGGGTCGGGGATAGTTTTCAAATTTTTTTTTTTTTGACCCTTTTCCTTCGTATTCACTTTTGTCCACAGCTTCTGTGAGGTAATTTTTAAAATGCTTTTTTTGGATAGTATAGTTTACAATTAACACGACTATATTATTTACTAATCTCAGCACAGCTAAATATCCGGTTGAAACAGGCCATTGCGTACCTAATTGCAAAGCTTCGCAACGGTTTTCGAAGCAACAGCAGTGTAGAATTCGTGACGTATTTTGAATGTAGCATTCACTTTGTACTGTACGAACCATCTCATCGTGTCTGTTTGTTATTTTTGTTAATTTGTGTACTCTTTAAACGTTGCTTATTTGTTTCTCTCTAGCTTTATTTTGCATTAACGTTGCAATATTTTTATTCCACAACTTTAACTGTTTTCGTACCTTAACTCAAAAACTTTTCAACAACAAGTAATCGGCTTATAGACATGTTGCAAATATCAATGGTTTCTGAGTTTTGTGTTGCTATAAAAACTGAATTTATTTCTTTTACACAAAGTTAAGTACCAAAGACAAATACTAAACAATAAGAGGTTAAAAAAAAGCGCAACTTTTGAAACGTAAATGTCCTTTTTCGCTGAGAGGCTACAAAATTGTAAACTTTTTGCACAATTCAACTTTTTGAATTTACAGTGGGCTTGAGAGGAAATACATAGCTTCACAACAAGAACAACAAAAATTGAAGAAAATATGCAGTAAGCATTGGCATAGCAACAGCATTGAGAGGCTCTGAACATTAAGGCTGGGGAGCATCATAGAAAACATAAATAGGTAAAGGATGAAAAAAATGTTGAAAATGTTACTATGTATGTTCCGCCCAAAGACACAGACACAAAACAAGTAACAAGTGAATTTTCAGGAAAACGTAAATCTTCAATAACAACAACAAAATCAGGAGGAACAAAATAACAACAAAAAGTAAATAAAAAAACAAACTTATTCTCCATGAAAGTCATACACTGAAAAAAATACGTTAGATGTCTAGTGGGTACTTCCTATAATGAACTCTGCAGAAATGCTTGCTGTGTGGTGGAAAGCGTAAAGTATTTTTTTAGTAATTGTACCACTCAATGAAGGGTTTCTTTTAAAGTTTGTAAGGTTATGCTGACGTTAGAGAATCTTAGTTAACACCAATTAATTCGTAACTATCTCTTATTCTTATTATACATATCGATACGTCCAACGTAGAAGTTGGTAACTCGAAAATCGTAGTTTTTAGTTATGATAATTTTTGTATTGTTTTCGTTCAAACAAGAAAACCAAAAACAAAATTTGAATAAATACTTTAGAAATCTATAGTCCAAATAAAGGTTTTTCGTCTATTAAATCGTTATCACTATTCCAAATTGGTTTACAGAGATGTTAACAATTTCAACTTATAATTTGGATAAAATTAATTAATATGAGTTGTAGCTATAGTTACCAACTAATGTTCTCTTTTAGTTCCATAAGAAAAGTTGGTAACTTAACTTGTCAACTAGCATTAAAAATATTTTACGGGCATTACGTTGGTATATAGGACTTACAGCCACTAATTTTAAAAGAAAAATGAACTTATAACTTTGTAAGTTAAGTTACCAATTGTCATTTTTGTCCCGTGCATAAGTTATCAACTTAAGTTGCCAAGTTTTTGCATGGAGACCTCTGTAAATTATACTTAGGTTGTAACTTTAAAAATTGCTCCTAGCTCTTCAAATTTGAAGCTAGATGTACCAAAATTTGACACAAGATGGAGTCTAATTCACAGATTTCGAAAATCATTGTCCCGTAAAAAGTTGGTAACTTGAGTTACAAACTTTTACGTTGGATGTATCGATATGTAACTTGGACTATGAAAAAGGGACTTACGTGCGAAAAAAAAAAAAATTTTTTAAAACAACTGGAAAACAACTTTTAAAGGTCAATTTATGCGAATCGGCAAAAATTGGGAAATTTTTTTTTGACACATAAGCCCCTTTTTCATAGTCCAAGTCACATATATTAATAGTTAAGCACCAAGCACTTCTGTTTCCACGAAAAGTATACCTGATAATGTGGAATTGATGGTATTAAGTTGAAAAAACTATATCGGTTAAATAACCAATTATTATAACAAACATTTTTTTGTGGAAACAGAGCCCAATTTTGTTTATATCACGACATTCCTTTTGCTTTTTTACTCCACTTTTATGACTATCAGCTCAAATAACTCCGTTGGTTTTGCGAACTTCGAAAAATGGTATTCAGAAAAGTTGTTCATAATAGACCCACGAATCTTAAATTTTCCGGTGTTCTTCCGATTCCAACTACTCATCCTGCATTTGAAGACTTTCGAATTGCTGCAGCAATTATTAACTTACGATTAAGGACTTTAGAACAAGATTAAAATATGAGGTTGATGAAAATAATGTTCAGAAAAGTAAGCTAAGCTTAACCAATTTTTATTTTTATTTTTTTTTTTTTTCAGGCATCAGAACAACTTTATTGAGTCAAATATTTTTCATTGTTATTACCCACATCTGGTCATCTTTCGGACAAAACCATAATGCCGTGCATATAGAATTCGTTGAATTTCTGCTCGACTCCGACAATACCTTTTTGCAATCCTCTACGGAATTCAATTTTACACCTTTAAGATAAGACTGCAACGTGCTAAATTTAACTGTTGTATCAACCTTTTAGGTAAATATGTTTTAGGTCGTACAACACTCATTGAAATATAAGACACAAACCTGAATTGTTTTAATGTTGTACGGTTGATGTTACACATATTGCTACTGGTAATGGTTGTTGAATTTGATATTTACCCAAATTGAGGTTTTGTCTAAATTTAACTGTAGTATCAACCTTTCAGGTAAATATGTTTTAGGTTATACAACACCCATTGAAATATAAGACATATACCCGACAAGACTCATTAAAATATAAGACACAAACCCAACAAGAAGGTCACAACTCAAAATATTATATTCTTCTCATGATGTCAATCTTTTGGATAGTGCAATTATTATTTTTTTTTTTACACAACACAAAAGCTTAATTGGCGGTAATTTCTGTACGCTCATACTTACTTGTATATGTTTGTCTTGCAATAATACCCAATAATCATGGTTTGTGGCCATTTAACATTACATTGATTGCTGTCCACTTCAGTGCAGTTTCGTCTCAATAAATGCAGCGTACGAAATCTCAATGCATTTCCTACATTGAAATTTCTTTATTGAGATATCTGTTGCAAGCAGATTATTGCTGCCTCAAACGTTGCCACAAGTCATCAATTCCACTTTTTTCACCATTTCTTTTAGTTTGTCAATGCAATGTGTAGTGTACTCCTATAGTCACTATTGCTTTCAATACCACTTTTTTAATTCAAGTAACTTTTCTTACAAAACCCTAAAGAGCACCAACACTCAAACACTTGAAATCAATTCATGTGTTAGTTCAATTAAACCAAAGAATTCCATAGAATTCTACAGTAACTAAAAACTAGCCAAAACAAATAAATTCCCACATGAAAACCAAAAGTCCCGTAAACAAATTACTCAAATTCATATTTGTTTACTTCAATTATTTTTCATCCCCTTTGGCTTGCGCCGCTAAACATACCTAATGCTTGGCGCAAGCGTAAGAACAACAACAACATCAATGCAATGCACAAGAGCGAATGCAACGAAGAGTATTAGGTTGCATCAAAGCCAACGACACATTTAAAGTCAAGGCTAAAATTAGTGCATATGTTGTTGTTGGTATTTTTCATTCCCGTGAGAAACCAAAATGCGTGATCGACCAAAGAAAATTGATTGGCGATCAAAAGAGAGAGAGGAGGAGTTTTAGGAAATACTGGTAAACAATGGTAAGGAAAAATACTGGCAAAATTTTATATAAATAATAAAACATTTTTCAATAAAGAACAATGATTATTCTGAGCTAAAACACTGAAGACGTCTGCTGTTTTAATTATTGATGAATAGCCTTGTGGCTTAAAAACTTAAAACTTCACTAAAGCCTAGAGGCTGCTTAAAAAGGCGTGTGCGCCAATACACAACTTTTACACCACCAGCTAAGGGTCTCATTACCCACACCACATGGCGATCCTGCCAAACTGGCATAGGACTACTAACTAACTGCCGAACTGAATTTACGTTGAACTGAAAAAAAAAAAAAATGCTCTATTTTCAACAACGCATGAAGTGGAAAATTATTCTAGAAAATGTTAAAATCGATACTTTAATCTGGGTCGCAGATGATAATTTGCCGCCTTGCAAGTCACTATGAAACCTTGTCGTATGATCCTGATGGACGTGATGACTGTTCAAAATAATTTAAAAAGAACACTCGCAAAATTTACACGTTACTAATAGAACGAGAAAAGCATCGATGCAGAACCATTATTTTTCAAAATAAATAACAATTTACTTTATTTTAGAAATTTTTATTATTACGTCTTGTTGTATGCTCGTGATTTTTTTTTACTTACATAAATAGAACCATTACAAACATAGCAATTTAAACTTTTGACTAACTAACTTTTTACAAATGTTCTTTCTGCCTAACCTAAACGACATATATAAATACCTTACAATGTTAGACAATAAAAACCAAGACACTATCACAATAAACGAGGAGATAGAAAATAACCTCGGGTCAGCTGTGACTAAGACAGAAATTCAGTCAACAGTAAACACAGTAATAATTACTGTTATAGTGTTAGCAATTCTTGGTTACATAGCGTACAAACTAAACAGGTACTACAAAAGCTATGTACTGAAACATATCAATAGGACAGATAATGTTTAAAATATATTCATGCAGTTTCTAACAGATATATATAAAAAGGTTAGGGTAATAAAAATAAACCTAAAAAAATCTATCACAAGAGGGTATACTAGACCGACAATTTTGAACAAGCTAGATGAGATTAGATCCCTTAAAAACATTTTTGATACACATAAAAATCAATTAAAAGAAAACTTAGAACTACAACGTTTCACTCATGAATTTTATGTACTAATAAATGAAACAACTAGGCTATTGAGTACACAGTTAGAGAGTATGACAGAGAACGAAGACCAACAAATAAATGAAAACAATTCAACAGAACCGAAAATGGTAGAATTCAGTATAGAAACCGTTATGAAGGTAATACCTGCTTTTTCAGGTAATTACAAAGAACTAGAAGCTTTCCTCAAATTAGTTGAATTAATCCATGAAGGATATTCAACAAGTGACAGAACGAAATTGATAGACGTAGTAGTAAACATAAAACTAGATGCAAAAGTAAAAACCACGTTAGGATATACTGCAAATATTAAAACCTTAAACGATCTTAAATTATCATTACAAAATGCATACAAAAGTTCTTTAACGACAGGGCAAATTCACACACAACTCGCCACTTTAACACAAAGAAATAATTCAGTTAATCAATTCAAAGACAAACTATTGAACCTTGTATCTGAACTCAACAGAATACAGTTAAATGATGTACCGAATGATGAAACTCAAAGAAATTTGGTACTTAAAATGAACGAAAACTATGCACTGACAATATTCAAAAATGGGTTAAATGAAGACTTACAAAGTACAATAATTGCAGCACAACCTAAAACCTTAACAGAAGCAACCAATTTAGCACTCGAAGTTGAGCAAAATAAAAACAAAAATAAACAACTGCTATATTTCAGAAATCAAAATAATCCACATAATAACAATCAGCGTAATAATAACAGAAATAACTCTTATAACCAAAACAGGAACAATTCCTACAACCGAAATGGAAACAATTCTCATAATTATAGGAATAACAACAACAACAGGAATAATACCAATAACAATGGGTATAACAATTCTAACAACAGAAACTATAACAACAGAAACCCGCGCAGAAATACGCGAAACAACAACAATAATTATAATAATAGAGGAAACAACTCCAATAACAACCGCAATCAGAATAATAACCCTAGAGGCAATAATTCCAACTACAACAATGGACAAAACCAAGGAAGAGTATATGTCATTGATACCAACGGACAGGGAAACGACAATCGCTCGGAGATCAATGTCGAAGATCTACCGGGACAGCGAAATTAAATATATATAAAATATCGGATAACACAACGAATTTCGTTAATCTAAAATGCGAAAATTCACGCAAAACTTTGCGATTTTTAATCGACACAGGCGCAGACATATCGATCTGCAAACTAGAAAACATCAATCAAAATACAGATTTGATGATGGACAATAGATGTAAATTAACCGGCATAACGGATGATGAGACTTTAACTTTAGGTACAATACAACTTAAACTTGATTTTCAATATCGTATAGTACCACACACATTTCATGCTGTGGAGAACAATTTTCCTATAGAAACAGATGGCATTTTAGGCAGAGACTTTTTATCAAAATATATGTGCAAAATTGACTACGAAACACAAACTCTAACAATAATACTAGAAAACACAGACGTAATATTACCATTACATTTTAACAAACATGCTTACGACATAATACGTATACCACCTAGGACGGAAATAATACAACCTATAAACTTGACAGTAAACGAGGACAGCGTGGTATTAAATGAAGAGATTCAGGAAGGTGTATTTTTGGCAAATACAATAATCCCTGCGAACGGAAAATGCCACGTTAAGATACTAAATACAAAAGACGAACAGATTAAAATAAATAAATTTACTCCAAAACTAGAACCACTTTCAAACTATATCCAAATTAAAAACAATACAAAACAAGACCAAGTACGATTCAACAAAATCTTAAAAGAATTAAACGTACAACCGAATCATCCACTAATTAACATATTTAAAAAATATCAACACATTTTTCACCTAGAAAACGAACAGTTAACAGTCAACAACTTTTATACACAAACACTATCGACAATCGACAATACTCCAACATACATAAAAAACTACAGACTACCCCACGCACATAACGAAGAAATACACAGACAGGTAGAAGACTTATTGCAAAATGACGTTATAGAACATTCAGTTAGTCCATACAATGCACCACTGTTACTTGTACCAAAGAAAAGCAGTGACGACACTAAAAAATGGCGATTAGTTGTTGATTTTAGAAAGTTAAATACTAAATTAGTAAACGACAAATTTCCACTAACTAGGATAGAAGATGTTTTAGACAAATTAGGTAGAGCGAAGTATTTTACTACACTCGATATGACGAGTTCATTTCACCAAATACCATTAGACAATAAATCCAAACCACTTACAGCTTTTTCTACAAATGATGGACATTACCAATTTAAGAGACTACCTTTTGGATTGAAAATATCCTCAAACAGTTTTCAACGTATGCTCACTATAGCTTTAACAGGTTTAAGCTCTGAAGCTTTTCTATACGTCGACGATATTATAGTTTTCGGATGCAGTTTACAGCATCATAACAACAACCTTATAAAAGTTTTCGACCGATTAGCACAATACAACTTAAAGCTAAACGCTAGCAAATGTAAATTTTTGAGACCAGAAGTAGTTTATTTAGGACATTTAATCACACAAGAAGGAATAAGAACAGACCCAGCAAAACATGACACAATAAAAAACTACCCAATACCAAAAAACGCAGACGACGTAAGACGATTTGTAGCTTTTTGTAATTACTATAGACGATTTATCAAAGATTTTGCATCCACTGCACAATGTCTTAATGCCTTATTAAAGAAAAACCAACAATTCAAATGGACAGAAAAATGTCAATCAGCTTTTGACACGCTAAAGCAAAAATTGATTGAACCACCAGTTCTTCAATATCCAGATTTCTCAAAACCATTTGTTTTAACAACTGATGCTTCAAATTTTGCTTTAGAAGCAGTTTTGTCTCAAGGTGAAATTGGAGAAGATTTGCCAATATCATACGCAAGTAAAACTTTACAAAAGCATGATATCAACAAACCAGTAATAGAGAAAGAATTACTCGCAATTCACTGGAGCATAAATTTTTTCAAACCATATCTATACGGACGAAAGTTTATTGTGGTAACGGACCATCGACCACTAGTCTCATTATTTAGCCATAAAAACCCATCATCAAAAATGACACGCATAAGATTAGATCTTTCAGATTATGATTTTGAAATCAAATTCAAAAAAGGAAAAATAAATACAAATGCCGACGCACTATCACGAATACAAATCGATTCAGAAATATTGGTAAAAATGATACCAACAGAAGACGATAATACAATAAAAAGAGCACTAGTAGTAACACGGGGAAGTAAAAAGCAAGAAAATCAACTTGCAACAGAGAAATGCACATCTCAGGATGAGCCTGATCAACTCTTTATATGGGATTGCACATCTATAACTGACGTCAGAAACGTAAAACGTTTGAAATTTGAAATAAGCGAAAATACAAATAATAAGAAATACACATGTGTTGAAATAAGAGATGATTTCGTACTAGTACGATGTGGTGATAATCCAACGAATCTAGATTCGCTATTGGAGAAACTGTCATCTATAATGTTCAAAATGAACATTAAGGAATTAGCATTACAAGAGGATGATGCTATATTTAATATCATTGATAAAAATGAATTAAAGAATAAATTTAATAAGCTGCAGCAGAAAAGAAAAATAAAATACGATAAATCGCTTAAAATATTAATATTTGTACCCCCGAAAAGAATCACAAACAGAACTACGCAATTGAAATTAATACAAGAATTCCACGACACACCCCAGGGAGGTCATTTAGGAATCAGAAAAACTGTGCTCAAGTTAAAACAGCGTTACACATGGAAAAACATGCGGCAAATGGTGATAAAATACATAAATAAATGTGAAAAATGTGCACAAAATAAGCAAACGCGACACATTAAAGAACAAATGACCATAACAGACACACCGACCACGAGTTTCCAAACAATTACAATTGACACTGTCGGACCACTTAAAATCTCAAACGGTTACCGCTATATACTGACCATGCAATGTGACCTCACAAAATTCGTTATCGCACATCCAATAGAAACCAAGGATGCGAAGTCAATTGCACAAACACTCGTAGAACAGCTAATTCTCAAGTACGGATGTTTTAAGACACTGAGATCTGATCGAGGTTCAGAGTTTACAAATGAGTTGATGAAAAATGTGTGTGAATTGCTTAAAATTGAACAAATATTTTCGGCACCCTACCATCATGAAACAATAGGAGCACTTGAGAAGAACCATAGAACACTCAATGAGTACCTATTATCTTTTGCCGACGATTTCGAATGGGACCGTTGGATACCATACTACACATTTTGTTACAATTCAACACCACATGTTTCAAATTTTTACACACCCTTTGAACTCATTTATGGAAGATTACCATCCCTTCCAAGTGATTTGATAAGTGACAAAACAAAACACTACAATTTAGAAAATTATTCAAATGAACTAAAGATTAGATTACAGACTGCAATAAAAAAGGCGCGAGAACTAGTAAACATTGTAAAAAACAAAAGAAAAATTGAGTATGACAAGAACACAAACGTGTCAAATTTTAATGTAGGAGACCAAGTGTTTGTAAAGCTAGAAACTAGAAAGAAATCACAAAGTCCATACAAAGGACCTTATATTATAAAGGAAAGGAACGGAGTTAATTCCGTAATCGAAATTAACAATAAATTAAAATCCTTTCATAACAATATGTTAAAAAAATTCACTGTACACCAAATAATAAAAATATTGTAAATTTTTAATTTAAGCTCATAAAAACCAATACATAATTACAATTATAATTAATTTTGTTTAAGAAATTAAAGTTTAATAACATTAATGTAAGGAAATAAATAACTCTAAAATTTTTTTTTTTTTGATAGATTGATACTTAAAACTTAATTAATTTCTGCAGAAATATAAGTAATTAGTATGACTACAATGTAAATACAATATAAGACATTTTAATACATACTTTCATTCAAATTATAACATAAGCTATTTTACAATATTAATCATTCAAATTAAAATAATCTCAAACTCTATTAATACTTACATATGTTTAGAAATAAGAATAACTTTAAAAACTATTCAAACTTTATCAAAAAAAAACTTTATTGTATAAGTAAAATTAATTCGTAAAATTTGATTCATAAAAATATTTTACCAAAATTTTTACTAAAATTATTACATCAAAAAACATCGATCATAAATGCCAAAATAATGTAATCCTCCATTGCCAGAACTCCACCATCTTAAAAATTTTTACTTTGAAAAGTAAAATTTTCGCTTAAGGGTCAGGGTGTAGTGTACTCCTATAGTCACTATTGCTTTCAATACCACTTTTTTAATTCAAGTAACTTTTCTTACAAAACCCTAAAGAGCACCAACACTCAAACACTTGAAATCAATTCATGTGTTAGTTCAATTAAACCAAAGAATTCCATAGAATTCTACAGTAACTAAAAACTAGCCAAAACAAATAAATTCCCACATGAAAACCAAAAGTCCCGTAAACAAATTACTCAAATTCATATTTGTTTACTTCAATTATTTTTCATCCCCTTTGGCTTGCGCCGCTAAACATACCTAATGCTTGGCGCAAGCGTAAGAACAACAACAACATCAATGCAATGCACAAGAGCGAATGCAACGAAGAGTATTAGGTTGCATCAAAGCCAACGACACATTTAAAGTCAAGGCTAAAATTAGTGCATATGTTGTTGTTGGTATTTTTCATTCCCGTGAGAAACCAAAATGCGTGATCGACCAAAGAAAATTGATTGGTGATCAAAAGAGAGAGAGGAGGAGTTTTAGGAAATACTGGTAAACAATGGTAAGGAAAAATACTGGCAAAATTTTATATAAATAATAAAACATTTTTCAATAAAGAACAATGATTATTCTGAGCTAAAACACTGAAGACGTCTGCTGTTTTAATTATTGATGAATAGCCTTGTGGCTTAAAAACTTAAAACTTCACTAAAGCCTAGAGGCTGCTTAAAAAGGCGTGTGCGCCAATACACAACTTTTACACCACCAGCTAAGGGTCTCATTACCCACACCACATGGCGATCCTGCCAAACTGGCATAGGACTACTAACTAACTGCCGAACTGAATTTACGTTGAACTGAAAAAAAAAAAAAATGCTCTATTTTCAACAACGCATGAAGTGGAAAATTATTCTAGAAAATGTTAAAATCGATACTTTAATCTGGGTCGCAGATGATAATTTGCCGCCTTGCAAGTCACTATGAAACCTTGTCGTATGATCCTGATGGACGTGATGACTGTTCAAAATAATTTAAAAAGAACACTCGCAAAATTTACACGTTACTAATAGAACGAGAAAAGCATCGATGCAGAACCATTATTTTTCAAAATAAATAACAATTTACTTTATTTTAGAAATTTTTATTATTACGTCTTGTTGTATGCTCGTGATTTTTTTTTACTTACATAAATAGAACCATTACAAACATAGCAATTTAAACTTTTGACTAACTAACTTTTTACAAATGTTCTTTCTGCCTAACCTAAACGACATATATAAATACCTTACAATGTTAGACAATAAAAACCAAGACACTATCACAATAAACGAGGAGATAGAAAATAACCTCGGGTCAGCTGTGACTAAGACAGAAATTCAGTCAACAGTAAACACAGTAATAATTACTGTTATAGTGTTAGCAATTCTTGGTTACATAGCGTACAAACTAAACAGGTACTACAAAAGCTATGTACTGAAACATATCAATAGGACAGATAATGTTTAAAATATATTCATGCAGTTTCTAACAGATATATATAAAAAGGTTAGGGTAATAAAAATAAACCTAAAAAAATCTATCACAAGAGGGTATACTAGACCGACAATTTTGAACAAGCTAGATGAGATTAGATCCCTTAAAAACATTTTTGATACACATAAAAATCAATTAAAAGAAAACTTAGAACTACAACGTTTCACTCATGAATTTTATGTACTAATAAATGAAACAACTAGGCTATTGAGTACACAGTTAGAGAGTATGACAGAGAACGAAGACCAACAAATAAATGAAAACAATTCAACAGAACCGAAAATGGTAGAATTCAGTATAGAAACCGTTATGAAGGTAATACCTGCTTTTTCAGGTAATTACAAAGAACTAGAAGCTTTCCTCAAATTAGTTGAATTAATCCATGAAGGATATTCAACAAGTGACAGAACGAAATTGATAGACGTAGTAGTAAACATAAAACTAGATGCAAAAGTAAAAACCACGTTAGGATATACTGCAAATATTAAAACCTTAAACGATCTTAAATTATCATTACAAAATGCATACAAAAGTTCTTTAACGACAGGGCAAATTCACACACAACTCGCCACTTTAACACAAAGAAATAATTCAGTTAATCAATTCAAAGACAAACTATTGAACCTTGTATCTGAACTCAACAGAATACAGTTAAATGATGTACCGAATGATGAAACTCAAAGAAATTTGGTACTTAAAATGAACGAAAACTATGCACTGACAATATTCAAAAATGGGTTAAATGAAGACTTACAAAGTACAATAATTGCAGCACAACCTAAAACCTTAACAGAAGCAACCAATTTAGCACTCGAAGTTGAGCAAAATAAAAACAAAAATAAACAACTGCTATATTTCAGAAATCAAAATAATCCACATAATAACAATCAGCGTAATAATAACAGAAATAACTCTTATAACCAAAACAGGAACAATTCCTACAACCGAAATGGAAACAATTCTCATAATTATAGGAATAACAACAACAACAGGAATAATACCAATAACAATGGGTATAACAATTCTAACAACAGAAACTATAACAACAGAAACCCGCGCAGAAATACGCGAAACAACAACAATAATTATAATAATAGAGGAAACAACTCCAATAACAACCGCAATCAGAATAATAACCCTAGAGGCAATAATTCCAACTACAACAATGGACAAAACCAAGGAAGAGTATATGTCATTGATACCAACGGACAGGGAAACGACAATCGCTCGGAGATCAATGTCGAAGATCTACCGGGACAGCGAAATTAAATATATATAAAATATCGGATAACACAACGAATTTCGTTAATCTAAAATGCGAAAATTCACGCAAAACTTTGCGATTTTTAATCGACACAGGCGCAGACATATCGATCTGCAAACTAGAAAACATCAATCAAAATACAGATTTGATGATGGACAATAGATGTAAATTAACCGGCATAACGGATGATGAGACTTTAACTTTAGGTACAATACAACTTAAACTTGATTTTCAATATCGTATAGTACCACACACATTTCATGCTGTGGAGAACAATTTTCCTATAGAAACAGATGGCATTTTAGGCAGAGACTTTTTATCAAAATATATGTGCAAAATTGACTACGAAACACAAACTCTAACAATAATACTAGAAAACACAGACGTAATATTACCATTACATTTTAACAAACATGCTTACGACATAATACGTATACCACCTAGGACGGAAATAATACAACCTATAAACTTGACAGTAAACGAGGACAGCGTGGTATTAAATGAAGAGATTCAGGAAGGTGTATTTTTGGCAAATACAATAATCCCTGCGAACGGAAAATGCCACGTTAAGATACTAAATACAAAAGACGAACAGATTAAAATAAATAAATTTACTCCAAAACTAGAACCACTTTCAAACTATATCCAAATTAAAAACAATACAAAACAAGACCAAGTACGATTCAACAAAATCTTAAAAGAATTAAACGTACAACCGAATCATCCACTAATTAACATATTTAAAAAATATCAACACATTTTTCACCTAGAAAACGAACAGTTAACAGTCAACAACTTTTATACACAAACACTATCGACAATCGACAATACTCCAACATACATAAAAAACTACAGACTACCCCACGCACATAACGAAGAAATACACAGACAGGTAGAAGACTTATTGCAAAATGACGTTATAGAACATTCAGTTAGTCCATACAATGCACCACTGTTACTTGTACCAAAGAAAAGCAGTGACGACACTAAAAAATGGCGATTAGTTGTTGATTTTAGAAAGTTAAATACTAAATTAGTAAACGACAAATTTCCACTAACTAGGATAGAAGATGTTTTAGACAAATTAGGTAGAGCGAAGTATTTTACTACACTCGATATGACGAGTTCATTTCACCAAATACCATTAGACAATAAATCCAAACCACTTACAGCTTTTTCTACAAATGATGGACATTACCAATTTAAGAGACTACCTTTTGGATTGAAAATATCCTCAAACAGTTTTCAACGTATGCTCACTATAGCTTTAACAGGTTTAAGCTCTGAAGCTTTTCTATACGTCGACGATATTATAGTTTTCGGATGCAGTTTACAGCATCATAACAACAACCTTATAAAAGTTTTCGACCGATTAGCACAATACAACTTAAAGCTAAACGCTAGCAAATGTAAATTTTTGAGACCAGAAGTAGTTTATTTAGGACATTTAATCACACAAGAAGGAATAAGAACAGACCCAGCAAAACATGACACAATAAAAAACTACCCAATACCAAAAAACGCAGACGACGTAAGACGATTTGTAGCTTTTTGTAATTACTATAGACGATTTATCAAAGATTTTGCATCCACTGCACAATGTCTTAATGCCTTATTAAAGAAAAACCAACAATTCAAATGGACAGAAAAATGTCAATCAGCTTTTGACACGCTAAAGCAAAAATTGATTGAACCACCAGTTCTTCAATATCCAGATTTCTCAAAACCATTTGTTTTAACAACTGATGCTTCAAATTTTGCTTTAGAAGCAGTTTTGTCTCAAGGTGAAATTGGAGAAGATTTGCCAATATCATACGCAAGTAAAACTTTACAAAAGCATGATATCAACAAACCAGTAATAGAGAAAGAATTACTCGCAATTCACTGGAGCATAAATTTTTTCAAACCATATCTATACGGACGAAAGTTTATTGTGGTAACGGACCATCGACCACTAGTCTCATTATTTAGCCATAAAAACCCATCATCAAAAATGACACGCATAAGATTAGATCTTTCAGATTATGATTTTGAAATCAAATTCAAAAAAGGAAAAATAAATACAAATGCCGACGCACTATCACGAATACAAATCGATTCAGAAATATTGGTAAAAATGATACCAACAGAAGACGATAATACAATAAAAAGAGCACTAGTAGTAACACGGGGAAGTAAAAAGCAAGAAAATCAACTTGCAACAGAGAAATGCACATCTCAGGATGAGCCTGATCAACTCTTTATATGGGATTGCACATCTATAACTGACGTCAGAAACGTAAAACGTTTGAAATTTGAAATAAGCGAAAATACAAATAATAAGAAATACACATGTGTTGAAATAAGAGATGATTTCGTACTAGTACGATGTGGTGATAATCCAACGAATCTAGATTCGCTATTGGAGAAACTGTCATCTATAATGTTCAAAATGAACATTAAGGAATTAGCATTACAAGAGGATGATGCTATATTTAATATCATTGATAAAAATGAATTAAAGAATAAATTTAATAAGCTGCAGCAGAAAAGAAAAATAAAATACGATAAATCGCTTAAAATATTAATATTTGTACCCCCGAAAAGAATCACAAACAGAACTACGCAATTGAAATTAATACAAGAATTCCACGACACACCCCAGGGAGGTCATTTAGGAATCAGAAAAACTGTGCTCAAGTTAAAACAGCGTTACACATGGAAAAACATGCGGCAAATGGTGATAAAATACATAAATAAATGTGAAAAATGTGCACAAAATAAGCAAACGCGACACATTAAAGAACAAATGACCATAACAGACACACCGACCACGAGTTTCCAAACAATTACAATTGACACTGTCGGACCACTTAAAATCTCAAACGGTTACCGCTATATACTGACCATGCAATGTGACCTCACAAAATTCGTTATCGCACATCCAATAGAAACCAAGGATGCGAAGTCAATTGCACAAACACTCGTAGAACAGCTAATTCTCAAGTACGGATGTTTTAAGACACTGAGATCTGATCGAGGTTCAGAGTTTACAAATGAGTTGATGAAAAATGTGTGTGAATTGCTTAAAATTGAACAAATATTTTCGGCACCCTACCATCATGAAACAATAGGAGCACTTGAGAAGAACCATAGAACACTCAATGAGTACCTATTATCTTTTGCCGACGATTTCGAATGGGACCGTTGGATACCATACTACACATTTTGTTACAATTCAACACCACATGTTTCAAATTTTTACACACCCTTTGAACTCATTTATGGAAGATTACCATCCCTTCCAAGTGATTTGATAAGTGACAAAACAAAACACTACAATTTAGAAAATTATTCAAATGAACTAAAGATTAGATTACAGACTGCAATAAAAAAGGCGCGAGAACTAGTAAACATTGTAAAAAACAAAAGAAAAATTGAGTATGACAAGAACACAAACGTGTCAAATTTTAATGTAGGAGACCAAGTGTTTGTAAAGCTAGAAACTAGAAAGAAATCACAAAGTCCATACAAAGGACCTTATATTATAAAGGAAAGGAACGGAGTTAATTCCGTAATCGAAATTAACAATAAATTAAAATCCTTTCATAACAATATGTTAAAAAAATTCACTGTACACCAAATAATAAAAATATTGTAAATTTTTAATTTAAGCTCATAAAAACCAATACATAATTACAATTATAATTAATTTTGTTTAAGAAATTAAAGTTTAATAACATTAATGTAAGGAAATAAATAACTCTAAAATTTTTTTTTTTTTGATAGATTGATACTTAAAACTTAATTAATTTCTGCAGAAATATAAGTAATTAGTATGACTACAATGTAAATACAATATAAGACATTTTAATACATACTTTCATTCAAATTATAACATAAGCTATTTTACAATATTAATCATTCAAATTAAAATAATCTCAAACTCTATTAATACTTACATATGTTTAGAAATAAGAATAACTTTAAAAACTATTCAAACTTTATCAAAAAAAAACTTTATTGTATAAGTAAAATTAATTCGTAAAATTTGATTCATAAAAATATTTTACCAAAATTTTTACTAAAATTATTACATCAAAAAACATCGATCATAAATGCCAAAATAATGTAATCCTCCATTGCCAGAACTCCACCATCTTAAAAATTTTTACTTTGAAAAGTAAAATTTTCGCTTAAGGGTCAGGGTGTAGTGTACTCCTATAGTCACTATTGCTTTCAATACCACTTTTTTAATTCAAGTAACTTTTCTTACAAAACCCTAAAGAGCACCAACACTCAAACACTTGAAATCAATTCATGTGTTAGTTCAATTAAACCAAAGAATTCCATAGAATTCTACAGTAACTAAAAACTAGCCAAAACAAATAAATTCCCACATGAAAACCAAAAGTCCCGTAAACAAATTACTCAAATTCATATTTGTTTACTTCAATTATTTTTCATCCCCTTTGGCTTGCGCCGCTAAACATACCTAATGCTTGGCGCAAGCGTAAGAACAACAACAACATCAATGCAATGCACAAGAGCGAATGCAACGAAGAGTATTAGGTTGCATCAAAGCCAACGACACATTTAAAGTCAAGGCTAAAATTAGTGCATATGTTGTTGTTGGTATTTTTCATTCCCGTGAGAAACCAAAATGCGTGATCGACCAAAGAAAATTGATTGGTGATCAAAAGAGAGAGAGGAGGAGTTTTAGGAAATACTGGTAAACAATGGTAAGGAAAAATACTGGCAAAATTTTATATAAATAATAAAACATTTTTCAATAAAGAACAATGATTATTCTGAGCTAAAACACTGAAGACGTCTGCTGTTTTAATTATTGATGAATAGCCTTGTGGCTTAAAAACTTAAAACTTCACTAAAGCCTAGAGGCTGCTTAAAAAGGCGTGTGCGCCAATACACAACTTTTACACCACCAGCTAAGGGTCTCATTACCCACACCACAAATGGTTGCCTGATTGGTTGACTTTGTTGGGATTGAAATAGGATTCCACTTAATTTGTCAACTTCAATAAGAAGCAGCAATAATACTTTTCACCAGCTGTCTGTTGCATGTTGAAAGTGTCCCGAATATAGCAATTGCGAAAGCAAAATTTTTGCAAAGAGATGCAATGACAAAACAACTTCGTTTTTTTTTTTTTTGTCTCAAGCAGCATGATATTATTTTAACTAGAATCGCCCAATGATCAAAATTTTTCCACAAATGTATCAAATAATTTTGGTACTTTTTGGACAGTTTTAGTACTTTTTTGCTATTTGGTATAAAATAGAGAAGCTTATTTATCATCCCTGGTACAATGGCAAATATGAAATGAAAAGAAAACAAAAAACATAAATTCAGTCAGTTTTTCTTTTTCTTTCTCTTTGTGCTGTATAATCTTTTCA
The DNA here is from genome assembly GCA_951812925.1 of Calliopum simillimum. Classification (NCBI taxonomy): domain Eukaryota; kingdom Metazoa; phylum Arthropoda; class Insecta; order Diptera; family Lauxaniidae; genus Calliopum; species Calliopum simillimum. The sequence goes on from OX638368.1 coordinate 14,455,219, forward strand.
GCTCTGTATGACCGCGTATTTTGTCGTTGTTCATATTAAAAAGTTTGCATTTAATATAACCTGGTTCTATGGCAAAATATTAAAATAATATTAACTTTGTGCACATTTACACACAAATACCTTTCTAATGGTGTATAAATTAAAGACGTGCTATATTTCTAACATAGTAAAAAAGGTAGGACAAGTTTTTGTCTTGCGTATTAATATATAGATTTTATTAAAACAAAAAAATTTATTAATACTTACGCAGAATCACTCAAGTGTTCCGCATAATTTTACCAATACTACACGGAGAAAAGTCCGCGTAGCCCGTTCACATACAACGTAAAGCACCACGAGGGAGGAGGGGGGTGCTCGGACGATTTGTTACGAAGTATAACATGGGGGTGGGAGGGTTACCAACTACTTTACGTAACGTCGATTTTATAATTTTTTGCGACAAAAAATTTCAGGAGAGGGGGTTGAACATTTCGTTACGTTGTGCTGCGACCAGGGAAAGGGAGAGGTCAAAATTGGTCAAAAATTGTGTTACGTAATATTGAACGGCCACTTATGTATGAACTATTTGATGGTAGTGAAATAACAAAGTAATATTTACTCCAAACTGCCTACATTTTTCTATATGTATCGTAAATATACTTTCAGTCAAAAAATGTGTAACCAATTTAAATTTATAATTCTAGAAAAAATTATTATGTTTTTTCCCCTAATACGCTCACGAATAAAAAAGAATAATATTTAATTCACTCGGGTAGTCAAAAAATTAAAGCAATAAAATTAAATTACCTTACCTTAAATATAAAACCATTTTGTTTTTAAAATTCTAGTAAAAATATTTATGTTTGAACAGACCTTTGCTTAATACACAAATCTTATACCTCTTTATCATATGGGACAGAAGAGCAAAGGATATGTTTCTATCTATCACAAGGACGGACAGCGGTTTGAATCCTAGTGCAGTCAGGTCAGTTCATTTTTTTTTTTTACTTAACAGTTCATTATTTTTTTTTTTTTCAATTTTACAGTAAATTAAATATCACTTTCACTTTTTCCAAAAAATAACTAGACTGTACCTAAAGTCATTCATAATTTCTGAATTTACTAAAATAGTAAGGTAAATTTACCTCAGTGTAAAGTTGTCACTATTTTGACTTGAAATTCTGGTAAAATTTATTAGAAATATATTGGTAAACACTATTTTTTATCTCCATGTACAACAGACTTTGAAACTTTTATTCAAAAAGCTTTACAAATAAAAGTTTTGATTTTTTTTTTTTTGTATTAAAAACTTAACATAAATAAATAAGCGTTTTTAGATTCGTATTTTGAAGTTTTTAAATAAAAACTTTTTGGGGTATAAGTCGTATAATCTTAAAAGAACTTTTTATAAAATATATTTTTTTAGTTTAAGTTTTTTTAACTTTTAAATTCAAAAGTTTTGACTTTTATTTTGAAGAATTTTTTTTTAAAGTTTTTTTTAAATGCTTGTAGTAAAAGTCGAGAAAAATTTTAATTTTTTATTTTCTAAAGAAAAAGTTTTGAGTACGCTTACCCTTTTATTCTAAAAAGTTTAAAATTTTTTCAACTTTTATGCAATAATTTACAAATTTAAAAAAAGTTTATTTCTACGTCTGGACAATATGTATAATATAAATTGCTCACATTTAAGTTAAAGTCATACAACCGCAAGTACTCTGATGGTCTGAAAATCAATATTCATTAGATATGTAGCATTTCAGTATGCGAGAAAAATTGTCTACTTTAACGAATATGTGATATTCTGCATCTGCAATCCATGTTAGCTACTATTGGTGTGGTATGTATGTTTCATTGTCGTTTTTTTTGGGTTTCTTTCCCATACATGTCGCCATAGCAACAACACTCTCATGCTGCAGTTGCTGCCAATTGTTGCCGCCACAATGTCTCTGCAGCAATTGTGTTACTGCACTCTATGTCCAGATGCATAATTAAAATTTAAGGTTTTCTGTTTTCACTTGACTGACATCAGCAAATTCAAATTCATATTTAGAGAAACAAATTGATGTATCGAGTACTTTGTGAGGCCTGTTTCAATTTTTAGTAGAAAAAAAAATTCAATGCACCCTGTGCTCACTCACTTATCGAAGCAGATGCACAAACCCAACAGCATGACATGCTGTACGAATTTTAAAGAAGTTTCAAGAAAATTCCAATGTCACAACCAGCCAGTACACCACTTCAGTATTGTTTTGAATGCAGAGCATTAAGACTAAAATGTTGACTATTAAGTTTCACAGATTTCTTTAAAACGATAATTTTAAATAAAAATGAAATAAAGACAGTTCAATGAAATTATAGTTAATTGTGAGTTTGATTGTGGCCCAAAAGTAATAAAATTTTATTCTCAAAAGTTCTGAAATCGTCAGCTCGGAGCACAATGTTGTATAAATAAAATAAATTAATGCGATCTTCGATACTTTGATAGTTCAAAATCCAATCGCTTACGATACATTCAGTTATAACAACTATGCCCTCGCATAAATGGCATGAATCTTTTCCCCACTGCCAAAGCCGTCAGTTCAAAATTTTGTGAAAATTGCTTAAAACCAGACAAAAATAAAACATAAAAAGTGGCGACTAAAACTCACGTTGAGCAAACAACCGCTGTTGTTGAGAGTTTTTATGTGCACTTCAATCCAATCCAATCAAACTCAATCCAATTCATTTCCTTTCCTTGTATGCTTTAGTTGAAGGGAGTTTTTAACGCTTTTTAGATTTTTCCACTGAACAGTCATCAGCGGCATATCGAACTATGTACTTTGTGTTATCCACCAACAGCACCACCACCACCACCACCTACTCGTGCTGCGGTTGTTTTAACTCAAGAACTCAGTATTCTATCGGCATTAGCAGCATGCAGGCAAATGTTGCAGCAAAACGCATACGGAACGCAGTAAAGACAATTGATATGGTCTGTTTGTTTTGATCTGCTTTTGTTCAGTGTACGAAAATCCATTTGCATAGTCCCAATACAATTTGCTTAATGACCAGTGAATCCTTTGCATGCGGTTAGAATTTCACTACGTTTTTTATTGCACAAACTAAGTATTTTGACAGAGAGTATCATCGCAGGGTAGTATGGCAGATAGTACGCTTTCGTACTTGCACTCTGTGGTGTGATAAAAACGCTTTTGCTAAATGAAGTACAATTGGTTTTGCTTGTGTTAATTTGTAATTTTGTGAAATTTCAGCTAAGTCCTTAGGCAAGTGGGTTTGGAAAATTAATTAAATAGTTTTGTCAGTCATCTATCTATGCCTTTAGTCACAATAGACAAAGCATGATTTTCTTAAAGTCTACTAAAGGTGAAAGAATATTTTTTTTTTATTTTTAAATAGTCGTGTTTGAAAAAAGTTTTAAATTTAGTAGTATTTTAATACTTAGTTACAAAAAATTATCCATGATCTACTATTTTGGAAAGAAAATAAAACCTTTCATATGTACCAAAAATTAAGATGGCATGTTTTCCGTTTAGGAAGTTTTAACAAGAATTCCAAAAAAAAAAACTATATAAAAGTGTATGTTTTTTAATACTTAAATGACCTCCAAATTCAAAAATTAGGAAAAATATTAAAATATCAAACATATAGGTCCAGAACTTTGTGAAATCTTCTTTCCACTCTTCGAAAGCTAGAGTGACCCAATAAATTTTATTTTCTAGAACAAGACAGAAAATCAGTTTTAACCCTATAACTCTCCAGGGGTACATTTTAGACCCGTAATTAGCACTATGTAGATTTTAAACACAAAATAACTTTAACTTATATAACCATTTTAACATTAGGTATAATTCTAGTTCAAATATTTATTTTTAAAAATACATTTTATAATTCTACAAAAATTGTATACATAATAAAAGGTTACTATTTATCACATGGACGGACCACGGTTCGAATCCTAGTGCGTTCAATTGGTTATTTTTTTTTTTTTTTTTTTTTTTTTTTTTTGTTTGAACTTTACAGTAAGGTAAATATCATAGAAATAAATATTCATTTTGACTTAATAATTCTAGTAAAAATATTTATGTTTGGACAGACGTTAGCTCAGTGGTGTAGAGGTCTAACAAGTTTGTAAATTTACGTAAAAATAATATTTTTCTATCTATAACGCAGTCGGACCCTGGTTCGAATCCTAGTGTGGTCAGTTCGTATCTTTTTTTTTTTTTAACTTTACAGTTCTCGTATGGTTCGTTGTCACTATTCTGCCTCGAAATTCTAGTCAAATTTTCTATAAATAAAGTAGTACGAACTTTTTTTTGCTCCATGTAAAACAAAAGATTTAATATGATCGAAAAAGAAAGAAGCCCCAAAAACGTAAAAAAATTTTAAAATTTTCCTTATATAGTGCCACGCCCTCTATGTTAATCAATTTGGCTCATTTTCAATCTAACGAGCTAACAATAACGACGAAGACTGTCTATCAAGTTTCATTGAATTATCTTGTTCAGTTTTCCCAGAAAATGTATTTCCACGCAAACCCAGCCAGCCAGCCATCCAGTCAGACAGAAGGACATGGCTACATCGAGTCAGGAGGTGACGCTGATCCAGAATATATACACTTTTGTATATCTGCTGCACCTCCTTCTCTGCGTTATAAAGTGAATATACCTTGGGTGTAGGGTATAATAATGAATAATATGCAGCGGTATTATAGTGACTTGTTGAATTTTTGCCCAAAAGTATATGCGAAAAAATAAGCCAATTTGTGGAAAAAATACAAATAAAATTTGCGGTTTAACTTCTGACCGTCCGTCCACCTGCCTGCATATACGCTAGGCAAATTTAATTTAAGCTCATCGCAGCGCAAAAAAAAAACCGCAGGCAATAAAACGAAAAATTCTATAGAGTGATGGCATATGGAGAGAAAAAAAGGTTCAAATTAAATTAAAAATATGGCTTCAAGCTTTGAAAAGTAATCAAATTTTTTATTTTGCACGCAGTAAAAAAAAATGGTATGGGTATTATCTTTGGCCTCGTTAAAATTTATTTACTCACCATAATAAAAGTTAGTATAGCAGACTTAAATGATGTGGTTTGGTGAAAAGGATACAGTAGAAATAATCGGCTGTTAAGGCTTCCATTAGATTATAAGTCTTTCAGCTTTTTTCTTGTAAACGGTAGGCATGTACCTTGGACTCTGATTGTTACTTGGACCATTTTGGGTTTTTAAAAAAAAAATGTAGTTGTAATATGTTAATAAGTCATGTTAAAAACTACGTGGGCCATTGTTTAGAAAAAAAAAAAACTTTGCACAAAGTGGTCCAAGGTACATCCTCTATGCGGATATTTATTTATTGAACAACCCCATGAAAAATTCAATCACAAATTGTAAACAAAACGTGTAACAGTAACCAAATAACTAAAATTTCAGTTATACAACAACAAAAAACAACAAAAACTGCAATCCTAAAAATACATCTGATTGCATGAATGAGCAAAAATAGCATTAGCTGCAAACAAAAATGTACGGATGCAGCAGCTGTAGTATTTCAGAAAATTCCACATTTCTTTGTGAATGAAATTTATTTGGCAAAATAGCAAAACATCACATCTATTTTTCAGTTTTTATATTTTTTACAATTTTCAAAAAAAAGAAAATAAATGAAAAATATTGAACTTTTATCAATGTGCCATCCTGATGATCATCGTCATATTCAATGATTCGCAAATGCTACGAGTATTCGTATCCTGCTGCATATGATGCATGATGTGAGATGTGATACCTCTTTTGCAAGGTATCCTCCAAGTATTTGTTGAAATGGAAAATTCGATTTATTTCACTGCCAGTTAGTTCATCCCGAATGTAAATTGACGAAGATTTTTAGTATTTTTTTCACATGTTTCAAACCATACATATATACTCACTTACATATACGAGTATGCTGTCATTGTTCTGAAGCATTCGAATACAATGCAGAAGAATTTAATAAGAGTTGCTTTAAGACACTGGTTTAAAGGATAACTTAAATAGAAAATATCTTCGATAAATATCATGGTCACACTTTCAGAAGATGCCTAATGTAAACTCTTGAATTGCTTTGAAATTTACAGCCTTATCATCTTAGACGTTAACGAAATCAGGAATACTAACATACCGCCATTATTCCATCCTAGTGTAACAAAATTTACCCTTAAGATTTCGCTGAAATTTAGTACATAATTTTGTTTCATGCCTAATCTGATAGAAATGCATGTGCAGGGATACAAAGAGTGAAAAAAAATTGGTAATTATCAATTACATGGGTATTTCTTAAATGATTTCCTTGTTCAGACCACTTTTGGAAACTAAATTTACTACTATTTTAGTACTAAACTACTAAAACGCTCCATTAACTACTTCTTTGACCTTCCAAAATAAATATATTTTTCGGAAAGCAAAAAAATCATCTATCATTGAAAAAAAAATGGTATGTTTCGCTCTTTAGAACTTATGACATTTTAAACTTTTCAAAACATGAAATTAACTGAAACTTCTTCATGAACTAGGACACTTTTTAACCGATTTTCATTTTCTGACCTATTTTGGGAATTTAGTGAATCAGACTTATAAGTAAGTAAATATGTAGCAAAAAGTATTATTTTTTCCTAATGTTTTAGTACTAAGATAAATAAAAACGGTCCTTTGCCTACTTTTTAGATCTTCTAAAAGATTTTTTCTGGAAGGAAGACAAAGTTATCTTTCATAAAAAAAAATATAAAATAAAAGTATGATATCCTTACCGAATTTGAAGTTATAGTTTTTTTAATATTTCAAAATATACACCACTTCTATAGTCTTATTCCTTGACCTGAGAGACACATTCTCTAAAAACAATACTTATATACATGTGACCATATGGCTCAGGTCGAAAATGATTGAAATTTAAAGTAAAAATGCTGCATTTTTCAAGCTATTTCAGATAGTAGTATTTCAACTTTTTTCAGAATTTACAAAAATTTTTCCTTACTATACAAGATTATAAAAAAAACATAACAGCTTAAAAATATGTAAAACTGTCCCACTGGATCTGGAAGGTATGAGCATATAGCCTAGGAAAATAAAAATATTTCTGCGAAAAAATTCCAAGTGAATTTTTTCACCGGAATTGTCTTTATTAAAGCATTATGAATAATGTGTAAAAAGTCCATTGAAGTCCATTGTGCACATAAAGAGTTATTCAGGCTCAGAGGTCGCTAAAATCAGTTTTTTGCAAATATCTCGCTAACGCAAACATTTACAGAAAAATTTTTCACCACAATTTTGTAACACAGGAAATTTCCTATGCAAAAATGTAAAAAATGTTTTTGTGTAGCTTATGGTTTAGGAGATAACTCAATTTAAAAAGTTTTGAACAGTTTTTATATGTGAATGTTACGTATAAGTTCATATTAAAATATTTTTCTTTTAAAATTGCGAATACTCTTTAACGAGGAGTCGTACAAAAAAAATTAAAAAACCGTTCAAAAGATAATTAGATACTGTAAACACCGTATTCAATTTTTTTTGGAGCCACTCATGGTCTAAAAGATATTCTTCAAAAACCGCTAAGGTCTCGAAAATACTGGTTGTTGAAGATATCTCTGAAACGGTAAGTCATACGATAAAAAGCAATAGCATCAATTTTGTAGAAAATCACAAGATCTTTCTGGTAATTACTTTTGTTTATTTATGCACTAGTTTTACGTGGATAGTTTGTTCCCTTTAAACTATTCTTTTTACTTCCTTTAGGCAACATTTTTCTACATAAGTAATATCATATATGATGTAGTACTTCAGGGATGAGCTTTCTTCTCAATACACAAGAGTTTCGCAACTCTTACCTTCTATGAAAACATTTCGGAAGTGTTTCTTAAGTGACTCTATTTCTCTTTGGGTAGATACAGTAACAAAAAAAAAATGATCCAATACACCTACAGTAAGCTTTGTACCTACTGTTATTATCAAAACAAAACAAGACACTATGGGGTATTTAAGCCATTTTCGAGTCAAAATGCAATTTTTCACACTAGCAATAATACAGTTATTGTTTTAAGTAACATTTTCTTGTAATACTATTTTTAGCTGATTATGCTTATGCTGATTAGCAGGTACTCAAAGTCATTGCTTTTGAGCAACGCACAGTGGGTTATTTAATACCTAAACATGAAATTAATTCATTCGGACCATTGAGGGATATACAATAATAACTTATTTTTTCGTTAATTATGCATAAGAGAGTACGTGGAAAACTTATGCAATTGTATGTATTAATATAGTAGTGAAATTTTTTTTTTAATAGCAATAAAAAACGGAAATTAGATGTTGTCATTAAATGTTTTACGCATTAGTCTGAAGTCTTAAGCATTCTTTGTTTTTCGTGACCCAAAAAGAAATTTTCCGCAGAATGTTTTTGTGGAACACTTCAACCCATTTTAACCAAGTTTATCAAAAAACAGGTCGAAAAGATGCATAAAAAACAGGATATAATGGTTTAAGATGGCGTGAGCTTGCATTTATAATATCTAATTTGAGTAAAATTTTGTTGGATTACCTCAAAAAAACCTTTTCCATATAGCATTTCAAAGCTTTTGCTTATATAGGAGGTGCCACGCCACCTTGTCCGCGTTCACCTAGTTTTTGCTGAGAGCTTGCGCTTACCGCCCGGGCCCATAGCATTTATGTGTTTTTGATTACATTCTCGTAAAAATTCTCCTGAAGTTGCATTTCGAATATATTTTTTGTATGGGCGGTAGGGGTTTCCGTTGACCGATTTCGCTCATTTTCTATAAGTTGAACTAACTTTGATGGCGGAGGCAGTGTATTAAATTTCATCGATTTATTTTGCTCCCACTAAATATTGACATGATTTCAACGGACATAGCTATGCATATAGACTCAAGAGGTGACACTGATCAAGAATATAAATTCTTTCCCATAACTCCCATGCCTCCTCCGCGTTACAAATGGAAAAACAAAGTGAATATACCCTGGGTGTAGGGTATACAAATTAAAATGGTGTTAACTTTGTGAAATTCAAGTTTTAAAAAATTTATAAAATTTTTATTTTTCCAAAAAAAATATCAATCAAATTAATTTTACGGAAATCTTTTGAAAAGTGGATGAAAAACATTCGTTTTTCAAAAAATTTCCGTAAAAAAAAATTTTATTGTAAAAAAAATTTGGAAATTTAATTTATAAGATTTTTCAAAACATGGACGTCATATCGTCAATATTCTTATGATTTATATGGGAAACTTTGGTTTTTTTTGTATACCTTGTATTTTTTAAGCAATGAAAGTTATATTCTTCTACTTTGAAATTTTTTTATATATAAATCAAAGCACAAAATAAAGTTAAAAAAATAGTCACCCGACTTTTTAGAAGAAAAAAATTCCCGTGACTTTCACAAGCATTTAGCGCAAACCCAATCTTTTGAAAAACAGTTGCTTTTCATCCAACTTCATGTAAAAAACAATTAAAAAAAAGTAAAAAGATATGGAGAAAATCAACTTTTAAAATTTTTCAAAAAATAGCCGCCATTTTGTAAATTTTTAAAATTTTCAAAATTTAAAAAATAAAATTTAAAATGCTACAAGAATCCGAAAACAAAAAATTAAAACAATTTATTTTTAGCAAAATGGTGGAAATTAGAAAAAAAAACACTATTTTGGCACTCCGAAAAAAAATTTTTACACAAAACTAATAATGAGAGTTATCTTTACAACTGCAAATTTTGAAAAATTTGAGATAAAAAGGGACTATTAATAAAATCGGAAACATCCAATTTTTTACCATTCTCGTCACGAAGAAAGGCTCATATGTTATAAGGGCGCCTGTCAATGATAATTTTTTCTTACTCTTCTTCATATAACTGAGCAGTTTTTTGATTTTTTGCCGCAAAAATTGCGCAGATTACCCATGGTGCAATGGTAAGAAACCGGTTGCAATCGCTGCTGTAGCAACTTTAATGATTCACATGTCGATCCTTTCGACTGCGAATGTTTCACATTGAGTAGCACTGTAACAACAATACAACATGTTGATGGTCAAGTTGAAGTTCAAATATACTGACATACATAAGTATGTATGCAATGATGCGATCAGTTAAGAAGAGCACAAACTTGATCACTGCGTCAATTAAGAGATAAATTTGGTTTTGCGATTCCACGATCTGATCGAACAGTCAGATCTAAGTAGTGAAAGTGTGAAGTTTAAATTCTTAAGTGCAGCATAAGTTAAGGGATGTCTTCGAGTTAAGCCGGAGATTTTGTAAAGAAGACACTTTATAAAAAAGTTTTAATTAAGTCAAGCTTATATATACAACAGCTTTTCCACTTTCCCGCTACACTTTCAAATGACGCGACGTATCACTAATAAGTGTAGCAGCGTATTTCATTGATCGTTTGCGGAACATGGTTTGGTTTGGACGAGACAAATTTCTGAGGTCAAGAATCAATTTAATTACTTATGTGATACATATCGCTCATTTTCTGCAAAACTGTCATAATTCAAAACGTTGTGCTTTGTTTTATAAAATCTTCGAAATAATAAAATATTCTGAGTTGTGGCATTATTGTTGAAAAACAAAGCCGGTTGTGAGTGATTTTTAATTTCAAGAAAACTGTTATAAAATGAATCCTTAGATGATATTTTTCAAGTAAATCATACTCGACATGTCTACAGTTTTTTCACCAAAAACGACATAAAAAAATGTTGGCTTTGCGACAAGAGCGTCATAACTCAAAGTAGAATCTATTTCTGGCTAGTCAAAATAGAGAAAAGTTTCACTTTTCTCGATATTTTTGGTTTTTTGACTTATGACGGTATTGCAGCAAACGTGCAGCAATATGTTATTTGCGTAGCAGTTGTAGTATTTGTGGTGTCTTAAACTCAAACTTGGTTGGTCTCGTATAATTGCGTCGCTGATTTTTCAATCAGTTATTGTTCATACTCGGTGATTACAATCATTGCAGATAGCATGATGAGTGCAAAACAAAGTTATAGTTTACTTATTATAATATTCCTACTGGTGCCTTTGACATTGCAAGCTATTGAAAAGAAGCAACAGGATAAGTTATGTGCTTCTATGGAAATAAGTTCATTGCAGGAATTGACAAAATTACAAAATTGTGACATTATCGTGGGTCACCTTGAGATCGTTAATATTGACTTTCCATCAGATGCCGGCACTAATTATAGCACATCTGTTGTGGAGATTACGGATTATTTGGTTATACATCGTGTACATGGTTTGCAGTCTTTGCAACAATTGCTGCCAAAGCTTGTGCTGATACGTGGCATGGAATTGCTTTTTGAGCGTTATGCCTTTGTTGTCTACGAGAATCGCGATTTGCAAGAGTTGGCACTCATCTCATTGCTGCGTATACAGCGGGGCTCTGTACGCATTGAATCCAATCCGGTACTTTGTTTTGTCGATACAATAAATTGGCCATATCTGTTGAGAAATACTACACTACAGCGTTTTACACTCAAGCATAATAATTCACCGAATCATTGTCCATATTGCGCCGAATCGAATGTTTTAATACAAGAGCCGGAAGCAGAATATGATACCAGATTTTGTTGGAATTTGCAATCGTATCAGCGTAAAATAGTTGGACATTACAAAGATTGCAAGAATGGCTGTGATCCTCCAATTTGTGATAAGCATGGAGCTTGTTGTAGTGCAGATTGTTTAAATGGTTGCTTAGCCAGTGGATGTACTATGTGTGCAAATCTTGCTATGAACGATAAATGTGTCGATGAATGTTATTTTCCTTTCTTTCAGGTGAGATATCGAGATTTCAGTAAATTCTAGTTAATGAATTGGAAAGTTTTTGGCTTACATTTGGCAGAACTTGGTGATAAGCATTATATGTGTAATTTTAGTCATAGTTTGAAATTTTTGTAAATTAGATTTGTTGTTATCGTCCATCGAAGGAACCATATTGAAAAATCTCAAATTACAATTATAGTAAACGTTGTATTAAGTCTTCGATGAACGACAGAAGTGAAACTTGTATTTGAAAAGTAAGCGTGGCATCAATTAAATATCCAGATATTCTTCATTTTGGCCATGAAGCCCTCCGGGTGTTCCAAGAAATTAATCAATTAGTGCTTGTTGACTATGAAGCCTTCGAGTGAATTTTGGGAACCTTTGGGGGTCCCAGAAAATTAATCATTTGAAGTTTGTTAATACGCCGCCATAGATGTTTTCCCTCTAGTATGTCTAGATATTTTTTTTTTTCATTTTGACTATGAAGCCTTCGAGTGAACTTCGGGAATCTTTGGGTGTCCCAGAAAATGATTCAGTTAATGTTTGTTAATACGCCACTATAGATGTTTTCCCTTTAGTACATCTAGACATTCTCCATTTTGACTATGAAACCATCGGGTAAACTTCGGGAACCTGAAATTTCCCAGGAAAGTAATCAATTAGAGATTATTGATAGTGCGCCATAGGTGTTTTCCCTCTAGTATGCCCAGATATTTTTCATTTTGATTATGAAGCTTTCGGGTGAACTTTGGGAACCTCCAGGTGTCACAGAAAATTAATCAGATAAAGTTTGTTAATACGCCGCCATTGATGTTTTCCCTCTAGTATATTTGGACATTCTCCGATTTGACTATGAAACCTTCGGGTGAATTTTGGGAACCTTGAGGTGTCTCAAAAAATGGATCAGTTAAGGCTTGTTGATACGACGGCATATATGTGTTTCCCCTAGTATGTATATCTGGATATTCTACGATTTGACTATGCAACTTTCCGGTGACCTTCGGAAACCTGCAAGATCCCAGGAAATGAATCCATTAAAGATTGTTGATAAATAGATTGCCATAGATGTTATCCCTCTACTATGCCTAGATATTCTTCGTTTCAACTATGAAGCTTGGGGGTGCCTCAGAAAACTACGTTCACGTTCTACACTTGCCTACGAAATTTCGTTAGATTAGCTTGTGTAACTAGCGAGCTTTATCGGGATGTAACGAAAAGTGTCGCCAAAAAAGTGTCGTGCCCTTTAAATTTTATACCTAACGCGGTCAAAGTTGTTTCACTTCAAAAACGAAATTACAATTGAACGAACAAACTTAGATTACAATTAAGAAATCGTAATTTCGACTTTTTCAAAATTATGATTGCTGCAATCGTAATCTAGGATCGTTTGATGAAGGATTAATTTGATTCTAATTGATTTTTTTTTTTTGTTTCGATGATCATTTGGTACTCGTAATGCTTATCATCCAGCTCTGCGTAAGAGACACCTAATACTTTTTTTTTTTTTTTTGGAACCTAGCTTATTTTATTGTGATTTCAATTAAAACAAATCTAGTTCAGAGACTTAGCTATCGGAAGTTCCGGATGTATCTTTTAGGAAAACATCTATAAATAAGGAACCACTGAATAGATTATAAAAATTTGATTTTTTTTTTTTGTTTTCCTATAAAAATATTGGGTCTAGAATTAAGTTTCCAGCGTTTTTTTTTTCAGAATATGAAACTTTATTGTGAATAAATGGTTACATATTTTTTATTCAAAGTATTATCTATCGGAAGCTACGACTTTTGTCCGTCTTTTTGGCCTCGACTGAAATGAAACGTATTTCGGTAAGAGCATCGTTCGAAAGAAGTGGTAATCGAATGGCGCCAAGTCTGGACTAAAAAGCAGGTGAGGCAGAATTTTCGATCCACTATTATCCAAATAGTTTTTGACGGAAGCCGCAACAAGTGGTCGAGCGTTGTCTTGATGAAAAATTACGGACCAGTGCCTGGTCTCATTTTCTGGCTGTTTTTCCTTCAATAAGCGCTTCAAATGTATTAGTTGGGTTCGATACAATTGTCCTTTGATGGTTTAACCACTCGTAAGCAGTTCTCGTAGCATACCACACCCTTTTGATTCCGCCATATTTAGAGCATGACCTTATTTACGTGAATATTTTGCTTTGTTTACGGCTTGGACGGCTCGCCGGGCTTGGCGTAAGTTTTTTTGTATATAAGATTATCATCATAAATTCACTTTTCGTCACCAGTGACAATACGATGCAAAAACAACTTCTTTTTATGCCGCTCCCGCAAAAAACTTTCTTTTACACTCAATATACTACTGAAGGTAATGGAGAAAGTATGGATAAATGTGGCACATCAGATGAATGCCGTTTTTTGTTTTTAAAACTATCGATTAATAGTGATTTCTTTTTTACAAAAAATAAAGGCACTTTTGAAAAAATTGGTTAAATTTCTCGAAAACTGATTATGTCTCCAAAAAATATAATTCAAATTACAACTTTTATGAGCTTCTTGTTAAAATACATTTCACATTTTACCAATATTTTTAAAATGCATGCTGGGGTCCACAACTGGTTTTCCGGACCTTCCGATGAATATCTTCAAAGCTAGGCAAGAACGACACTTTTTGTTGTTATCAATTCACAGTGCCAAAAAAAAACCAAATCGGGCAGTTGTCTCTTAATCCAACTTGTTCCCATAATTTATTTGTTCTTTCAGTTAGACAAACGTGAATGTGTTATGGATAATGTTTGCCGCCAACGTGGTCATGTGCCGCATGGTTCTGAATGCTTAAAAAATTGCCCCGACAATTATGAACTGGTGGATAACCGTAATGACAAACCATACTGCAGCCCAAATTGTACTGGAACTTTTTTTTTGAATACAGAAAAGGATTTGGACAACATAGCGGAGTGCACATCCATAAAAGGATCATTGATTGTGGAATTGAGGAACATTAAAAGTGAGTATAAATTTGATATTCCATTCGAAATTCATCAATCAAATGTTGATGATGAATCTTTAATTGAAAATTTTCCAACACTTAACCAAATTGGAAATATGTTAAAAATCACAAAATGTCAAAAATTCACCACTGTCATTTTCAACGTACTTTTTTTATGTAAGTTGCGAGTCCAGAATTATTCTATCATTTAAGTGCAAAAATACCCAGTTTTTTTGTTATTTCAGTTTTTTTGTTATTTCAATTTACGATATTTTGGAGAACAAAAACGATATCGTTAAAATTCGAAGTATGTCTTGGCTTGGCCTTAGCTTATACTTTAAAGTTTAAACTACTTTATTGGGTTTAAAATTACCTTATCTTGAAGATATCTTTGAAAATTACAAAAAACCGTGTTTTTTGCACTTTTGTCCTCATACAGTTTTGGCAATAATAAAATATAGAATTGGAAAATCCATAAACAATGGCTTATTACTCAATCTACTTTATAAATTCTTCATAGGTCAAATCATTGCTGAAATGGAACGCAAGCTAGAGAATCTCAAGGAAATTACGGGTTATCTTAAAATTATACGCTCACCACAATTGGTCTCGTTAAATTTTCTACAGAAATTGGATACAATACGTGGTGATAAATTGATTGATAGCAAGTAAGTTTTTTTTTTAGCTTATATACATATGTTTGTCCTTTTTATAAACAGAAGCGAACCCAAGGAGAAAAAAAGCGCTTCAAAAACACTTCTGAAGTGCTTCTTTTCTACCAATAAGTGCTTCCACTCCTTAGGAACTATACTTTCTTTTTAACATTGCATGTCCTAGGATGTAAGCGTTCTGATACTTACCACAGCCTTACGGAATAAGGCATTCTAAAGCGCTTATTTGCAATGCGGCGGTAAGCTTTCTTTCAATCAAAAAAAAAAAAAGAAACGACCGTGTGATAGATAGAAGCATATTTTCAAGGGGAAAGAAGTGCCTCAAAAATCCTTCTGAAGTGCATCTTCTTCACCAATAAGCGCTTCCGCTCCGTAATAACAATTCTTCCTTTTTTATCATTGGATGAAAGCGCGTTTAAGCTTACCGCAGCCTTACTTCAAAAGGCGTTTTAAATCCACGACCGTCCGTGTGATAGAAACATATTATTTTTACTTAAATTTACCAACTCTTTAGACCCCTACACCAATATGATATGAAGAGTTATTAAATTTGTACATATATTAAGCAAATGTTGTACAAAGAGAATTTGACATTCGAATGCTCCTATAGTCTTACATAGAATCATTGTGTAATCAATTCAATTAAGCAAAAGTAAATAAATAAGAGAAAGGAAAATAGAATAGTGAAATAAAAAAAGGTTGAATAAAAAATATTTTAATAAAAAAAAAAATAGAGCAAAAAAAAAATAAAAAAGTAAAAAAAAATTACCCGGGCTGGATTCGAACCAACGTTTTTCTTACTGCAGCTTTACATGGAATCATTGTGTAATCGATTTCAATTTAATTAAACAAAAGTAATTAATGAGACAAAGGAAAATAGAAAAGTGAAATAAAAGATGTTAAATAAAAAATATTTTAATAAAAAAAAAAAAAAGCAAAAAATATAAAAAAAAAATCACTCGGACTAGGTTCGAACCCCTGTTGTTCTTACTGCAGCCTTATAAAAAATCATTGTGAAAGTGCTTCTTAATTTCTATGGGGACAAACGCTTTTGAAATGCTTGGATCAGAAGCGCTAGAAATTTTACTTCTCTAGACTATTGACCAATATGATGAAGAGGTATGAAATTTGTATATTAAGAAAATGTCTATCCAAACTGAATTTGATATATGAATGCTTCCTACAACCTTACAAAAAATCATTATGTAATCATTTTCAATTCAATTAAATGAAAGTAAATAAATTAGCGAAAGGAAAACAGAAAATTGAAATAAAAAAAGTTAAATAAAAAAAATGATAATGAAATAAAAAAAAAAATCTGCCGGCCTGGGGTTTGAACCCATGTCGATATTTGAATGCTAACTAGCCTTACAAATAACACTGTCCGACAATTTCAAACTATTTGTAAAAAACATGAGAAAATCCAAAAAATTCTTAAAATAGACGTTAAAAAAAAATACGCGTGTCTCGTCGTTTTTCTCCATCACGTCAGTTTTGATCGATTTTTGAAGTTTTTAAATCCACTGTATATGAGAAAAACAAAAATAACGCGTTCTTTTGTTAAATCGATGAATTTAACTATATGATCCTTACTTCTGAGGTGTATGATGTGTTCAGTAAAATTATGCAAGACATTGCGAGAAATATTTTTGTAGAAGATTTATTTTTGTTCAGTCAGTTACAAGATTTATAGCGAGATTTAGAGATAAGTGTCGAAAGAGACGTAAATCACCTCATAAATTTCCGATGCATACACAAGTATTTGAAGTCTAATGAAATATTTTTCTCTTTCATTTAGATACGCCTTGTATGTCGTTGATAATCATCATCTCGAGCACATCTGGGGCAAGAATCAAAAAGTTGCGATACTTAAGGGTCGAGTATTTTTTCATCTGAATCCACGTTTATGTCATTATAAAATTATGAATCTTTCTGATTCGTTAAAAAATCGTCCAAAAATTTCCATACAGGATGCATCACCAAATTCAAATGGTGAACGTGTTGTATGTAAGTTAATTATTTTATTTAGGGTATTCCTTAAAATGTGTAAATGCCTCGAAAACGGCGTAAACTCATAAGAGCTATCATAATCAATACAAATTTTGACAGAGTTACGAGATTTTCGAGGCATTTACGCATTTAAAGTAATACCCCTATTAACATAAATCACTTTTGTAAATTCTATACTTTTATAGGTACAAATCCACATTCACTGAATGCTACTGCAGAAGACGTTAGTTCAACTGAAGCGCGCATTAAAGTAGATCCATTTTCATCGAATGATATCGATGCGATTATTGGCTATTCATATCATTACAAAGAAGCACCAATGCGTAATGTTACCATGTATGATGGACGACATGGCTGCGGACATGATAGGTAATATTTGATGGTACTTATTACTACGTATATATCTAAAATACATGCGCACATAATTTGTCTTTCAGATGGCTTATGGATATTTCAGAAAACCAGAATGTACGTCATGTTATAAGAAACCTTAAACCATATACACAATACGCCTTTTTTGTGAAAGCAATTACTTACACGGATTATCATAATCAGGTAGATGGCTATTCCGAAATACAATATTTCACTACCAATGCAAGTAAGCCGGATGCTGTCGCAAAAATATATACATTTTCATTGTCAACGACGGAAATGGTAAGTTCGTTTTCTTCCTATTGTATTTTGCTCTCGAAACTATTTTGTTGGATCCCTAAGAGTTTGAGTTCTAGACTATGATGTAAACTAAATACTCTTAGTTTATTTCAGGAAGTTCACTGGTGGCCACCACATATTTCTAAAGGACATATTAAAAACTATTTATTGACTTATGAAGAAATGAAAACTCCGAGCAAGTTCAATAACTAAGAAATTTAAAAAACAAAACAAATTTCTAAATTCATAACTTTAACTTATTTCCAGATATAACATCTACGAAAAATTACGCTTATCCCAGTCAATTCAACTCCACTGAAGAAGTTTGTCAATGTGATTTGCGTGATCCTAACTTAAGTGGTCCTTTGCCTGAAGATGAAAACTACTATAATAAGGAACAAATAACTTATGATATGGCGTTAATGAATTTTGCTTATGCAAAAGGTCACGTGGAAAAGAAAACAGAATCTGAAAGTGAGAAAAACGTTAATAACTTTGATCTAAAGCCAATTTATCTTAAAATATGAGATAAGATTTGCTCAATGTTTAGAACTAAAACTAGTAAGGGTGTAACCATTGGCCTGGCCAAACATTAATTACCCAACACTGCAGTAATTTGAAAATGTTGCTTAAATGGAGAGTGCCACGCCGTCTTGTCCGAGTTCACCCAGTTTTTGCCCAGAGCTTGCCCAGAGCTTGCATTTATGGTTCTTAGTATTTGCGTGAAATTTAGTTGGATTATCACAAAACACTCTTTCAGTATAGCATTTTGAAACTTATGGTTATGTGAGAGGTGCTACGCCTTCTTGTTCGAGTTCACCCAGTTTTTGCTCAGAGTGAAATCAGGTTGGATTATCTCAAAAAACATTTTCAGTATAGCGTTTAAAAGCTTTTGCTTATATGGGAGGTGCCACGCCCTCTTGTCTAAGTTCGTCTAGTTTTAGTTCAGAGCGTGCATATATAGTCCTTAGTATTTGAGTGAAATTTAGTTTGACTATCTCAAAAAACGCTTTCAGTATAGCGTTTTGAAGCTTTTGCTTATATGGGAGGTGCCACGCCCTCTTGTCCAAGTTCGCCTAGTTTTTGCTCAGAGCTTGCGCTAGCCATTTCTAATATTTATGTGCATTTTGGTTGCATTGTCGTGAAAAATACTCCTAAAGTTGCATTTTGAATATATTTTTTGTATGGGCAGTAGGCGTGTTCGTTGACCGATTTCACTCATTTTCAATTCCACGAGCTAACTTTGACGATAAAGGTAGTATACCAAATTTCATTAAATTATCTTGCTCAGTTTTCCCAGAAACTGTATTTCCACGCAAACCCAGCCAGCCAGCCAGCCAGACAGACGGACATGGCTATATTGACTCAAGAGGTGACACTGATCAGGAATATATATACTTTCTATATCTGCCATGCCTCCTTCGCTGCGTTATAAACGGAAGGACAAAGTGAATATACCCTGGGTGTAGGGAATAAAAATAAATGTTCGGGAATTCTACGAAAGAGGGTGCCGAAAAAGTGAGATGAGATTTTTTTATTGGTCGCTCGACGTCGATTTATGCAATATCTCCGGTTGATGCGATTTTATTTTATTGCGATCACAAAAAAAGCTCGGATTGAGTTGTGCGATATTTAAAAGTCTTGGAACTTATATCAACTATGTCGTTTTATCAACTAACATTTCCTACAAAGAATGTTCAGAAAAGTGAAATAGCAAAGTTTAAAATATGATAACTCCGTAAGTACTGGTCCGATCTGTCAACTATTTGTTGCTAAAGGTAGTTAACATCTCTGGAAATCATAAACAGTTTTTACCCATTGAGAGGAAGGTACTTTATTGGAAAGGACAGTTGGAAAATGGTATGGTCGATTCTGCTCTGGATATTTTATTGTAAAAGACGCACTTAATTTTGGTCGACCATACTCCGAAAAAGTGGACGAAATTCTTGAAATACTGGTGAGGAAAAATTAATAACTTATGATAATAATGTGCAAAAAAGATCATGGTCA
The DNA here is from genome assembly GCA_951812925.1 of Calliopum simillimum. NCBI lineage: Eukaryota > Metazoa > Arthropoda > Insecta > Diptera > Lauxaniidae > Calliopum > Calliopum simillimum. The sequence continues at coordinate 14,475,284 of OX638368.1, forward strand.
AAACGAGGGGAGCCTGCTCAAGCCGCCGCAAAGCCGGAACTGACGCCAAGAAAGGTTTTGCTTATTATTTGGTGGGATTGCCAGGGTTCAGTGTACTACAAGCTGCATCCGCCTGGCCAAACGATTAATTTGGAACTGCAATGTCAACAATTAAGAAGAAAAACATTTGGAATGAGTCAATAGAAAGGGCGTCGTCTTTTATCACAGCAACACTAGACCACATACTTCTTTGGTGACCCGCGAAAAACTGAGGGAGCTTGGCTAAGAATTTCTCACTGAGAAGTTTTAATGCATCCACCATACAGCCCAGACCGTGCACCTTCGGATTACGATTTGTTTCACTCGTTGCAGAATTATCTTGACGACGTAAAATTGAATTCCTTGGAGAATTTCAAAAAGGTCTTGTCCGAGTATTTCGAGCAGAAACCCCAGGTATTCTTTAAATACGTAATTATGGTTTTGCCCTAAAGATTGTGGCAGGTGGTCAATAACAATGGAAAATATTTGACTCAATAAAGTTATATTGGTGTATGAAAAAAAATTTGGTTGAACTTAGCTCACTGTTCTGAACTTTCTTTTAAGTCAACCTTTTATTATTTTGTAAGCTAAAGTACCCACAAAAAACGGTTCGGTCGCTATAAAACTCTAAATCTTCATTTTGTTAGAACTTCTTGTTTCAAAATCACCATGAAATTACGTAGTAAACAATTTTCTGAAAAACATTAACTGATTTTATCCTGTTTTTATTGGTCTTTTGGTCAAAAAAACTAGGTAAAGTATTCCACAAAAGTATTCCAAGAGAAATTTGACAAGGATTCACTAAAGACAAGGATTGCTTTAAATTTAAGAACAATGGCCAAATATCAAATAGGGTATTACTGAAAACAAGTAAAAGCCTCGAAAACCTCTTTTTTATTTTCAGTGAATGCGACACAAAATATATCAAATCAAACCAATGCCAATGAAACCATTACTAAAGTGGAGACAGTTCAATCGAATCAAACGAATACCAATGAAACTAATATCAAAATGGAGACTGCGCTATTAAATCAAACTAATTCCAATGAAACTAAAAATATCATAATGCAAAACTTTTTAAAATTTCAAGTAGAACAAGAAAAGAAGGCACTCGAACAACAAGATACTGGAATAAATGGATATCTTCTTAAAAAGCCGCTTCCCGTTTGTTCAAATCCAAATCTATCGAAAGAGCTTCAAGAGAAAAGCAACTGCACCGCGCAGGAAAAATACGCTGGCATTGAAGTGCCCTCGTATAAACATTCATTCACATTGAGCAATTTACGCCCCGCAGTAATTTATCGGATATCGGTACGCGCTTGTGTAGATGACGTCGTTAATGGTTGTGGGCCTGAAAAATCGATTACGGCTGAAACTGTGAGTAAACCTTTACAGGACTTCCTTAAAGAATTTAAACCATCAGCATCGAATCAGGCTGTAGAAATAAAAAAAATACCTCAAAATTAATATTGTTTAGTAGAAAGCTGTAAGCTATTATTTTGTATGTAATATTATTGAAAAATTTTAATATGAGTAGCTGTCTAAAATATTTAAATTATATTTAATAAAAATTTAAACTTTTCCATATTTTATGATTTCGGCCAGCTAATAGAATTTGGAGCCACTGTGCAACGTCAGCACTATTTCTAGGGAACTGGGTTTGTGAATCGATATTAATAAAATACAATACATATGGGGCATATCCACCAACTATTTAACTAAGAATGCAGTATGGAAGAGTTGGATACCTTTTGCTGTTGAAACCAAAATAAAAGATGCCAATGCTACAATCAACAGAGCGAATATTAACTTTTGCATTGCTTAGTAATATCTCCCGATTCTCAGGAGTTGTTCACTAGTAATATTTTAAAATTTTTCGAACATTTCTTGAGATTTATGTCACGGCTTACACCAAATTTATCTCGAAAACCAAAATATATATCAGAAAATTTGTTCAATATATGAAGCACTCCACGCCAAGTGTACCAGCTCAAAATTTTTTTTTTCTCCGATTTCGCTCATATTTGGCAATTTGATAGATCCGGTGTCCTAGTACCATTTGTTGTTAAAATACAGGGTGTTGCTAATTTTTAGTCCCCCGAGCTATCTTTGATGACGGAGGCAGTGTACCAAATTTCATTGAATTATCTTGCTTAGTTTTCCCAAAAAGTGTATTTCAACACACAGCCAGCCAGCCAGCCAGACAGACAGATCGACTCAGGAGGTGAGGCTGATCAAGAATATATATACTTTTATATATCTGCCACTCCTCCTTCTCTGTGTTACAAACGGAAGGACAAAGTGAATATACCCTGGGTGTAGGTTATAAAAATTTTTGCTAAAATTGCACTCAATAAAAACTCCCTACACACCCTACATTCCATACAAATTTTTTCTACCCTGAACACCCTCTTAGTCAATACAAAAACCATTATTGTTCTGAGTTAGTGAAGACAATACCAATCAGAACATCACGTGATGTAGAATCTGTGATGTAGATTGTACTTTGTTTATCAAAACAATTGTACCGAAACGGGCGAACTGAACACACACTAAAGCAATTTTTGATAATTTGAATTTGAATTTTTTGTCACATAAAATTATAAAATCAACTTTACGTAACGTAGCTGATGACCCCTTCTACCCCTATGTATTACTTCGTAACAAATCTTCTGACCCCCCTCCCGCCTCACGCTTTACATAATAAAGTCAAATTTCAGTTTTTACGTATCTAATTCGGAAAACTAGAGGGGCAAAAAGTTTTCTATATAATCAACTTATGCTCGATACTCAGTACTATTTTATTTTTAACACTATTGGTGCGTCCAGAAAACATTTCATTAGGCAGAAATGTCGTACACGCATTTTTAATTTAATTTTCATTATCACAAACTTCAACAACATAGTTAGAGTATTCCTTAAAATTTGTAAAACCTTGTAATTTTTATTGTTTTTAACAACTTTAAAGAGCTTAAGAGGTTTTCGTTTAAGGAATATTCTAAGAATTTTACTCTTATTAACTTCGATCCTTTCGAAGTTTGAACATATGTAAATAGAAAAATGGTCCTGTTAATTTAAAGCCTATATCGATTTAGCACCAAATTAATTTTTGAAGTGAAACGTTAGGTGTAAATTTTCAAGCCCACGAAACTATTTTTTGTCACTTTTTTTGCGACCATTTTATCTCGCAAGCCACAGAAGCTATTTTGATTAAATTTGATAGGTAGGTACCAAACTTAAATTGCATAGGCGGGTCGAAAAGTGGGTATAACATATGTCTACTTTCAACCGATTGAAAATTTCAGCACGTGATATCTCGCACGCGATACAAGGTAATTTAATGAAATTTGGTAGGTAGATACAAAACTTAAGTACCATACGCTGGTCTTAAAGTGAGCATTATCAGTGGCTCTACCACGTCTTTTTTTTAACAATTAAAAATTTAGACTCCTGATATTTCACAAGCAATACAAGTACATTGATTAAATTATTCTGGTACCGTAAGCAGGGGTGACTTTAACATCCGGGAGTGACTTTAACCGGCAAGAAAAAAGAGATTAAAATCGTATTATTATCATCTCAAAGGCTAGTTATCGATTTGTATTGGGTCAATCAGTATCTTTGAAGTATTAGCTTTTATCATCTGTCTTCAATACTTGATTTGAGTGCAAACTTTCAGATATACTGTTGCATTTTCTAAAAGTTTTCTTATGTCGCATTTTTTAACGCTCAGAAAATTACTACTTATTGACTAGAAGCAAAATTGCTGGCGTTGGGTAAGTGATATCACTAGAACTATAATTTAATTTTCTTCCCTAATCAATTGACTTTGATGGATATATTTGCCTCTAAGTATTTTTAATGCATTTTTATGTGGGAGTATGTTAGAAATCAACGTTTTCGGGGTGACTTTGAACCGGTCCAAAGTCACCCACAAAAAACTTTGTGTTGTTAGACTTGCTCGAAAGAAACTCAAACTCCGGCCGAATTGACGCCCAAAACACTAGGTGTGGTAAACTGTATTGAAAATTAACTGTAGTCTTTCGCCATACTGAAATTATTATTATTATTTTTTCCTTTTTAATATTTGTAAAACAAATGGCCACCCAATAAGGATATTTGCTATTATTTATCCAGCCCTTTAACAAAAGAGGCATTTTTAAAGTTACCAACTAAGAATTTCTTTCGTTTTTTAAATTGTTTGAACCAAGTATTTTTTGTTTCCTAATTTTCAATGGATTTTTAACTCGTTTTTGTGGATCTTTTTAGTTTTTCTTAATATATTAATGTAACGTATATACAAATATGTAAAACATACCAATGGTTGAAACCGAATTTATCAAAAATTTTAGTTATTTTTTACTCTTATCCTTGAAAAAATCCAATAACCTAGGCCGATTGTCTACACAAATATATCGTAATGAAGAGAGAACTTAAGTTAACAAAACCTGATATTCTGATTTTGCATCGTTAAAGGTATAGCATGTAAAATCAATGAATAAAATTTTTCGGTTGAAGTCACCCCACCTTTGAGGTGACTTAAGCCCACTTACATAAATAATATTTTAAAATAACTGGAATTACTTCGTAAAAATTTTATTATACAACATTGAATTTAAAACCCCCACAAAAAATTTAGAGCAATCAAACCATTTATTTTATTAAAATTGTTGAAATTATAAGCTCCTAAACTTGAAAATTCTGGTTTTTTGTATCAAAGTCACCTCTGTTTACGGTACTTTTTAGCGGCACTAAAATTCGTTATAAATAGCAAGTTATGCAAGCTATTTTGAAGAAATTTGGTAGGTAGCTGCCGAAAAATGGGCTGCCAAATTAGTGCCACACCCCCTCCTTAACGTGGTACTGAATGTAAATACCATACACTGGTCATAATCAGATAAACGTCAAGCTTACTTACTTTATATAAGTTTTACTTACTTCACATGTACCGAGTTACACCAGTATTTTTTTAAATTTTTTTTCTTACTTTAAAAATAGTTCCAACAATAGCTGATTGTACCTTAATAGCTACTTACACCGAAATAGTACCTACTTCATCATCACTGACACCCATGTTGAATTGGCAGCACTGCCACTGACAGCTGTCAAAAGTGTAAGAAAAGAAATGTCAGATAAAAAACGATATTCAATCGCATAGTAGAAAAATTTAAGTTGAAGTGAGTGGTTGTGGTGGTATTGCTTTTTATTTTTGCTAAAAATTAATTAAGTTAATTAGTGTTAAGTAAATATTTCTTATTCAAAAGAATAACCCGAATATGCATATAAAATTAATGTGAAATATTTTGACAAAATAAATGAAATTTGAATGTTTATGGTACTAAAATAGTGCTGTGAAAATTTTGCAGCTTGCGTCAAATCTACGTCAGCGACTTTTTTACATATCACCAATTACAACAACAAAATTTTCTTGAAAAGTTCCCCCCGAAAAAGATTTGTGTGTGCCACCAGCTTGAGAATTGTTCCCTTCGTTCATTTGGAAAAACGAAGAAATATAAAAGCTTTCTACACAAATTAAAAACATTTTAATAAAAATAGAATGGCAGAGTTTGTTACCACCATGCGCCGCAGTCTGCAGTGCAAACGACGCTGCTGACGTTCATTTGTGCATTCACTAATTCATATTTCTTCAATTTATTTATTTATTGATTAAGAAAACTTAAATTTGATTTCTTGTCTTGCGCTAAACGATAAAAGGGAGGGAACGTAATCATTAAAATAAAAATTTTGCAACTTTGAGATGTGAAGTCCATTTCATTTTACACAGTATGTCATGGCGCCATTGTGGGTGGGTGGACGACAAGCGTAGTAGAGTCACCTCAAAAAGAACACTGTCGCGTAGTTGTAAAATTGTAGCAACAAAACTATGTAAAAAATACCGAAGAAAAAGCACCGGTACACAAAAAATCACCACTCCTCACGGTGCTCTTGAACAGTCGATAGGTTAGATGAAAACAAGGAAAAAAGATCGTTTTTGCTATATTTTGAAGCTATATATCTAGAATATAGGACATTCATACGTAGAATCCGATACAGTATCTAAAAGTTCTAATTTTTTTCTTGAAAACGTAATTTAAATTTTGTTGATATCTCTATTTTTCTCGGAGATATCCTAACCTAAAAAGTGTAAAAAACATGTTTTTTCGTTATTTCAGTCTACGATATTTCGGAAAAATATAAATTTAAATGAGGTTTTAAAGAAAAAGATTAGAACTTTGAGATACTGAATCGGATTCTACGTATGAATATTCTATATACTACACGCAAAAAACGGTATTTTTTCCTTGTTTAGGCTAAGCTATGCTATCTCGAAAACCGTATGAGATACAGTAATTCTATGGCCGGATTCGGATTCAACATTGCAAAATACATTAAATATAACTATTCCTAAATTTGTTTTTTGTTTTTTGGTGTTTTTTTTTTTTTTTTTCATTTTTTTTACTTTATATGGGATATGAATTTTTGCGATATTTCGCGGAGATGATCAGCTACGATTTTGGGGTTTGCATTTTTCAGACCTCTAAACTAGTACAAATCAAACCTCATTTACAGATTTTCTCCACATTTTCATCAAACCTATTAACTGTTCAAGAGCACCGTGTCCTGTTGTGTTGACAGACTTGAGGATTTTTTGCCAGTGATGGTATTTTTTCCGTATTTTGGGTATTTGAAATTTCTTAGGGGCAACATAAGCTGCGATAGCCGTTTTTTTTTTTTAATAAATTTTTCATCGATTCTATGTAGTTTCGAATGAATGGCCATTGGAAATTGGGGGATATTTCGATTTCCATAGCCCCTCGATTTAACGATGTTTTTTTTAAATTGACCCAAAAAAGTCGAAAATATTATATAAAATTTTTCGATGTTTTGCTTCGTTTTTAGAATATCGAGGCTTAAAAATACAAAAATACTCAAGAAATTTAAAGAAAATTTAGATTTAGCGAGATTTTCATATTAAACGATACAAAATAAGTCGAAAAATTAGATAACATTTTTCGATGTTGCTTCTTTTTGGAGGTATCGAGATTTAAAGAATACAAGAATACTGCAAAAATTTCAAAACAAAAACAACAACAATACAACCACAAACAACAAAATCAAAAACAACATCAAAGGCCCTTTTACCCCTTTAAAAAAATACAACTAGGCTTCCTTCCTAAAAACTTTAAGTCTCGGTATCTCAAAAATGAAGCGTGATATCGAAAAATTTTAATTAAATTTTTCAACTTATTTTAGATCGTTTTATAATAAAAAACCTTGTCAAATCATGGAGCCATGGAAATAGAATCCCTGCTGGAAATTGTAGAATTAGCTTGAACTTAGGTTTGGTTAGGAATCTATTGATCATTTGTGTAGCTTTTAAAATATATATTATCGGGCTAAAATAACAACTAGACATCTACATTTTTGATGTTTTGAGCAAAACTCTTTTTTAGTTTATTGAAATTTAATTTTTGTATGGATTTTTGAAGTTTTCAACGTTTGCTTTTATGCATAAAATCAGAAGGGGGACTACGTTTGATAAAACCGAACAATAACCGTAAACCATTCACAGAACAACATAGAATCCAAATTCTAGGTCAGACTTGGCCCATTAGCTCTATATTTTGAGATATTTGAGGTTGAAGCTGCGAACACGAAAATTTTTGAGGTTCGATGCAGATTGCACAAATTGTTTTTTTTTTGCTTATTTCATCACGTTGTGCTACTCTTTCTCTTCAAAATGAGCTCTTAAGAAGTGTCCTTAAAAAGTTATGCTCGATTTAAAATGCCATCCCAAAATTCATAGGCTGCTTTGGGTTAGTCGTTATATAGGATTTCATAATACCATCTTAATTCAGCAATAACTTTTAAAGAAAACATCAATGCCAAAAAATTTCTGGAGTTATTTTCTGTTTGTTAACGACATAATTTTTGGAAATAAGCCATAAATTTTAGAAAGACGTCAAAAAAGTTTTTGACTTTATTTTTAAAACCAAATGGAAATAACGTCAGAAATTTGTATGGATATTATTCTGGCTTCATTTCCAAAAAATTTTCTGGCGTTATTTTCTAAGGCGCTATTCCGGAAGCCATTTAATATCATTATTTGAAATAATGCCTTGTTCTCACTATTTTGATTAACCAAACCAAAGCAATGCTCAAAACTAATTTTCTGAAGCAACCTTTCCATTTAAAATTGGCAATAAAAGATTGTCGATTTTTCCACACGTATTAGCTACCGGAAAAAGCCAAGTTCTTTGTTTACTTAATTAGCTACGTTCAACTCATAGGATTCCAATAATGTTTAATCTGGCAACACTAAGCTCTGCGTCACTCGGGCGGGTGTTCTTTTCGATCTGAATGGTGGTCTACGTGTTGTAAAAGACTTGCGTTTCCAATTCCTGAACAACCTTCACATTGGCACATACGTATGTGAATGCGCTTATTTATGCTTAGCTATAGAATTCAAAAATAATTATTCTATTTTTATGGCTTTAAGATATTTCTTTCGTAATATATACATATAAACATATGTTTGTATATTATCTTTTTGTTAATGTAGTACTCAATTTTGTTTGCACCAGATAAATTTATGCGTCATTATAACACAAGAACTTTTTTATGCTTTAAAGTTTAATTTTATCGTGGTTTTTTGTGGAGCTAAAAAACAGCTCAGAACTTCATTTCTATTAAAGTTTACATCAATTTTTGGCTTCTATTGAAAAAAACAGAATGACGATCTATGAAATAGAAGAATGACATTTTTCCAAAATTCAGTAGCAATATTTTTTATCTCTTCTAAAAATTACAAGGATAGAATAGTTTACAATTCACACGACGCAATATACGAGTATCTTCCAAATATTTTTCAGAAGTTTTCCATATAGGTACTATAGGTATTACCATACGAATATCTTCCAAATACTTTTCAGAAGTTTTCCATGTATGTAACTATTGTAAAAAACGTAACTTGAGTAGATTTACGTTAGTTAATTTTGAGCTCCATTTAAAAAATCCTAAAATAACATGCTTACATTATTTAAGAGTATTTAAGTTTAAATCCAGACAAATTATGGTTATCTCTATTTTACGTAACAACGCCAAAGGGACTTAATCATTTTTAGATAATCACTGATTTTATGTATTAATAACAACTCAGCAACGAAAAGCGCCTCAATAAAGTTTTATCATAAAACAAAATTTACTTACACTTGTAAAAATATCTTAAGTGTTAAGTTTGTTTCAAAAAACAAATATGTATCTTTTATACTACTTCAGTACCTACCATAAAAATAAAGCGCCATAAACCTGCAATTTTTAATTAAACTGCTTCACGCTGGCATGTACATAGTATCTATGACGTTCGACTGTAAGTTCAAAACATCTTTGTTTAGTTTGGTCTGAACACATCAATTTGTAAGATTTTAAATTAAATTTGCTTAATTATTCGAAATGCTTGCTTTCAGATAAAACCGTCTGTATTTAACGATAACGAATAAAAGATTTGTATTGTAAACACAAACGGTTAAACCAGTTCAACTGCATTATTAGTAATGTAAGGAATTTGCCGCGGCAAATTAGAAGTTGTTGATATTGCAATGAAAACAATTTTTTTGCAAATAAATATTTATAAAGCATTTAATAAATATACATTTAATTAAAGCGGATATCTATAAAACTTACAAATGTAATTGAAATATTTTAGAAACTTTCCATAAATTGTCTGATATCAGAAATTGAAGAATTTTATTGGGGCTTAGATTAATTTTTTGACAGCACATGGAATAATAAATATAGCAACACAAACAAAGTCGCAATTTTCACACCGAAATTTATCTTGCTTCAAAGTCAAAAACTAAAAGGGTACAGGTTCAGACTTTTCTCATGCCGCAAAGTTTTCTTTCATACTTCTAATCTGCACTAATATATTAAATTTTTTTGTTTGTTTTTGATGTGGAAGAATGCATATTTTGGAATGAGAAAACTTTCTGTGTAGAAAGAGCTGAACTAAAATTTGCAGAAAATTTAATTTAACATTTTTGTACAATAAAATACACTTTTATTCGAAAGTTTGCATCATATTTCATACTTGAAATATTTAGAAAGACCGACAGCCTTTGTTAAACATATGCGAACTGTTAATATTAAGGTGTTTATTTAATAAATTCTGCACTGATAACGAAATAGGTTTAAAAAAATTTTATATTAAATGAAACAAATGGCCTTGCCACAAACCACATATATTTTTCTGCAAATCTACCATATCTTGTACTAAATCCATTTAACAATATTTATCTTAAAATGCGTAGAAATTAGTTATTCTGAGAAAGTTTTTTACAATATCTCTTATTTGCTGTGTTAATCATTTTATCTCTATGATTTTATTTTTAAATATTTGTTACTGACTCCCCTTATGCCATTTAATGACTGTATGTACAAGTGAGTTGACTGAAATGGAATTTATTTAAGGCATTTCATACTTATTATTTTTTTATTTCTTTTTTTTTAAATCACGTTTTAATTAAGCACTGAAGTAAACATGTTACAATTACTTAAAAAAAAACGTATTGAAAATATTCTTTATTTGCTTGAAAGGAAAAAACCTGTTGGCCATGACTCACAAATTGCATTGCATATTCAAAATCATTTATTACGCGTCAATGGCCAAAAGTTTGCAAATTCAATACCATTAGGGGTAGGTAGTCAATACTTTGATTTTTTAATTTTATACATATATATTTTAATTTGAAATTTTAAAGAGTACATAAACTAAAAAAAAAACAGTGTTTTATGAAATATGCTTTTGTGGTTTAGTTTGCTGTTACAGAGCAAAATCGAACTAATTTTTAGCATAATCTCGAAAGCTAATTTCTCAGACTTTTTTTTGCACAGATTTAAAAAAAAATTTCACCTATTTATTTCTCAGGAATCGTTTTTGAGATATTGTCAAAAACATTTTTTTGTAATTTATTTTTATTATGAATAAGACATCTTGAAATATAGTGTAAGATTAAAATATTCATTGTACACTGATTTCGTTTTGACAATGAAGTGTTTTATCAGTGTCAAAAAAAAACCTGATTCTATCAAATACTTCAGTGAACTGTATTTTATACAAACAAATACTTCAGGTCAACGCAACGCATTGGTAACACAGGATTGTAGTAGCTTTCATAAATTTTCGCGAGAGCTAGAGAGCATAAACGAAAATAGGCACAAATAAGAGAGAAAGCTACTTTTGCCACTAATGTAGTATTTTGTAGTGTACACTAAAACTGCAGTATATGCACTAAACTGAACTGAAGCAAATCACATAAGACAGGCCAGTGTAGTATTATTTTTTTTCTTCATATCCATATACTGTCAAACATTTATTTACACGCGACACTAATCTGAAGTATTTGATAAAAAGCGGGTACAAGAAATGACATATCTTGAATGAAAATGTCTTAAAACTCCAACTACACGTCTTTGCAAGATAATTAGAGATGTTCTTAGTAGGGTACAGAGACTCTCAAACACTTTCCATAAATACGCCTCTGACACATGTCAATGCTCAAATTGCGTGCGTAGTACTATAATTAACAAATTTAAAATTTATTAAAATAAAAAAATTGAAAATGAAGATTTATATTATCGACAAATCAATGTCAGAGCAAATCCTATTTCATTCTATCGATAAGATAATTATTTTGCTATAAATACTGATAACAATGTTCACCCACAAACGGAATATTCGGCAAAAAATTCATAGTATTTAATTGGTTTCTCTTTGGAATTCAGCCCCATGCTTCAAATAAGTATTGATGTGGTATCTCCTTACTTGTCGCGGTCACGTCCAAAGATAAAAATATTCCGAAGAGTTTTTTTAATAACGGACACAACAAGAACAATCACCATGACGAAAGCATTTATGTATAGATAACAACATCGTGTTTACTATTTATAATCGATATATTGAGCAATCAAGAGTACCATGCTTTCGTAATTTATTCTCTTTATACTATTTTTACTACGGAAACTAACTGTGTTATCACATGTTAAGAAAGTTAATTTTTATCAATTAAGTTTTTTGTTTTTGCTATAAACTGACTAACACGTGTTAATTTCTTATTTTTCTCATTACAGACGCTCGACGTTAATTGAAACGTACATATATTTGTTTTGTATTTGCATAGTGAATTTGTATTTCTTGGTGAAACGCATGCTGGCCTGTGATATTGGTACAAAGATTAATTAAAAAGAAGCTAGAACTTTTGCATCTTTAATTCACACACACATAAACGCACAGAAATATGTCTCAAAATCAGTCATATTTCTGGCAGACAACCAGACATAATGTCTATTTGAAGCGATCTGCCAAATTCCATATATTAATGGCAATGATGGCAGTGCTAGCATTCTCCACAATATGTCTAGCGGAAATGAATCCGGATTCAAGTATTAATAATCCAATAGCGGAAATTCCAGCTGTAAGTATTTAATGCAGTTATGATTAATATTTAACCATTAAAGTGGCCGCCACTTGCATGGGAAAAAGTTTATGAACGTAAATTCTCGTACCCATAGCCTAAAATCATTCGGTTTGGTATTAAACTATATATATATACATATCGATACGTCCAACGTAAAAGTTGGTGACTCGAAAATCGTAGTTTTTAGTTATGAACATTTTTGTATTGTTTTCGTTAAAACTAGATAACCAAAAACAAAAATTGAATAAATACTTTGCAAATCTGTAGTCCAAATAAAGGTTTTTCGACTATTAAATTGGTGTCACTATTCCAAATCGATTAACAGAGATTTTAACAATTTCAACTTATAGTTTGGATACAAATTAATACATAGGGGTTGTAACTCTACATAGTTACCAACTAATGTTCTGTTTCAGCAACATTTGAAAAGTTGGTAACTTAACTTGCCAACTACCATTAAAAAATATTTTACGGACATGACGTTGGTATGTAGTACTTACAACCACTGATTTTTAAAGCAAACTTAACTAATAACTTTGTAAGTTAAGTTACCAACGCAATTTGTCATTTTTGTCCCTTGCATAAGTTAACAACTTAAGTTGCCAAGTTTTTGCATGGAGACCTCACTAAAATATACTTAGGTTGTACCTTCAAAATTGCTCCCAGCCCTTCAAATTTCAAGCTAGAGGTACCAAAATTTGACACAAGATAGAGTCTAATACGCAGATTTCGAAAATCATTGTCCCGTAAAAGTTTCTTACTTGAGTTACAAACTTTTGCGTTGGATGTATCGATATATAAAATTTTGTGTCAACGGATGAAACTTTAAAGGTCGCTCACTAGCATTTAAATGGGAAAATAGCATATTTTCATAATTTTTCTTGATTATAAGCCACAAAATTTGTTGAAACAGGTCTAAAAATCTAAAGTGGTTGACTTAACGTATGCTGTTTATGTAAAACACCAACACAATTACAAAAACAATGTTAAATTTCATAAAAAAACAAACATATTTATTGAATGGATGATTTTCGTTACGTTTCAATGCCCACCGGTCATATCATCAGACGAATTTGGCGAGATCCAGAAGAACTTTTAGGATAGATTTGTTGAGAATCACAGCAAAAGGAAAATAAAGCATATGCAAAAGTTCCAATGTCTTTGTTTTCGCTTTGTTATACATCGCCCTGCTGTTGTAACTCATTGATATTTTTTATACCCTACACCCAGGGTATATTCACTTTGTCCTTCCGTTTGTAACGCAGAGAAGGAGGCGTGGCAGGTATAGAAAAGTATATATATTCTTGATCAGCGTCACCTCCTGAGTCGATATAGCCATGTCCGTCTGTCTGGCTGGCTGGATGGCTGGCTGGCTGGGTGGCTGGCTGGGTGGCTGGCTGGGTGATGTGTGTGGAAATACACTTTTTGGGAAAACTAAGCAAGATAATTCAATGAAATTTGGTACCCTGCCTCCGTCATCAAAGATAGCTCGGGGGATTGAAAATGAGCAAAATCGGTTAACGGACACGCCTACCGCCCATACAAAAAATATATTCAAAATGCAATTTTAGGAGTATTTTTCACGACAATGCAACCAAAATACACATAAATACTAGAAATTGTAAGCGCAAGCTCTGAGAAAAAACTTAGCAAACTCGGACAAAAGGGCGTGGCACCTCCCATATAAGCAAAAGCTTCAAAACGCTATACTGAAAGCGATTTTTGAGATATTCAAACCAAATTTAACTCAGACACTAAGAACTATAAATGAAAGCTCTCAACAAAAATTGGGTGAAATCGGACAAGGGGGCGTGGCACCTCCCATATAAGCAAAAGCTTCAAAACGCTATACTGAAAGCGATTTTTGAGATATTCGAACCAAATTTAACTCAGACACTAAGAACTATAAATGAAAGCTCTCAACGAAAATTGGGTGAAATCGGACAAGGGGACGTAGCACCTCCCATATGAGCAAAAGTTTCAAAATGCCATACGGAAAGAGTTTTTTGAGATAATCCAAACAAATTTCACTCAAATACTAAAGACTATAAATGCACGCTCTAAGCTAAAGCTAGAGGAATTCGGACAAGAGGGCGTGGCACCTTCTATATAAGCAAAAGCTTCAAAACACTATGCTGAAAACATTTTTCACTCAGACATTTAAACCTATAAATGCAAGCTCTGAACAAAAACTCGGTGAACTCGAACAAGAGGGCGTAGCACCTCCCATATGAGCAAAATTTTAAAAATACTGCAGTGTAGGGTATTTAATGTTTGGCCAGGCCAAATTTTACACCCTTACTAGTTTTTTTTGCATACGAATCGCTCTTGCCAATTCGTTTCGTCTCGCCGAATAATCTAGCAAACGAAATGCTATGCAAAAAAGTATAAAATCAATGACTTACAACAATATGTATGCATAACAAAGAAATTGAATCTTTTACATGTGCTTTATTTTCCTTCTGCTGTGATTCGCAACAAATCTACGCTTAAAGTTATATATAATATGCTTGTACTCGTATGTTCTTCTGGATGTCGGCAAATTCGTCTGAAAACAATCAGTCTATTCGATAAGTTTATACCCGAAAAGCTCTCGCTTACACATAAAACATAAACGAGAGTTTTTTTGGTAAAAACTTGGAGTAAAGGAACAGCCTGAACATTTTGCATAAATGTGCCTGAATTTTGTTGAAACAGCGTTGAATCTCCTCTTTCAATGTATTTTAACTAACCCTTAATAGTCAGCTGGCACAACTGTTTAACTTTTTTAGTTGGTAATACTTTACCGCTCGAATAGCTGCAAATTCAAATCTTGAATTATGGGACTGCCTTTTGCATAAATAGCCTTGAATCTCCTCCGTCAATCCATTTTTAGTAGTCCTAAACTGTCAGCTGTGATAACTGTTTTCTTATTTTAGTTGGCAACGCACAAATGGCGGTATATATATTCAAATCTTGCGTGAATTAAGGGACACTTTAGCATTCAGGTGATACATATCTAGCTTAGTATAGCATTTCCAATAGGCCATCATAATGTTACAATCTAAATTTTTTTAAAATCATATTTTAATAATTTTTGTCTTTTATAGAAAATGTCCGCTGAAGAAAACGTGATCGTTAAACAAGATGATGGCTTAGATGCTCTTATAAATGAAATACCAACTGTTGAACCAACAAAAGCTCCAGCAAAATCAAAATCCGGCGGCTTTATCGATGCATTCACTGCATCGATATCTGTAATATTATTTACAGAATTAGGTGATAAGACATTTTTCATTGCAGCCATCATGGCGATGCGTCATCCGCGTTTAATTGTTTTTGCCGGTGCTATTACGGCCTTGGCATTAATGACGGTACTCTCGGTTTTCTTTGGCATGGCGGCTACAATTATTCCTAAGGTCTATACGTATTATATTTCGACGGCGTTGTTTGCTATATTCGGTTTGAAAATGATTTACGATGGGTGGGTAATGAAACCAACAGATGCACAAGAAGAAATGGAAGAAGTACAATCGGATTTGCGTAAACGTGAGGATGAGGTAAGTTTTTTTGTACTCCATGTATTTTTATGTGTGTTTAATATATTACATAGGTACTTAGTAGCAAATGAAATCGCAATTTATGAAACAACAATTGAAATTGTAGTCTTTATTAATATTTGAAGTTATTTATTTAAAAATGTATAATTTAATATACATAGTAGTAACATTTACTAATTTAATTCATTTAACATTGCTTCAGCTATTTTTATTTTAACATTTTATTTTAAACTTAATTTGGTTGTTACTTTTTTATTATTTTATTATTTTCTTTTTAATTGGCAATAATGTGAATTCTTTTTATTAAACAACTAAATACCAAAATACAAAAATTTTTTGGTGCTGCTGCGATCACTTCATGTTTTGGAAATAAAAACCACGCGAAATACAAATACAAAATAAACTTGTACGAATTTGATTTAATTTGCACGGCATATATTGTAAATAACTGGAAACTACTATTAAAATAAACTTCATTATTATTCACTTAACTAATTAACCGAAGTCGCTATTCATCTTCTCATGAAACATATTTACATTTTGCTCATTTGTTTCTAATACAATTTGGCTGATTTAGTGTGGAGTACAAAATGTTGACAGACCTGTTTTTTGCACTACGGGCAGTAAATTTTGTCTCAGTACAAATTAAGTTTTCAGGCTTATTTAGGTGCTAATCATTTGCTGGTCAGCAAACATTTTGTTTAAGAACTTTCTGCTGGAAGAGCTCCTTATGAATGAAAAATAAAAATTAAGCTGCCTTATTCTTGCAGTAAAGGTCTTCAATAAAGCTTTAAAAATGAAAATAAAAAGGTTTTAGTCCAAAACTTGGTGACAAAAGGAACATTTTTGTCTGCGGCCTTAGTTTTTTGAGTTAGTCCTGATTCACCAAAGTTATTAAGCAAGCAAGGCATAATTTATTTATTTGAATTGGCTTTAGTCCTCAAAAATCGCTGTTTTGAGGAATTTTTAAAGTTATATCACATTTACAGTAAACAGCATAGTTCATTTTTGCTAATGGCACCAAAGAGCAATAATATTTCTCATTAAACTTTAACTTTCAACTTTTCCGAAATGATCCTTACTTTCTGAGCTATCATCCATTCAAGAAAATATATCTGAACTCCATACAAAAAACTAAACTGTAATTGTATGGAGTAGTCCGGTTGGAGCTTTAAAACATTTCGTTTCATGATACGTTATATCTTGCACTTGCTTTTTATTTATCAAATAATTCAGTTGAGTGTCGAGTGGAAATATCAGCGTTTGGACATAAATACAAGAACTGTACGACCTGTATCGTTTGATTTGCTTCAGTTTAGATCAGTGCATATGCTGTAGTTGAACTGTACACTTTTAAATGATACTTTAGTGAAAAAAGTAGTAGAGTGCGACTCTTCTTGTGCCTCTTTTTGTTCATGCTCGCACTCTCTCGTGAAAATGTATGAAAGCTACTACAATTTACAAGTGTTACCATATCAAAAAATTTTTGTTGTAGTTTTTCTACTCTCACGTTTTACACTGACCTAAAGTATTTGTTTATATAAAATTCAGTACACTGAAGTACTTGTTAGAAGCAGGTTTTTTGTTTTGACACTGATAAAACAAGATTGTGTATTTCAATGTCAAAATGAAATCAGTGTACACTGGAGATATGAATCTTGAATTTTTCGGATCAAATACTTCAGTACAGTGTAAAATGTGCAAGCAAAAGATATCTTGCGCAGGCCGCTAGTATGGTGTCGATATACTGTACTTCGATAGATGATATATAATTTGGAAACTAATTATTCAAATAGAAAAAATGAAAGGTTAAGTTTTGTAAGGAAAAATTTGTGAGTGAGTTTAAAAATACATCAAAACAGTGATTTTTGCTAGGTGAATTTAACGAATCTGGTATTTTTTTCATTTTCAAAAGACCATGATTACTCGATATCAACTCCGGAACCCAACGCCGCAAAATCTTTGTTTCCCTGTGTTATGCAAGAATTTTTTTTAAAAATAATGCAGCTAAAGTATTAATGCCTCCATTTAGCGTTCTGTGGGATTACAGCTGAAATGTTTAAATTGTTGTTTAGTTAAATATAGTCCAGTGTGTTATTAAAGTGATCATATAGCTTTTAATAAAATGCATTTTCGGAGTGAATAGATTATCATGACTCCAAAAAAAGGAGAGGATTGCACTGCCTAAAGTTAAGAAACTTTTCCAGATAATATCGATGCTGTGAGTTACCTCTAATCTAAAGGTATAAGGCATCCCTGAGCATTAATTCCACTCCAATACATTTAATATTGGCAATCCCTCTTAAAAAAGGCTCGTATCGATTGGTCAGAGGAAATGTTGAAAAAATTCAATTCCGGTACAAAAGTGTATTGATCTTCATGGAGAATATTTAAAGAGCTATACACACCAAGGCGAATTCAGGCTTAGTTAATACATATGTATGTGCATACTACTGGACACATCCGTTTTTAAAGAAACTCACAAATTTATAGCTGATTTTCTTATAAATAAAGCTGAAATGAATTCTGAGTATGAGGAAAAAAAAAGCGATTTTTTTATGTTTTGTGATTTTTTAAGAATATACCTATCGATGTCATTTGCAGAGCCTGGGATTCTTCGCAATAAAGATTGTTAAACTTTTTATCGTTTGACTCAGTGCTTTTATTAAAAATCTTTCGAAATGAAAAGTAATTGAAATTCGACGGATTACGGAACAGGCCGAATATGAAATTATTCTGAAGATGAACTTTGACATTTTTGATATTTATAAATCGGAGTTTAAGTCATTTCAATTAAATACTTTGAGAGACCAAATTTTTTTTACACCTACGATTCCTTCATTTAATTCTTTTTTTTAAACATCATATTTTAACTAATAGGTTCAATGCCTTATCTTAGGACCCCTTGTGGGAAAACCAATATTGTAGACAAGCACATCTGTTGTTGTTGTCGTTTGATATTCAAAATTAAAAAATTTAACACTTCATACCATTATATGTTCACTTATAAATAAACAAATTAAAATATCGTTTAGTTATATCTTAAAGATAAATTAATTAGAAAGCTGTATATACCTTTAGATCAATTGGATCAATTTAATACGTTATTTCTTTTGTATTTTTTTTCTTTTTCTCTCTCTATTTTCGCAACGTCGTACGTTATCCCTTTTCAATTGTAATTTTTCATAAAAAAAAAAACCAACAAACAAAATCCCCAATTTTTCAATTTTGTAAAAATTTATTCACCATTTCATCAACACAACAACAACCCAACCAACCATACTGCTACCATTTCTGACATGACGTTTAGTTATTACGTGCTACACATGGCAAATACGAGGACTCTGATACCAAACGTAAAAACAGCAATTCTGACAAGGAGGAGGGAGATAAAAAAGGCAGCGCAGGCGCAGCTAATAATGCTCTAACAACAACTACCGCCACAGCCAGTAATGCCGAAATCAAGCATCGTCAACGTAAACAATCGAAGAAATCAAACAACAAAAATAATAATAATAATAATAATGGCTGTGAACTGAACAACGACGGTGAAATCGAAACTGGATTTAAGGAAACCGATGTCTTCCTGGACGGTGAAAATATAAAAATGTCCAATATCCAACGTAGCAGCAATCCAAATTTAACGTCGTCGAA
Organism: Calliopum simillimum; assembly: GCA_951812925.1. NCBI lineage: Eukaryota > Metazoa > Arthropoda > Insecta > Diptera > Lauxaniidae > Calliopum > Calliopum simillimum. The sequence goes on from OX638368.1 coordinate 14,494,971, forward strand.
TTCGGTCTCGAATCAAAAGAATAAAAATTGTGATGAATTTAGCGATAGTTCAACTAATCTTAAGCGTAACTCAGGAGATACTCAGCACAAGCAACGCGGTAACTTGGCAAATGGTGGTGGCGGCAACGTATTGGTGCATTCAGCTTCAGCGGTAGCCTTAACCAACAATAATTCTACCTCATCGGCGATTGTGGGCGTTGACACAATCAATAGTATTACAACAACACATGGCAACAGTAGCCATAGTTTGAACTCCATATCTGCTGGACAGTTGAATGGCGAATTGAAACAAGTTAATGGAAACAAGAAACGGGTTAGCATACAAGAATAAAAAAAATAAAAAAATTCAATCAATCAATCAATCAAGATTTCAGTTTCTTTGTTTCGTTTTTTTAAATTTCCTCAAAGCCTCTATGCTACAAGCCACCACCATCACCAAAAATCATCAGCATTCTATATCATCATTATAATTTAATTCTTAATTTCACAAAACTACGTTCATACTATTGTTGTTTTCTTTTACATCATTGTTTTTATAAGTTTATTTAATTACATTTGGGCGTTTTTTTTTTTTTTATTGCTGTTTTTGAACGAGGTTTCATTTAGCTGAAAATCAGCCGAAAAAGAGATAATTACGCTTTTTAAGATTAAAAACTTAAACCATTTGGCTTGGATCATGGGATTATTTTTAAAAGTAAACGTATTTTGTAAACTGAAATAGAAAAAAAATATTTAAAAGTTTGCCTTGCAAAGCACGAACTATTTATTAATGAGAACAAATCGAAGTTTTTTTTATCGAAATAGACGCCTAAAACTATGCACTTATAACTATTTATATTTTACCTCTTAATAAGTGGCAAATGAAAACTATTGAATATTTTTAGGCAGTTAATTTAATGGGACTTCATCATAAATAAACATTCTCGAGAATTTTTATTCATGATAAGGTATATTATTAATTATCCTGGTTTTAAACATATTATCATGTTAACCCTAAAATCATTTCAAATTCATATAAATCATTGAAACATGAAGCGTTTCAGTGATTTAATTATAAGGTACACTAATTTTGATTAAAACATTTTTGTCATAATTTCATATAAAATGTTTTAATGATAGTATAAGCCCCCAATTAAATCTTAGTTTTAAAAAAGTAAAAAATTAAAGCTCTATGCCAAGTACGGTCTAGTGGTTTGATTCCCTTTGATGACTGCACGATAGTGAAGTCTTATTCGAAGATTAAGTCAGATGTGTTGCCAACTGAAAATGAAAATCTAGCAATCAGGCGTTTTTTCCATTTAGAGACGTTTCTTAGTGCAAACCCTATCTTCATACCAAATTTCATGAAAATCGATACACGGGTTTCGCCGTCAGAATGTTTTGTCGCATTTAAGGGCGTTACAACGCCCTCATCAAATCAAGCCAATATGTTGAGATTAAGACATAGAAACTAGGACTGAACCGATTTTGTTTGCCTATTTATATAATGATGAAGATGATTAGGTAGTTTTCATTGGACGAACATATTATTTACACAGCTCTCTGCAACATGTTATGTGCATACAATATAAGGGAAACTACTTCTAATCGGAGACCTAAAAAATCCCGATTTTTGTACCGTTATTTTTTCACATTTGATTTTTCAAACAGCATGCAAATAAATAAAAAAAAAGTTATTGCATAGTCTTGAGGGGCGATTATCGTTTTTGAAACATCCTGTTTTTCATATTTTGTACTGAGTTTAGATTCGCTATAACTTTTTCAATTTCAACAATTTGAGGAAACTTTACAGGGATGAATTTTATGATTTTGTACGGACTTCAGTTTTATGATGTGCCCTTGGCACCTTGGGTTGGTAGAAACTGAGATAATGATTACAACTAGTTGAAAAAAACATTTGAGATAAATGACTTCTATGAATGAAATGTAGCCCATGTTGAGACACTTACAAAGATGTACTACACTTGTTGATCGGACGTCAAATCAGTGGCGGATCCAAGGGGGGCGACGGGGGCGATCGGCCCCCCCTTTCAAACCAAGTGCTTAAATTTTTTTTTTAAATTATATGTAAAGATTTTAAAAACATTCTGTTATTATCTAGAAATGCAGTCAATCGGTCCCCCTCTTGACAATGCTGGATCCGCCACTGCGTCAAATGGCGCAGATGGCTGTTCCCGTTCTTGTTTTATGACCCTGAACAGTGGGCTCCAATGGGTCTAAATTTGAAAAATAAAGAAAAACTATGTATGCAGAAAGTTAGGTGCATGTTTCTAGAGTAAAAATATGCAAACTGAAATTGGATTCAGATTCAGCATCAAAATATACATCCAAAATGACTAGTCTTGCATAATATCCAGCCAGGACTTTTCAGTTTGCACTATTTTTTTACTCTAGAGATATGCACCCAACTTTCTGCAACCTCAGTTTTTTTTTAATTTTTTAAAATTTAGACCCATTGGAGCCCACTGTTCAGGGGCATAAAACAAGAACGGGAACAGCTATGTCATTGAATTCAACGGAATTTTATCATGCGTGAATTACCTAAAATAACCTGATTTATAGAATTTTTCTATACTTTAATAAAACTTTAATTTGATGGAAAACACCGAGTGTAGACTTTTCCCCATACATTTTTGTATGAAAAAAGTAATTTCAAAAGCGACACGCTATTCTGGAAGCTTTTCAAATTTTTCTTTTTTATCTGATTACTGGCCATTAAGCTCGTCATTTTGATGAGTTCCTTCTTGAAAACAATGTACTTGGTAAATAATGGACACCCTATTGTACATACACTCAGCTCCTCAATTTTTTTTTTTTTGAACAAGAAGGTCGAACTTATCTTAGTTGCAATGTTGCAATTCAAATTATTGATAAATAAAAAATAAAATTCATATTCCTGTTAGCTTACAAATCTCTCAATGTATTTTTCTTATAGACCAAATTGGTCTGATAACGTCGGCGTGATCGCAGACATATAGGGTTTATCGAACTCACGGTGTTGTGTTGATTGCTTGCGCTGCAAAGCGACTGTGATGTTAAGACAAAAACATTTTGAGTTTGAGTCAGCTTTCAGCGAAAAAAAAAAATCGAATTGGTCTGATATCTGTCAAAGCTTATCAATTTTCCATTATCATAATTTAAAATGTGTTGAAAAGCGTATAATGACTTTTGCAAAATTTTTTGACTTAAGTTCAAAGATAAATATTACCATCTTATTAACGCTTCGATTCCTTTCAATGGATGCTTTACATCTTTTTGTACTATAGACAGAATAGAGTTTTTTTTTTTTTTTTTGTTGCTTTAATGTTTTTCCATTCATTCCTGACACCTTTAGGTTTCAATGATCATTTTGGAATTTGTTTTTTAAAGGTATTTTTTCTGTGCAAAGATGGCAAAAGCTGCTATCGCATGTTTTCATAATTTTTCAGGAGAGCACATTTAAATTTTTAATTGATATGAAAAAATCACAAAATCCGGTTTTTTAATTTGTTTTTCAAAAGAACTAAAAGTCCAAGATCAAATCTGTTTTTGCCAGCTGGTAGATCTCACCGAGAACAATATAGCAGCTTTGCCATCTTTGCACAGATTTTATAGTCTCAGATTAGATTTCTAAGTTTCGTTAACATTTTTCCCTATGTTCAAACTTCAAAATCTTAAGTCGTAAAGAGTTAAAGTTTTTGGTGTGAAGCACATTTTTCGAAAAGAAAATTAAAAAACGATAGCGGAAAAAGGAAAACTGCAATTTTTGTTTTTGCATATATCAAAATTGTCCTCTTGTTTAAATTAAACTATATACATTCATGTACAGCAAGAATTTTGTAGCACTAAAAACCGAGGAAAACGAAAGTTTACCCTAACCCACCGCCTTCACATAACATGAAAACTAAAATGTAATTAATTGTTTGAAGTGATCGTTGATTTTCTTTCAAAAATTTGTCTTTTTTTTATTTGTATATTTTTTGTAAAAATTTTAGTTTTTTTCGTAAAGTTTCCATTCTTCATTGTAATTAAAAATGTATATTTTTTTTCTGTCCACCTCTTATCCTGCTCGAATTTCCCTCCCCTTGCTCATGCTAAACACTTTATTAAAACAATACATACATTTTTTTTTTTTTTATCAAAACCTCTTTTACCTTTCATAATGCATTTTACTAACAATTTTTTACTTTTTACCTTTTCTTTTATCCTTATCATTACAATTTTCAGCTGGAACGTGATGTTTCTGCCTCATTGGTACAGGATCCTGAAAGTGGTGTTGTACGTAAAAATACAAAGAAATCAGCATCCTATTTTACTATGCGCGTTTTAATGCAAGCCTTCACGATGACTTTTTTAGCTGAATGGGGTGATCGTTCTCAATTGACTACCATTATTTTGGCAGCAAGCAAAGTAAGCACATTTGATTTACAAACTGGGAATATGTTGCTAATGATTCTTTTTTTCTCTGTTGCACACAGAATGTTTATGGTATCATTGTTGGCGGCATACTTGGACACTCAATTTGTACTGGACTCGCAGTTATTGGCGGACGTTTTATTGCCGCTAAAATATCTGTACGCACAGTAACCATTGTGGGCGGCATTGTTTTTCTTGGATTTGCAGTCTATGCACTAATTGCATCACCAGATGATTTTTAAAAACTAAAAGAAAACAAAATCATATTACATATAACAAGAGTTATTTCGCTTATTTAATAGTTTAATCATTACATAAAGTAGTAAAGTGATTGCATACACTGGTCCTGTTAATTTTGAAAATTGTTAAGTCTTAATTATGTGACGTATTTGTATATGTTTATATGTGTAAGTAAAGCCAACGGTCCATACAGTACGTCGAGTACATCGCGTCGTTTTTTTCGACTGACAGCTAAGTAAAAAATATGAATTTATATCAAGTGCGACCCAATCAGTACGTCTACGTCAACGCAACGTGCAAAAGTTGTCCAAATCCCAACTTTCGACGTACGTCGTGTCATTTGACAATCTTGAAATAAATTTATTTCAAATTTCATTTGTTGTTTTGTTTTTCTTTAATTTTTTAAATAAAATTGAAAACTAAAATTATTGAAGCGGAGCAAATGCAAAGTTTAAAATTTAAAATTATTTTAAAAACAAATATTTTGATATTTTAATCCGTTCTCAAAGTTTTCATTGGGTCAGACTTCTCCGTCAAATCCGTCGCAGTCAGTTGAAAAAAAACGGCGTGACGTATTCGACGTATTCTATGGACCGTTCGGTTAATGATTTTCTTTTGAAGTGCCTACACATTTTTCAACTTGACATGCTGGATGTTGAAATCCATGACACTAAAATAGTTCAATATTTAAAATTTTTCTGTTTTGTTACAAAATTTGATTTGAAGATTCATACAATTATGTTTTAAAAACTAACAAAAACAAACTATTAAGTTAAAAAGTTGCATAAAACCTTTATAAGTTTATTCGCTTATTGTTTGTTTCATTTTTGTTTTCTATATATTTTGTTTTCAAATGTACTTAACTAATTTAATTTGATATTCTCAACTTAATAATATAAGTGCTTTTATACTACATGCATACTAAAAATTGTCATGCACTCCGTGAGGAACCAAAGTTATTTATATAAAAAATAAAATAGGAACATTCAAAATGTCCATATTTTAATATAATGAATTACTCTCTTAAATATTGTAAAAAAGAAATGCAAAAAAAAAACTCTCTTAAGATGTGCAAATGACGAGCGCAACATGTCCAAAATATGCCCCTTAATATATAGTAAAACAATGCTACGTAGATAAGTATGTTTATGTATATACAATATACATTTTTCCTGTACAAGTGTTAAAGTAAAATTATGTCAAATATGATGTTAAACGAAGTATTTTTTAAATAAATTGAAAGATATTTGTGTAGAAAGGTTTATAAATAATATTTTATCTATCTATTCATATAATTTTTTAGGCTTATTTTAATTTAATGGATTTGGACTCTTCTAAAGTTGTAAGCGTGATGTACATTTCACTTTTGTGTAATCCAAAGCGTGATGAAATGATTCATCCAGATTTATTTTGAATAGCGCTCTTATCTTTCTTTTTAACTATATTTGTTTTTACTTCTTTTCTTTCTAAAACTTAAACTTAGCAAATTTACTGATTATTTTTTTTTTTTTTTTTTTCTTATTCTTTTTGTTATTTTCAATAACCAATTGCAAAATCAGTTTATTCTAATTTTCGTGATATATCAAGCCTTCTAAAATTTACTTAATTTTAATTTTTTTTTATTTTTTCCAAGCACTTTGAATCACTAAACTGATCTTTGCCAGATTTTGATGATTTTCGGGAAACTAAACGTTGAGGTCGGGACTTCTCTAGGTTGACAAAGCTTATTTTGGCGCATTTCTATTCGCGTGTTTTCTGATGAAAAGTAATATGCTGGCACCAATTTTTGAACCAGATGGTGATGGTCAGGTTTTTGGTGGGATCTTCCAGTATGATAGTTTGATGGGAGATTCCTCTTTGATTTTTCGTGGGAAGATTCCCGGATTAAAATTTTGGTGGGAATATTCCCGAATTTATTTGGTTGTTGGGACGCCACGAATGTATGCCGCGTTTTCCGATCACTCCTCAAGACCACTATAAATTCGAGATAAGTTTCAAGAAAATATTCTTGGAAATGCTTTTATTTTACATACCTCTTGGTTATAATTTTATATATATGCCGGAATTTTCGCTGATTTGAAAAATAAATTTAAATTTACATTTGTTATAACAAATGATGTATAGTCTTCAGCATTCGGCGTCCCAAGCAAAAAGAATTTTATATGAAATGATTTGACTTTGCTAAAGGCATTTTCGGACAAATGTATTAGTTCTTATGCAAAGAGCTAATCCCTTTGTTTACGAACTAATTTTGCCTGTATTTACTATAGGGCCTCATGGTTTTAACGGAATATCAAATCTACCTGAGAGCGATCAAACATATCATAATACGAGTATGCTGCATTTTCGGATAGATTAGAGTGGTTGGGGAAAAAAAAATATTTAAAAAAATGGAAAAGTTTTGAGCACAAATTATGTATAAAATACAGAAAAGAAAAATTGTGAAAATCTTGGAAGTTTGAAACTAGAAGATAGACGAAAAATTGTAGCCATTACAGCTTCAATTACTTTTCACTTAGGAGGCTTTTTGATGAAATTGGTGAATCACACGAGAAAAGTATTAGAATCTTTTTCGTGGAGAATTACAGGTTCTACAAATAATATTGATTTATGTTTACAAAAAAGAAACTTTCGGAAATATTCAATAAAGTGGAATTTTTCGACTTTTTGCGGTTTTTTAAGAATATTTCCTAAACGGCTACTTTTTCGTTAACGCAAATCAATGTTATTTGTAGAACCTGTTATTCTCCACAAAAAATATCCTAATACTTTTTGTTGTTAGACTCACCATTTTCATCAAAAAGCCTCCTAAATGAAAAGTAATTGAAAACACTGATTACACAGGTTTACAAAAAAAAAATGTCATAGCGTTTTGATCAGACTATGTGTTTCCGAGTGACTTTGACGTCCTGAATCCGAATCCGGGGTCCGTTTTTTTCCTGAACGTCTGAGAAAAAAGATTTCAAGGTCATATGGAGGTCAAAATGGTCATGTGTCGTTTAGTGATAAAGTCGCTAAAACTGTGAAACTAATTTTATATCATTGAATTCTTAGTCCTTAAAAAGAATATGTGATCAAAAAGGGTTTCTCGGACCTAGCTTCGAAGATATAGCCATCGGAAGATCCGGATATATCTTCTATGAAAACTGCTATAAGTTGGGAACCACTGAATGGATTTGGAAAATATTGGTGTCATATGAAAGGTATTTTGTTGTTGTTGGTGTTGTTTATGTATTTGTTGTTGTAACTGTAAAGTTTCAAAAAAAGTCATGTCTCCAAAACTATGAATCCAATTGAAAATATGCACATAACATATATTTTTAAGGTTGTCTAAATACCTTTCATACGACACCAATATTTTTCAAATCCATCCAGGGGTTCTGAACTTATAGCGGTTTTCATAGAAGATACATCTGGATCTTCCGATGGCTACATGTCTGAATCTAAGTCCGAGAGACCCTTTTTGATCACATATTCTTTTTAAGGACTAAGAATTCAATGATAAAAAATTAATTTCAGAATTGTAGCGAATTTATCACTAAACGACACATGAACCCCATTTTGACCTCCATATGACCTTGAAATCTTTTTTCTCAGACGTTCTGGAAAAAACGACCCCGGATTCAGAATCAGGACGCCAAAGTCCCCAGGAAACACATAGTTTGGTCAAAACGCCATGACATTTTTTTATTTTGTAAACCTGTGTTATGAAAAAGGCCTGTACTTTTTTCATCTGATTTTCAAAAATTCTTTTTTAAATGCAACAAAAAAATTTAATTAAAAAATTGTTGTGCATACTTGTAGGCTGTTTAATAAACTTATTTAAGAGTGTTTAAAGCTCAAATTTAAATTCTCTATGCTTGTAAAAGTATGCTCCAAAAAAAAAAAAAAGTTAAGATTTCCAAAGAATTGCTTTGAGTGATTTTTATGTAATAACGGTGTGTTCGGATAGATATGAAATCTATTCACAGATGTATTTAGACGAGAATTTACAAATTCCTTCCCGAGATTATATTCCTTTCTCGAGAGGGAGCATTTGCATACATGAGTAATTTGAGATTGTTAATTAATTTTCCAGCAGGAATACTTTTTTCTCTAATTCTTTTCCAGTTTTCGCCAAAAAACTACTATGCAGCCCTGGTATTTTCCTTTTGATTTTGACAGCTAAACAAAATATAAACATCTAAATTTCATTAAAAGCAATCAAGGCAAAGTGAAATTTGGTAATGGTCTACGAGTTCGGCCAATTTAATCTCTAAGCTCTCACAATTTGTGAAAAGCTAACGGAGTAACGTGATTAAATAGAAAAAGCGACGTGTTTCATGAAGTGCTAACGTTTCTAAATGTGATTGCGTAGCATTATCTTCAACACCATTCTTGGGCGACTCTTTCTGGACACGGAGATATAGCCATCGAAAGATCCGGATATAGCTTTTAGAAAAACTGGAGTAAGTTGGAAACCCTTAGATGGATTTCAAAAATATTGGTGTCATATGAAAGGTATTTAAATAAGCTTCATAATTTTTGTACAAACGTTTTTAATTTTTCATACATTATTTATATGTGCTTCACATTTCCTCTTAAGGGGACATTCACCTTTGTAATTGAAAAAAAAAAAACACTTAAAAATTTTATTATGAAAAAACTATTACTAGTGCAGGCAAATTAGGTATTCATTTCTAATTTTGTTGAACATGCACCGATTTTGATCCGACAGGGCTCATTTTGTTCGTAATAAAATTTAAAACAAAACCAACACATTAGTTTTTTCCGGCCTTTCCCCAAAATTTCTTTAGTCCCCCGTGAACCCTCAAAATCGGATAAATTCAATAAAACTGTTCTAAAATGCTTAAAAATGGAAAGTTATGCTATTCACGGGGTTCTCTAGATTGCTGAATCTTATTTTTCCACGTTTACAAAGAGTGATTAATGGCGCTTCTAACAAGTGTACTAATGATTATGCTTTGAACAAAATTGACTGAGTTATAGCAGGAAAAAGTTTGAAATTTCACAAATTTTTGAAATTTTTCACATCAACTTCAAATGAAACATTTGGTTTTTGGAATATAATTTTTTTTAATACTTATTTTTTAGTAATTTTATTAAATGGCGCATATAATTGCAAACATTTTAAGCCTATGTTGAGCAAAATCGAATGAAATTTCCAAAAGATGTTAGGGTTTTAGTGCAATAGGGAAATTTCGATTTCTTTCAAAAATTAATATTTTTGATACAATCCGCAATGTTCTTCTACAGAGAATGATTAAAAGTTACTCAAAACATCTTTAAAGTGTTCAATAAGTGTATGGTGTCCTATCTGGAGGCTGAAAAATTGGATCTGTTGACTCAGGCCGAACATTTCGAAAATTCTCACATCTTTCTTATTGCACTAAAACCTTAATATCTCTTGGAAATTTCATTCGATTTTGCTCAACATAGGCTTCAAATGTTTGCAATTATATGCGCCATTTAATAAATTTACTGAAAAACAAGTATTTAAAAAAATTATATGCCAAAAACCAAATGTTTCATTTGAATTTGATGTGAAAAATTTCAAAAATTTGTGAAATTTCAAAATTTTGTCTGCTATAACTCAGTCAATTTTGTTTGGAGCATAATCATTGGCATACTTGTTAGAAGCGCCATTAATCACTCTTTGTCAACGTGGAAAAATAAAATTGATCGGACTTGGCGTCATTGAAATATATTGATGTAAATGAAGCTATAACCTCGAAAATATAAATTAACGAATAACTCGGGAACGACCCAAAGGAAAAAAAAATTATAGGGTTTTTCGTGTTCAGCGACCTCAAATTAGTTTAGAAAAAATGGTTTGCAAAATGTTACAAATATTTTTCATTTTGAGTTGTATTAACTTTTTAAAGTTATTGCTTAAATAATTAACAAATCAAAAACACAAAAAAATTTTTGGTAAACTTTACTTTTGAATAGTATAAAAAACAATATCCCACACCGACCGTATAAATTCATTCAATGTAACAAGACTTCTAGGCTAAAACCCCCTGTAACGATTTTTTCCCATTTTTGGTGCTTAAAATGGGGATGTACGCAGTTTTCCGGGTGCTATTTTGAGTGTTTCCATTTTCCAACATTATATTTGGATTCAGTAATCTAGAGAACCCCGTGAATAGCATAACTTTCCATTTTTAAGCATTTTAGAACAGTTTTATTGAATTTATCCGATTTTGAGGGTTCACGGGGGACTAAAGAAATTTTGGGGAAACGCCGGAAAAAACTAATGTGTTGGTTTTGTTTTAAATTTTATTACGAACAAAATGAGCCCTGTCGGATCAAAATCGGTGCATGTTCAACAAAATTAGAAATGAATACCTGTTTTTACCTAATTTGCCTGCACTATACATTTATTGACAAAATTTCTTTTGGACATTGTTAAATATTGTCTAAAAATATGAAAAAATTTTTTTTTTTTATTTTTAGTTTCCCCTGGCTGCTGTAGAGGGCGTCATCCAAAAGTTACTTTTTAAACGGTAGGACATGTTGTAGACCTCCTGTAACAGATTTTTCAAAAATTCAAAATGGATTTTATTCTTGAGACTCAAAACTATACAATAAGCCTCTAAAATTCATACTTTTTATATTTTGAAGTTTTTGTATGAATATTTATGAAAAATGCGAAAAAATGGCATTTTTTGAGGGTAAGTCACCCCCGTAAAAAAAGCGGGTGGTATTTTTTAAAACTTTCAGGGGCTTTTTGTTTGATATTTTTTATGAGTAATCGAATGGTCCTTGGTTTTTTAAAATCAGTCGAGTAGATTCGGAGAAAAATGTCCTACGAGTTTGAAAAGTAACTTTTGGATGACGCCCTCTACAGCAGCCAAGGGAAACTAAAAATAAGAAAAAAAAAAAATTTGTTCATATTCTTTAGACAATATTTAACAATGTCCAAAAGAAATTTTGTCAATAAATATAATAGTTTTTTCATAATAAAATGTTTAAAAAGTGTTTTTTTGTTTTCAATTACAAAGCCGAATGTCCCCTTAAAAAACTGGAGAGCAAACCCTCACAAAAAAGTCTAAATTATTCCCTCCAAAATTATTCCCGATAGTGTGGCTTAATTAAAAGCATGCAATATGGCGTTAGCAAAAATGTTCAAAAATATTTGAAATCGAAAATAGGTACCCCGCCCTTAAAATTGGTCGAAAAACGGTATTTTTGAAATAAAGCACAACAAAACAAAACTAGATATTTTTAATGTATTTGGTAATGCTGAATTGTTTTTTGTTCTTTTAGGTTAGGATATCTCAAAAGCCGTTCATGATAGAGACTGGATTCTGCATTACCAAATACATCAGAAATAACTAGTTTTGTTGTGCTTTATTTAAAAAATACAGTTTTTTGATCTAAAAATTGTTGAATTTTGTTGCTTACACCCTAAGAGGTATTGTATAAAAATGATAATCAGTGGTTCCGTATACTTCTAACTACATCTTGTTCTGGAGAACAATGCCTTACTTTCCAGTGAATTTTGCTATTCCAGAAAAAAAATTGTGCAAGAAAAATTCTCGAGAATGTTAATTGAGGAGTGGCCGTACCAAAGGGCCTAAGTACCAGTACGAGGCAAAAGTAATATGATACATATTATGTGCCATAATTATCGGTTATTTGACCGGTATAATTTTTTCAACCTAATGCCATTAATTCCACGCCATCAAAAAAATTTTCATGAAAACAAAACAATTTTAATCATTTCTAACAAAATGTGAACCAATTCATATTATGTCATTACTTTTGCTTCGTACTGGTATTTCGGCCATTTGCTAAGGCCACTCCTCAATTCATGAATTGGCCCATTATTTCCGAAACGTGCTATAATAAGAAAATACTTTTTTTTTTCGAAAAAAAAACTTTATAACCTGCTGTAAAATGAATTATCTGTGATAATTTTTCGTAAAAAATAAAAGAAAAAATTGGTTGAATTTTTAATTTTAAATATTGTCATTTTATTTGTAAAAAAAGAAAACAACACACTGGGGACTTAAAGTACAAAATCAAAGTTAACAATTAATCACGAAATAAAAATAAAAAAAAAATAATTTACACAGATATCTAATAATGAATATTAAAATTAAGCTCTTCAACATGCTAATGAAACTTAAAGCTCTTTTTTTTTTTTGTTTCAAAATTTTACATACATAAATCACTTTGCAGAACTTTAGCATATGGTACTTTAATAATAAGTTCTATAAAAATAATTTTAGATTTCCTTTATTTTTTGTTTTGCATTTTTATTGCTCTCACTTTTGCGTCATTGGATCGCGATAGATGCCCGTAAATAGCACTGCTTTCGAAACACGATCATAAATAAGGAACAAGAATGGATGATTGCATTCAATTTTAGTTGGTTCGAGTGGTCTCGCCGAACGGAAGCTAAACAGAACTGTTGCTGCTGCAGCTGTGCTACCTTGCTCATCGACTTCGATTTTGGCAACATGCTTGGCATCACCGAATGCAATTTTAGATTCGCGAGAGAAACCACTCATATCGGCGTCTTGACCGAAAATTGAGTTTATGCCCATTTCACGGAGTATCTGAAAGAAGAAAAGGAAAGTAATGAATCATATTCTTTACATACATCATCTATTGGACTTACCGGCAACAATTCCAAATTCTGTTCAAACTTAAACTTCGGGAATGAAACGTCAATTTCACGTGCCATACCCTCGTTAAGCGCACTATCCAAAGTTTCAGGTGTTAACTTTGATAGCACTTTCTCTAAAGCGTCTTTTTCAAAAGGTGGCAATATAATAACCATCGAAATTTCCGACTCTTTGTTCTCATCTTCAGACGTCAGATAAGGCATCTCGAGAACATGTGCGCCCAAGCGTTCATCGGTTGCTAAGTTGTAGAAGCCACGTTTATGCATCATCTGCACAAATGATTGCTTATCGTTCTTGGTGTAGAAAATCTCCTGTGACGTATCCTTGGGATCAAATTGACTTGCCCATTTACCCTTAAAGTAAGCTGCATTGGCTAAAACCAATTGTGTCTCTGCGGTCACATCACCAGCGCTAAGCATATCGGGAATTTCATTGCGTGTGACATTTGCAATCCAGCTGTTAATATTTTGACGGCACTCTTCCGCTTGCGTTTGGAAATCCATGGATTCTAATTCATCATAAAATATGCTGGTAATACAGTCATTCAGCTTAATATCCTTAGCGAAGAAGATTTTATCAGCCGATGCAAATTCCAATGGCATTTTTCTTGAACGCATATAACGCTTTTGTTTCTCCAGACGATAAGCGCTACTCACGTGATTTTTATTTTTGGCCCAACTCAAATTGAGTGCCTTTATAAGCTCCTGTTCGGTAGAACCTTTTGCACCAAAGTAGGCCAGCAAGAGGGCATGATACGTGCTGTATGGAGAGAAGAAAATATTCTCATTCGGTGTGGCACGACGTATCGCTTCTAGCATGGAAACGCTGAAAGCCTGTTGACCACGATACAAATCAGAGTGTATGGTCTTTGGCACTTCGCCAATTTCATTCTCGTCGAGACAATTGGTTTGTGTGCGTACAAAAGACTGCTGCTGTACTAATAATGCTAACGCCAAAAGGCTGCTGATAAATTTAAACATTATAAAGTCGTTGGGATTAAACTGAAAATAGAAAAAAAGAAATTTGAATTATAAGCTGCTCATGACTAATTCATTTGGAAGGTGCAATTTTTTTACGACTCTCTAAAATCACCCACACCCAGACAACGCACTTGCATATTTGTTGACCTTGAATATTTTCATGTTTGTGAATGACAAAATCTTCGAAAAAATAAAACATTAAATTTTTTCATGGGTTCACCGAAATCTCTTGGCAATGCTTTTTGCGTACAAATCATAACCAGACAATATATGACGACTGTTGGATATAAACAAGATTTACCACTTTACTTTAGTTATCGCTGCGACATTAGATTTGGCTAAAACGTGACATATGCAGCTGTGTGTGTACTTTTTGCCACAACCACAATAAAAACTTTGCATAATCTTGGAATTTATGGTTACTCAGTTGGGGAATTAACGTAGCTATGCGCGTTGTGGATTAACCAACCTTGCGGCATTTCAATATTTTGCATTAAAAAACAACAAAGTCATTGTGTAAAATTTTGATTTTCAATAGAAAACATTGTTTACTTTTCATTATCAAATAGGGGCTTTTGAACTGATATTTTGTACTCCACAAATATTTATAAAGGGTGGGCCATTTGAAGATTTCTTTTCAGTTTACAAGAGCTGTTTAAAGATAGTAATAACAGGAGAGCGTCAGTAGAATTTTTTTCATATGACTCAGTGAGAACCAACCTTCAAAGTAGTTGGGAAGCATTTTTAGTTGCACATACGGGGTAGTTTGCCTTTTTTCATAAGCCACCACGGAAAAACTGTTGGTATCACTGAATTCCTCGTATCCGAACTAAGTCACAGTAGCCTATTGCTATTCTGTTTACCAAAATAAAAGTGTAAAACACTACAACAGTTTCAAAAGCTATATTTGTACATATGTATATTAATTAACCAATAAATAATTCACATGATTCTATCTGTGCTCTATGTAAATCATTTCATTTATTAATGTCAGACTCGATATGAGGCTAATAATGAAGTATATATTAATAACTATGTTAATTGGATGCATATGCATATATCATTAAAATTATATATTCTGGTTCATCAACTTTAACCACTACAGCATTCTTTTTTTAGGTGGGTGTGCGAGTGGTGCAATTTCTTTAGATATGTGGTGTATATCGATGTACGTTGGCTTTTGGAGAACAGGCCAAAATAATTTAGAGAAAATACCAAAATTAATTTAAACAAAAATAAGGATTAAACAAACGAAACTTTCGTAAAATCGTTTGAAAACAACACGTGAAATACATGGGCACAAACAAAAGATCGCTGAATTGGTGCTCGTATTTCTGTTTAAAAAATTCAAAGTTGAAAAACGATTCAGCATTGTCTCACGTTATCTCATTTTAAATTTCAGATAGATCGATCAGCATGGAGGCGAGAAAATGTAAAATCAGTGATGAAAAGTCGAAAGAAATTCCAAAACCAACACAGTAAGAAATTCGTCATCCGATTCTTTACAGCTGTCGGCGTCAATTTGTGCCAGTATAAGTGTCGCAAATATTGGATATTGATATGCTGTGCACGAAGAAATTTGCTCGATGGGTTCCATTAATTATACCCTACACCCAGGGTATATTCACTTTGTCTTTCCGTTTGTAACGCAGAGAAGGAGGCGTGGCAGATATAGAAAAGTATATATATTCTTGATCAGCGTCACCTCCTGAGTCGATATAGCCATGTCCGTCTGTCTGGCTGGCTGGCTGGCTGGGTGGCTGGCTGTGTGTGGAAATACATTTTTTGGGAAAACTAAGCAAGATAATTCAATAAAATTTGGTGCACAGCCTCCGTCGTCAAAGTTAGCTCGGGGGATTGAAAATGGCTGAAATCGGTCAACGGACACGCCTACCGCCCATACAAAAAATATATTCAAAATGCTACCGTAAGCAGGGGTGACTTTGACATCCGGGGGCGACTTTAACCGGCAAGAAAAAAAAGATTAAAATCGTAATATTATCAACCCAAAGACTAGTTATCGATTTGTATTGGGTCAATCAGTATCCTTGAGGTATTGGCTTTCAGCGGCCGTTTTTAATATTTGATTTGAGCGCGAACTTTCGGATATATTGTTACATTTTCTAAAAGTTGTCGTATTTCGGATTTTTTAACACTCTGAAAATATCTTCTTATTGACTTGAAGGAAAATTGCTGGCGTTAGATGAGAGATATAACTAGAACTATTATTTAATTTACTTCCCTAATCCATCGACTTTGGTGGATATATTTGCCTCTAAGTATTTTTAATGCATTTTTATATGAGAGTATGTTAGAAAACAATGTTTTTGGGGTGACTTTGGACCGGTCGAAAGTCACCCCCATAAAACTTTGCATTGTAAGGCTGGCTTAAAAGAAACCCAAACTCGAGCCAAATTAACGCCCAAAACACCAGGTATGGTGAACTTTAGTTAAAATAAAGTCTAGTCTTTTGCCAAAGTGAAATTATATTTTCCTTTTTATCTTTGTAAAACAATTGGCTGCCCAGAAAGGATATTTGCTATTATTTATTTAAGAAGAATTTCTTTCGCTTTTTAAATTTTTTCAGTCAAGTATTTTTTGTTTTTTAATTTTCAATCGATTTTAAGCTTTTTGTGGATTTTTTAAGTTCTGCTTAGCTTTTAATATTAGTATTGTTATTTGATGTAACTTGTGTACCAATAAGTAAAGCACACCAAAGGCTAAAACCGCTTTTATCAAAAATTTAAAAACTTAAGTTTTCAAAACCTGATACCCTGATTTTGGATCGTTAAAGGTATAGCATGTAAAATCAATGAATGAAATTTTTCGGTTAAAGTCGCCCCACTCTTGAGGTGACTTTAACCCACTTACAAAAATATTATTTTAAAATATTTGTAATTACTTCGTATAAACTATGTTACATGACATTAAAGCTGAAACCACCACAAAAAATTAAGAGTAATAAAACCATTAATTTCATTTAAATTGTTGAAATTATAGGTACTTTTGCTTATGGTACTTTTGGATTATTTTCACGATAATGCAACCAAAATACACATAAATACTACGAATTGTAAGCGCAAGCTCTGAGCAAAAACTAGGCGAATTCGGACAAGAGGGCGTGGCACCTCTCATATAAGCAAAAGCTTCAAAACGCTATACTGAAAGCGTTTTCTGAGATAATCCAACCAAATTTCACTCAAATACTAACTATAAATTCAAACTCTGAGAAAAAACTGGGTGAATTCGGACAAGAGGGCGTGGCATCTCCCATATAAGCAAAATTTTCAAAGCACTGCAGTGTAGGGTATTTAATGTTTGGCCAGGCCAAAAGTAACACCATTACTAGTTTTATTTGAGATTCAAAATGAAGCTCAAGTACGTTTTGCCTATGGTATCTTAAACATATACGAAAACGGACAATCTAACAACTTCAATAAAATCGTAACAGGAAATGTAGCTAGATTTTATAGGTATGACCCGGATACCAAACAACATGAAGCTCGGAAGAAGCAAGTCGTCCTATTAAAGAAAGAAAAAACTAGTAAGGGTGTTACTTATGGCCTGGCCAAAAATTAAATAACCTACACTGAAGCATTTTTAAAATTTTGCTTGTAGGGTAGCTGTCATGCCTTCTTTTCTGAATTCTCGTAGTTTTTGCTCAGAGCGTGCGCCAACTATTTGAAGTATTTGTGCGAAATTAGGTTGCATAGCCTCAAGTAACGCTATCTTTACAGCATTTCGAAAACTTTGAACGTACGGGAGGTTCCACGCCTTCTTGTCCAAATCAACCAAGTTTTTGCTCAGAGCTTGCATTTACTGTCGTTTGTGTCTGAGTGAATTATTTCAAAAAACACTTCGAAAAGCTACAAAACACAATTTTGAGGACTGTTTTAATAAGTGGATCTACAGCCAAAAAATGTATTAAAATGAATGGCGATTATGTAGAGTAGATAAAAAAGGATGAAGATTAAAAATAAATAAACAAAAATATTTTTCATGGTTTTCAACTACCAACTCAGCGAACTTTTGTTAGTTCCTCCGTAATCTCAGAAAAAATGTTTTTTCTTTTTGCTTAAAATTTTTCATTTATCAGAATTTAGGCGTAGAAAATGAAAAATAACGTCTTTATCGCACAAAATTATTTTTCCAAGTAGAAAATTCATAAACCTTAATCTAGAAAAGATCTGATGTGAAAGGCGTTTCAAAATTGTTATTGGGAAATTAAGTAGCTGTCGAACTAGGGCTTTGTATGATCAGTATTATTTTCTAGAATAGGAATGGAAAATTTTTCTACATCACTCAGAAAAAAAGAAGCGCAGCTGAGCACTGCACAAAGAAGTTAGGGACTTATTGCCTATCAAAATCAAATTAGTATAAGAATCATTATGGGATAGCTAGCATGGCAAAAGCTACGTGGGATATCAGATAACGAATTAAATACCAAATATCATAACCTCTATTTTTGAGTCTGAACTTTTAGTAGTGGGTACTATAAGTCTATAAGGGGCCACAACCCCCAAAATACATAATAAATAAATCTAAACTTTAAACAGAAAAACAGAAAGTTTACTTGTAGCTTACCCATAAAAATCACCCAACTGCAAAAAGATAATTTTCTAATCATCTCTTTGAATAATTGTGTAATTGATGGTACAATAACACTTTTCACAATTACGCCAACAAAATGCAATAAAGACAAGTAGCGAGAAGAAAATATACAAAATCAAATTACAGCGAATGGAAAGTGAAAGTTGAACTTGTTTTCGAGAAAAACAAATGCAAAAAAAAAAAATGAGATAAAATTTAAAGAAATAAAGTTTTTTGCAACAAATTGCCCTTAACAGATATAATAACTAAACTGTGTATTTTATTATAATACTCAACGACCATCACATGTACGAAATACACAGTTGGTTGTTAACTAATGCACCATGGAGTTTTTGTTTATTTTTTTGACGTCACAGTTGCGTGGACTTTGTAATAAATACAATAAGAGTGAATCATCATCTTTCTCCATCATGATGGCGATGATATTGATGGCAAAAATGTTGTTTGTGCAATCATGATTCAGTTAATTGTCTTGTGCAGTTATGTTTCGAAATACAAATTATTTAAATGGTTTTACAGTTTGAAATATGTAGGCCGCCAGGTACTACAGGTGCGTATATATAAAAGTGCACGATATAATTTGAGAGCAAGCACAATCTGATGATGGATCTGTTAGGGTGACACAAAAAAACCGCAAATAACAACGCAACGGTGCCACTTTAGAGTACTTTAGTTGGAGCAAATTTTGCACTAAACCATGCAGAATATCATAGGCTACTTATCCCATGAATGATAATTTATAAGTTACCTAGTTTTTCAGATTTTAAAATAGATATCGATCTCCAATATGATTTTTTTTTTTTGGAAAATTCATTAAACAGCATTATGACCAACTACAGTCTCATTTTTGGCAATTAAAGTGTTAAAAGAAAATTTTCTTTAATAACTTTTTTAAAGTACATAGGTTTAAACGGAAAATCCGTTGGTGTCGAAATAATAAAAATCTTTTCGTTAAAGGTTTTGAATTTCAAAGTCCTCCATCAGTTATATATACATACGTCAGAGAAATAGCTATTTAGCACCTTAATTATTGTATGCATTTGCTATTCTATAACCATGTACATATTGTGTAAGCTTCAATATCAAAGGTCGGCATCAGTAAATGGGATAAATCAGTCATTTCCAACTGAGTCACTTGTTCAACAAAATGAAAATGAAATCAGTTAAGACGGAATCGTTTTATGACAAACAAGATCAATAACTAAAGATTACACAGTCCAATGACAAATTTTACACAACTGAACACGGAGAGAAATTATTCAATAAAATGTAACTTTTAAAACATTCCAAGCAACGTACATTAAAATAAAGAGAGTATGTTTATGATATGTATCTTTTTATAGATAACGTCATCACCATCATTATCACTATATAAATAGGCAAACGAAATCGGTTCAGCCCGTTTTTATGCCTTAAACATATTCGCTTGATTTTTTTTTTTTTTTGTTAGAAAGGTTGTGAAGAGGAGCAATGTACAAGATTTTAATTTTTTTAAGTGGGCGATGCCACGCCCCGAAATGAAAAAAAAGGCTCTGACGGCTATACCGCTGCATCGATTTTTATGAAATTTGGTATAGAGATAGGGTTAACACTAAGAAACAATTATTTGACCTTTATGTTTTTAAGTAGGCAGTGCCACGACCCTAAACGGAAAAATCGCTTTCTAAGCCATTTCATAGATTTTTATGAAATTTGGTATGTAGATAGAGTCAAAATTTGTTTTTAAGTGGGCGGTGCCACTCCCCCCAATGAAAAAACGCTATCACGGCTAAACCGCTATATCGATTTTTATGAAATTCGGTATGGAAATAGAATGCACTTTAAGCAAAGATATTAAAAACCGTTTGTTTTAAGTGGGCAGTGCAATGTCTCTAAATGGAAAATGGCGTTAAGTTAAACACTTAGGTGAAAACTTTCCATCGCATTTTAATGTTTTAAAGTTAGCAGTGTCACGCCTCTAAAGAGAAAATGCACACACATGATTACTAATGAGAGTTTCTTTGCTGATGTTCACACAGTTGCATAGCAAGCAAATGGTCAAATCGGAATGGTCGTATTTCGGCCGCAAGGAAAACTCTATTCTGTTGAAATGAATGTGTTTCTTTTTTCAAGTGAGTGTCAAATGTGCCCTTCTTTCCTTGCAAGAAAGCATTTTGCTGGCGCAATATTTTCAACAAACTATTTTTTGAGACCAATGGGATCAATGGGGACTTTTGACAGTTTATTTGCTATAGTGTATCTAAGGTCTGTACCGGTAAAAAATCCCGTTTTGCCAGTATTTATAATGAACAACGTTTTCGGTATATGATATGTTACTCACACGGCATGTTTTACTACATATGTATATCGAGACGTTTGGGCAACAGTGTGTACAGCAGATAAAACCTTTTTGCCCTTAGGTCTCGATATATGCGATCACGTCTGTCCAAATTTCCAGCTACAATAGTGCTATTGTGCTTTTTTTTGAAGCTTTCGCAAATTCTTGTTAATGCCAAATACAAAATACAATAGGGGAATGTAACCGGTTGCGGGCCGGGTTTCGTTTTTTGCCCGTAACTCGCATTCAAGTATACATTTTTCGGACTTGTGGGTACCAATGGAAAGCTAGAGGCAGTAGGTAACCAAAAAGAAACAATTTTTCAAAATAAAATTTTTTTTTAAAAAATTTTGTAAAGAACTTGTTTTTGGACAAAGAAATTGTGTAACCGGTTGTGGGCCACCCTGAAAAATCCACTTCAAATGCAAAATTATGAAGAAAAACCAGTTAAGGAATATGTATTAACAAAATTTATTTATCAATGAAGCCTCTAGTGGCGAAAAAACATGAAGAAAATGTGACTTTTTCAAATTATTAATCATCCTCATCGGATTCGCAATTTTTGCATGTATACTAGCTCTTTTTTATAGCAGCGCATTTCAAATGCACTAGCCGATCGCAGCCACCGTTGCATTTGATTAAATTGGCTGCAAATTGGTGCGAGGAACATTGATTTGCAATAATTTTCATGCAAAAAACATGGTGGCCCACAACCGGTAACGGCAGCCATCCATCCCTTAAGTGACTGTCAAAATTCTCGTGGCGAAAAGTTTTTAGCAAACTCGATATAAAATCGGAAAATTTAACGCAAATACTGCATAGAAATGCATAACACTCACCTCTTTGCAATATTTCACTTCGCTTTATCACACTCGCAAAATCTTCAGAAATTACTTTATTGAAAATTTCTTCGTCAATTTTTTTTGTTTTGTTGTAGCTGCAGGTCAGATGCGTCCTTTCACTTCAGTGTTTGCACTAATACTGTCTATTGTCAATGTATACATAACCTCATACTCAGATCTGTCATATTTTATAAACGTCAAAAAATACAAGGGGTGGCCCACAACCGGTGACGGCCCACAGCCGGTTACATTACCCTACATTTGATTTTCTCAATGTAATATTTTTGCAATATAAATAAAAATGTCTTAACACAAATAAAGCACCAATTACGAGTAACTTTAATAATTTTGGGAATCCCAAGCTCTAAAAGTGTAAATAATTGTTCTATTTACAACTCGAATGGCAGTACATCTGCTCAAAAGCCCTTTACGTATGAAGTAAACATTTTACACTTGAATGAACTTAAATAATTCTGAAAATATTTCTATTAAATATTGTACTTGAAGCTATAAATATTTACATGGGGTATTCGAACTACGAGTAAGAAAAAGGCGCGACAGTGAACTCGCGTCATAAGTAAGAAAAAATAAATAGTTTCAAGATCATTCACTTTACACTTAATGTTTAGCTTTTAATGAGCTGCAAAAGTTATTTATTATTGTTTTTTCCTTAATTTAAAATAGATTACGCATGACTTAAGCCTGAATTCCCCAATGAACAAGATTACCTATGTCATTTAAGCTTGGATTTTTTCTTTTGTGTTTACTTATAAGTTTTAGCATAAATTAGAATTTTTATTTTCTCTTGCGGTTTTTAAATTGCAATTAGTTTCAGCTGGCGTGACAAAAATATATATATACTTATACCTATATTTTGCATAAATTACTAAAGAATAGATATTTTTAATGAAATTTTCTTGGAAGTAAAAAAAAAATTTAATGACTTTATTTCAAAGCGGAAGAAATTAAGTTCACTGAAATGATTTATCCTCGCTTCAAGGTATCAAACTTAGTAGGCCCTTATTCATAATTATAGTGATGGATTCATTCATAGTCATAGTTATGATAAAAACACAGGCCCACAAAAAAAAAAGTACCTTGCGCGAAAGATCAGACCACCTGAACTTTATGTTTTCGAGGTCGCTGAATCCAAATATGATGCCAGAATAGCGAAGTTGGCTCGCGTTTTTTCAGAAATCAACAATTATGCTGAGAAATTTGAGATTACCAATGATCATTGATATCTTATACTCGACTTTTGGACTACAATCTTTTCAAATGTATTTCAAATATGGCCCTTGATTTGCACTGTTACACACCTTTTGGAAACATGGATAAAACTATGAATTTCATGTGAATTTTGAAAAAAATATGACATAATGGGAATATACATTATGCTAGATAAAATTTCAATACTCGTATAATACAAATTATTTGAATGGAAATATGTTGTTTTCTCAGTGTGGTTGAAAATTCTTACTAATTCTTACATTCTGCGTTTGACTTCACAATTGTATTACCTGCTTTTTGGACCAATAAAAATATGTTTTTCTTTATCACTATTTTTATTGCATTTTTATTCTAAGCACTCAGATGGTGGAGTAACTTTTTTATACCCTACACCTTTATTCACTTTGTCCTTCCGTTTGTAACTCGGTGAAAGAGGCGTGGCAGGTATGGAAAACTATATATATTCTTTAACAGCGTCACCTCCTGAGTCGATATAGCCATGGCCGTCTGCCTGTCTGTCTGGATCTCTGTGTGTCTGTCCGTTGAAATCATTTTAATATATTTTGAGCAAGATAATTCGATTAAATTTGGTACACTACCCACCGCCTACCGCCCATACAAAAAATATTTTCAAAATGGATCTTTAGGAGTATTCTTCACGACAATGCAACCGAAATACACATAAATACTATGAATTGTAAGCGCAAGATCTGAAAAAAAAACTGGGCGCATTTACACAAGAGGGCGTGGCACCTCCCATATAAGCAGAAGCTTCAAAACGCTATTCTGAAAACCGTTTTTTTGGATAATACAACCAAAATTCACTCAGACACTAAGAACTATAAATGCAAGCTCTGAGCAAAAGCTTTGTGAATTCAAAAAAGAGGTCGTGGCGCCTCCCGTACAAGCAAGTGTAGGGTATTTAATGCTTGGCCAGGCCTCACTAGTTTGCTTTGTTTTCGTTTCGCATTTCTTTGTGAAAGAGAGGAAAAATAAGCTTTTCCATTTAGTACCGAATAGCAAAAAAGTACAAAAAGTATCAAAACTATTTGTTTTGTTTGTGGTCGAATTTTGACCACTGGGCGATACCAGTTAAAATAAAAATTCAATATATCATATAATATTTGAACATACATATGTGCATACGAGTGACTAGAAGTTATTGTTTATAAATGTTAAATTAATATTTTATGATTTTTCACTTCTCCAAATCTATTATGCGCGACACACTTCGTTGAATATTGGGTCAACAGCAATAGCAACACAAGTATGTTGTACAAATAAGGTACAAATTACCAAACTGTTATGTTTATTGTTGCTGTTAAAATGGTATTAACCATTGTTGTCAATGTTGTTTGTTTTTTTTTTTTTATCAGTTTTCATTAAACAATCACAGAGTGCCAACAATGTTGACAAAACAAAAAACCCATTCCTTGAAAGAGTAGCACCGCGTAAGTGGGAAGAAATTAATAAAAGCACAGTCATTGCGCATGCGCAACAGAGCGCGCAGAAAAAAATCCTCTTTTATGGAGTACACACAAAGTAAATTATGCTCGAAAATTTATAGTAATACAGGAAATGCAATTGAATAAAAAAAAAGCGGAAATGTTGGTATTATTTATTGGTTTTTTTTTGTCGTGAAGCAGAAACCAAAAATTTTAAAAGAAATAAAATAAAACATATGTATTTTAATATGATTTATGGGTACACTGCGAGAAGAGAGCGTGTTTAGAAAAATTGATTATAATACAAAAATATGTTAATACTTATGTCCTGAATTTGAAATTAAATCAGTTGTAGCCTAAATATGATATTCTTTAGAGAAGGTTAAAAATATTTGGTTGGTTCAATTAAATATTTAGTTATACCTACTCTTCTTATTTGATTTCGCTTTATATTTATGTTATATGACTCTCAACGCATTTAAGAAAAATACAAAATAAAGGATCGTTCATAAAAGATCTCCTGCTTGACTTCCTCCGAATTCCTAAAGAACGTCTGCTAATTAGTATGCCACAGCCTTTTCCTTTGAATATTTAAAATATTTAAAAAAAAAAAAAATGAAAAAAGGCTTTGACCCACTTAACCTGCTTATGCAGTTATTATCCTCTCTTATTTTTCTTATGCACTTATTCAGTCAAAGGTGCAACAGCTTCGCTGGAAGTGCAGCAGAGGAACTTATATTCTAAGTGTTTCTTATTGATTTAATTCCAAAAATCAAAGTTTAGTTAGCAGTAATACGGTAAAAAGATAATAAAAACATGTACATATTTTTTCAGAATTCAGAAAAAAGTACCGAAATACTGTACATATTTCGAGGAAAAGAAATGCGATTATAAAAAACCCATTTTGCCTCACAAAGATAATGTTATATTCATTTGTGTTTATAAGTTAAAGGGTGTCTTGATTTTCTTTGGAAAATACTTTATTTTTTCTGCTGATTTTAAATTTTTTAATATTATTAGTAATTTCGTACCTTTATATGTATGTGACGCGTCGTGACAAAAGCGACGTTATCTTGCCAGAGGTCATATTTGAGTTTTTAGTCCCATTGTGTAAAGAATTAAATTCTGAGGAGAACGCAGAATAAATCGCGAAAAAATTTTATGAATTGACGAGGTTATAGCAGCTTGAATTTTATAGTTCAAGAAACTTAATTCAGTTTAAAATTCGGAAATTTTCGGGTTAAAATTCGTTCAGGTTCGGTAAGAATAAATTTGTATGCTATTTAGCGATTAATATGGCAACTCAAACCAGCTCCAGTTCATCTTGAGATATGTAGGTAGCTCATGTATTGTCCTGTTCGGAAAGATTTATTCTGCCGAGATAAGGTCCTTTTTGTTACTACGCGTCACATATAGAAATGCGCTTAAAATTTGCCCCTTCCTTCTATATCACATTTGTCTGAATTTATGACCCCACGCTTAAGTACGGGACCAAGAAGTGTTGGAAAGAAAAATCGAAAATGTTTAAAAATTTCAAGTATACAAAAAGTTAAAAAAAAAAATATTTAAAAAAGTCAAAAACAGTTTAAGAAATGTTTAATCTATATATGTATATAAAAATGACTGCGTGTCTGTGTGAAGCATTATCACTCAGAAACCATTCGTCCCATTGAGCTGAAAATGCTATTTAATGCTATACAAGAAGGTTTCCGAAGACCACCCGAAGGCTTCATAGTCAAAACGAAGAATATCTAGGTACACTAGAGGGAAAATATCTATAGCGAACTTTCAACAAGTTTTAATTGATAGTTTTTTGTGACACCCGAAGTTTGAAGGTCACCCGAAGGCTTCATAGCTAAAACGAAGTATATCTAGGCATACGAGAGGAAAAAATCTATGGCGAACTATCAACAAACTTCAACTGATAGTTTTCTGGAATACTCGAAGGTACCCGAAGGTCACCCGAAAGCTTAATCGTTAAAACGAAGAACATCTAGGCATACGAGAGGGAAAAAATCTATGGCGGACTATCGATAAACTTTAAGTGATAGTTTTCTGTGACACCCGAAAATTCTCGAAGGTCACCCGAAGGCTTCATAGTTAAAACGGAGAATATCTAGGTATAAGAGAGGGGAAAAATCTATGGCGAGCTATCAACTAACTTCAACTGATAGTTTCAAAAAACAAAACAAACATGCCTAGCGAAGCGGGCAAAGAAGGCTAGTAAGTCTAATATGTGCATTGATCGTCACACGAATTTCTAGACCCTCCTCCCACTAAAAGTGTGACGTTATTCATGAATGACTCCTAATTGGAGCGTACGACAAACTATGCAAT
The DNA here is from genome assembly GCA_951812925.1 of Calliopum simillimum. Taxonomy (NCBI): domain Eukaryota; kingdom Metazoa; phylum Arthropoda; class Insecta; order Diptera; family Lauxaniidae; genus Calliopum; species Calliopum simillimum. The sequence goes on from OX638368.1 coordinate 14,522,007, forward strand.
TCTACTATATTAATACAATTTCTTAATTCCAAGAAGTTATACTTAGTTTCAAAATTAATTTTTGTTCGCACATCAACAGTAATTGATTTTTCAAGTTAAACGGTCGGAAAAATTCTAATTCGAATTTTTCTATAAAATTGTATTTTTTCACAGAAAATCCAAATCGCCGAAAGCATACAAAATCAAACGGTTTTAAAGTAACAAACCTTAAAAGCCATTTCTTTTAATAATAAATTTTGCAGTTGTAAAAATAGAAATTTTCAACCCTTTTAGTTAGAACAAAACTAATCGCTTGTAAATTTTAGGCTGCTTGGCTTGAATTAAAGATTAATTTCGTTAGGTTTGTTTTTGTTATTCATAACGCATTTTTTCATAAAATAACGAATGTGAGTGTATTTTCTGGATCAAAAATCATACAATGAGGATTTTTTACCTTTTTCTTAACTCTTAGACGACACTTTGCGTTGAAATGAAACGTTTCTATTGAATATGGTCTTTTGTGCTGACTTTTATCTATATATCTTCGATGACTTTCTCGATTCTTGGACTTCCTGTTTTAAGAGTTTTTCTGGAAAGTTTTGTCTGCATGTACCCCGTTACTCTACTACCTGAATTCCACTCAAGATAGAGTAATTATGTCATCGACTTTATCAGCAAATTGAAATGTCAATTAAAACTGAACTCAGATTTCATCACGCCAACCGATTTCTACATGATTATGGGTATAGTTAAAGAGATTTTTGAAATCTTTTATAGGGCATCTTTCGAGAAAAGTGGTAAAAACGGTTTTTATAGAGTTTTAACTATATACGAGTATGAAACATGTCGATATCTTTATTTTTCTATTTATGTGTTTGCTTATTGGTTTTTTATGTTTTAGTAAAACTATGAGATTAGTGAAAACTCTTTAGAAACCGTTTTTGTCACTTTACTCGAAAGGTGCCCTATAAAAGATTTTAAAAATCGCTTTAATTATACTCATAATCATGTAGAAATCGGTTGGGGTGAAAAAATCCGAGGTGGTCGTCAACGTCAATTAAACCTCAAATTTTGACCGGCGTGCTATAACTTTGAATCTGCTACAGTTCGAGCATTTTGGTTGTTGAAGCTTTTAAATAGCATTGCAACAGAACCAAACTTGGGGAACCTTTAAATTTTCAAATTCGATTTGTATCTTGGGGGTAGATTTATTTTTAAAGTTATATTAAAAAATAAGCATGAGACTTCGAGTAAAACAAAGTTTTTAAAAAAATACACCCTTTATCTACATGCATACTTTATAAAAAAGAGTCTCCACATACATATACGTATGTATATATTTTTAAATTATTTTGCTCTCACAGCGAAAATAAAGCGGCAAATAAAACTATTTAATACGTATACAAAACTTGTAATTTATATTACTGCCTGATAGTGATAAACCCTGAGGTCGAAGCCAGTGATAGTGAAAATCATTTGAAGTGGAAATTCATAACCTTTGTTAATTTTCAATCAAATTGAATGAATACACTATTGATTGAGCTGGTTTTTTTCGTTTTTTGTTTTTCATTACAGATCTATTCTGGACTAAAGAAAAATTTAAAATGATAATGAAGTTGTGAAAAATTTTATTTATTAGTGGAAATTTAAGCGGATAAACTTTTCAAACAATTTCGTTGATTTTATGATTACTTTTGACTTTTAAATATTTTTTTTTTTTATACAATTTCAGTCTCCGGTAGGATTTATGAGGTGATTTACGGCTGTTATCAGATTTATTTGACGTTTAATACATGATGAATGAGGTGAGTAACTTCATAAGTCTCCGGTGGAAACAGGCTATTAGTGTGCATTTACACAAGAACATTTTTTGAAGAAATTAAGGGGATTCCTTTAAACTTGTTGAAGCCTCGAAAAGCACATAAACTTCGAAAACTTTCGAGTCTCGTAAACAAAATTTAAAAATTTGTATGAAAAAAAAGTTTACCAGGCCTCGTAAATGCGTACATAGCCTCGAAAAAGTACGAGAGCGATTGTTGTCAAATAAATGTATTGTTCCTGAAAACAAGCTCTTAAACAATCGAGTTTTTCATGGCTTACGAGTTTGCGAGATTAAAGGTATCCCCTTATTGATAATTTTTTTTTTATAATTTAAAATTGTATATAATTATCTGTGGCAGGAAGGAAAAACTGCTTAAGTCGAATTTTGATACTAAAGCAAAGCAGTTTAAATTTATTTGATTTGAATAGAATTTATGTTCCTTTGCTTTGTTATCGAATATCGACTTAAGCACTTTTTCCTTATTGCCACAGATATACTTAATAAAGTACTAAAGTATATAAAATATTAAAAAAGCTGGGAGCCGAAATTTCTTTAGAGAAGTCTAACAAGGATGTAGAGGTGATTTGCACAAAATAAAAAGTGTTTACGACTGAGAATCTTCGCAAATTGCAGGAATTTTAAACGGCATTGCATCAATAATGATCACTGTGAGACGGAATAAATTCCAAATATATATTTATTTTGAATTGATTTGACTCTTCATAGATTTCATTAGACCGAGGCGAAAACATTACGCAAGGATTTTGTGAAGAAATGACAAAGCCAGCAAAATATGAAGAAAATGCGTCCCCGTCGATTTATGCAAATGACAAAGGAGTTGTATATAAACGATGAAGCTGTGGAGTCTTTTGTTTTTGGTGTACTGAAAGCAAAATTAGTTCGGGCACGTCTCAACCAAGCGAACCGTATTGTGCATTTGGCTTCTTACAGTAGGAGCAATTAAAAGATTTGCTTCACGCATGGAAAGATAACATGAATTCGGTGCGCGAGGGCTTGAGAAATGTTTTCGCAGCACAATTGGAATTGGCGCGAAGTCAAAATATGGTAGATTAGATTTTGAAAATATTTCATTTGATATTGAATATCTACTAAAAAAAACTATTGTTTTTGCAACTAATTAAAATTTTAAAATTACAGAAAATAAAGCATACATTCCATAATAACAATTAACGTCTTTATTATTAGTTTTTAACAATAATGATGAAGTAATTGCTTTTATTTTATGGCATTTGCAAGTACAAATAAATTTTAATTTTTGTGTGTGAGAGCATGAGAAATTCACAAAAGAGAATAGAAAAGAATTTCTTTCATAGAATTTTATAGTATAAATGCGGACTTAATAAGAGACTAATATTTCTTTATCTTCAAATCGTTAAATGGTACAATGGAAAAAAGTTTCCTTTTATTTTTTCAGCATTTTTTCACTTTGAAATATTTTAAATATTAATTTCCGCCTTTTTCAACATTTTAGGTCTGCTTCGTTATTTTATGGTCCTTCAGTATTTATTGACGCTTTCAACCTTTTTCGATTTATTCAATATTTTTGGATTTTTTTTAAAGTTTTCGGAATTTTTTCGAACTATTATTTTTTTTTACGTTTTTCAACAATTTTAATCATTTTAGGCCATTAATTTTTTTTTTTTTTTGTTTTCATTAAAATTTTATTATATATCGTACATACATTAATTATAGGGTGGTCTAAAATTTGAAAATCTTTTAGAATTGCGCTCTCACAGCACCAAAATGTTCTCTTTGATCTAAATAAGCACTATTTGAAATTTAGTCCATTTCAGTGAACATTTGATGTTTCACAAACCATTTAAAAAATCGAAAAGTGGTCCTGAATTTGGAAAAACTTTTTGCTTTAAAATTTAAACTGTTAACCTTTTAATATGGATTTTGAGCCGCGAAGTTCGAACCTGCAATCTTGTTCTCTGTAAGTTCTGTAGTTTTAAAAATATTGTCCATTCAAGGTGGAAAATAAAGAATCGAAATGGAATGGCCAATATCTCGAAAATTACAAAGCTTATGGCGAAATAAATTGCAGATTCGAGTCTAGGGGCTCAAAATCCATATAATATTCTAGAGTACTTTTTGGTTTTTAAAATGTTTTGGGATGCATCAAATATTATATATGTATACTAAATAGGCAAACGAAATCGGTTCAGTCCTGTTTCTATTAGTGATGAGCAAAATTAGTTTTGATCTTGAGTCTTGTTCTTGGTCTTGGTAATTTTGCGAGACCGAGACCAAGATCAAGACGTTGACATTTTTGCAAGACCATAGCAGTTTTGGTCTTGGTCTTGCTTTTCAGTCTTGGTAATTTATAGTTAAAAGTTGTTTCATTCTCGTTTTGAAGTCTTGGTAATTCATAGTTAAAAGTTGTTTCATTCCCGTTTTGAAGATAAAATCATCTCTCAATTTGTATTTTGGCATCTTAAAAACCCAACTGCTTTGGAAAAATATGGTTTTGAAATTTTGAATACTCAATATCTCTGAACATTTTTCCAAGACCAAGACCGAGACCAAGAATTAATGAGCAAGATCAAGACCAAGACCAAGACTCAATATTAAAACCAAGAACAAGACCAAGACTCAATGTGCAAGAACAAGACCAGCAGTCTTGGTCTTGGTTTGCTCATCACTAGTTTCTATACCCAAACCGCAACCAATTTGCTTGATTTTTTTTTTGTTGGAAAGGTTATCAGGCAATTTGGTATGAAGATAGCGTTAGTACTAAGAAACAATAAAATAGCCATTATGTTTTTTAGTGGGCGGAGCCACGCCCCTAATGTTATAATACGCTATCAGTGCTAAACTGCTGCTGATATAAGCTTAACACTGAGGAAGGCTAATTAAAAGTTGATAATTTTCAGAGAAGGTGGCATGCCACTAAATAGAATGTACGGTTTCACTTTTATTGTCAGTTAGAATAACGGTAGGCTTAACGCTAAGGATTAGATTAGGCTAGATTAGATTAGAGTGGTGGCTTAGTAAAACGATGCTAAGCCTAAGTAGCACTGTTAGTGCCGTTTTAATACCACATAAGTGATCGGGCTGGCTGGTAGGAGGGGTTGTCAGGGTCTGGATCAGATATCCTTTAAAGGAAACTGTAAAGGATATTTATATCCATTTTGTTCTATTGTTGTAGTTCAGCAGGGGGCCAATTTCAATGTCGGCGAGTTCACTCAAATCGTTGGGTTTTCCTAGAGATTTAAGCCTGGCTCTAGCTAGAGCAGGGCAGTTGCAGAGAAAGTGTTCGAGAGATTCCTTCTCGTTGCCATCCATGCAATTCCGACAGATGAATTCTTGCAATATCAGTACGATTTCTGAACGCTAAGGATAGAAACTAAAAATTAAAAAGGATATTGAAAGTATTTGAGTCATAGTGAGCAGTTCCAAGCTTTTAAAAAGTAAATATGCAGTTATTGTTAGTAATTATAATCGTAGTTCCATAGTTTCTTTAAAGTCAAATTGAAGTGGTCAAATTTCGGCTGCAAAGCGAACTCTAGTTCTCTGAAATCGACCAAATTTTACGTATTGCTTATTTGCATCAAAGAGAACATTTTGGTGCCGTGGGAGCGCAGTTTCAATCAAATTTTCTTTTTTCATACAAATTTAGAAAAGTCCAATAGCCATAAATATATCAACAATCTGACATTCAAATGAAAGTGCTAATAGTGCGAAGCTGGTGGCGCCAATATATATGCGAAATAACCTTAAAGGTATAGAGACGACTTAAATATTAATTAAATAAACAATTCTCATTAAATTAATTATCAAAAAAAAAACATCCGGAAAACCGTAACGAACTTGAAAAAAAAAAAATCAAAATACTTATGTACACACATTCATATATACACGTGCATCAAAATGTAGGTACATTTATAAATATCTACAAACATATATGTATGTATGAATACAACAACGATTTAAATTACAACAAAAACAATTACATTGCCATAATAATAACAACAATATCGGACGGAGTTGAGTAATATGGGGTTTTTCCCAACACTTAAAGCTGTCCATTTTAACAACACTATCCAATACACTCCAGCACGCTCCTTTCTCTTCCCACTTCCCTTGCACATCGCATGCGTTGCAATCATTTGAACTTCTGCCATTATATGTGATAAGTTTTAATATAATTTACATACATACTATATATATAGTATGTATAAAGAAATATTTAATTTAATAGAAAAATACAAATAAATTGTTTATTTCATACTGAAATTAAATACATCTATTATTTTTTTGTCAAATATTTTTGAAGAGCGTACAATACTTGATGATATAATAACCGATCTTTTTGTGTGGACTACCGCTTAACCGGTCTGTCCAAAAAAAATAAAAAATTTCCCCACAATACTTGTAAATCAATGCAACAACAATAACCGTAGCACAGACGTTTGTTAAATATTAATATCACTGACAAAGGCGATTCGACTCTTTGAAGCTCAAATTACTTGCACTACAGCTTTGTTTAATTATTATCATAATTATAGTTTTTTTTTCTGTTTTATTGTTAACTCACTTGTTCGCGCACTCTTTGCTAACAATATGACTATAACGCTTCAAATCTTGTGTTCGACTGATGTGTGCTGTTTGTTTGAGGCTTTAATGTAGGCTTAAAGTATCTGTTTTTAGTTGTCGAAGCCGGCATATTTAAGAGCTTTTCGAAAGCGCGCTCTCCTTCTCTCTCTCTTTATATACATTTATATATAAATATGTCGTCAAGTTTGATTTTTATAGCACTGGTAAATGTCTAAATTTTATAGGGACAAAACTTCCCAATTATTAGCGGATATTTCCCAACAGCCGAATTTCAACTAAAATTTGCTATTTAGCTGATGATATCTTTTAAAGGATATCTATAAAATTTGATATAATTTCATCTTAAAATGTTGAAAGCTTAATCTGATTTAAACTCTACCATAAACTCACTTTAATTAAATTAAAGTGTTAAGTTCACACAAATTAATTAAACTTTATTTAAAATTAAATTTAAATAAATTAAATGCATATCGGACCATTGACAGCCCATCTTTAGCATCGCAAATGAAAGTACATATTTTACATACTCGTACATTGCATTTAAAATCAAATATATTTTCATACGTGTTGCACAAGATGAGCTGTCAATAGTCCGATATGCATTTAATTTATTAAAATTTAATTTTAAATAAAGTTTAATTTATTTTTTTGAACATAACATAAGCCAACAAGCAAAAACGTTTGGAAAATAACTTACTACAAGCTTGTTTTAGTAAACGTTCGTTTGGAAATTAACTTAAAAAAGGTTTGGAATCGAATTTTGGCCAAAACATTTTTATATTTAGGCTGTGATCATCTCACTTTTTTCGAAATTTGCAGTTGGGTTCTCTGATTTTTATAAAAATTCACAGAGATATTCTAAGTGCTTAGCATGGAGACCTCTCATTATTAGTTTTGCGAAAAATAATTTTTTTTCCAAGTTATGGGCATGGAACTTCAGAGTGTTCAAGTGGTGTTTTTGCGAAAAATCGATGCAATTTTTTTTTCTAAGTCCCGCCATTTTGTCAAAAATAAATTTTTTAATTTTTTGTTTTCGGATTCTTGTAGCATTTTAAACGTTAATTTATTTTCCATTTTTAAATTTGGAAAATTTTGAAAATTTACAAAATGGCGGCCATTTTTTGAAAAATCTTAAAAGTTGATTATCTCAAAATAATGTTCTTTTTATTTTTTTATTTTTTTTTTTTACAAAAAGGTGAATGAAATACAAACATTTTGTAGAAGACTTGTTTTGCGCTAAATGGCTGCGAGGGCCACAGGAACTTTTTTTCTAAAAAGTCACGTGACAATATTTTTAACTTTGTTTTGTGCTTTCATTTACACCCACTAGGTGGCCAAAAAAAAAATTTCAAAGCACAAGGATATAACTTCCATTACTTAGAAAATAGAAGCTATACCAAAAGAACCCATATTTCCTATATGAATCATAAAAATAAGTATTGACGAAATGACGGCTATGTTTTGAAAAATCTTAAAAATCAATTTTCCAAAAATAAATTTTTTATTTTTTTTGTTTACTTTAGTGTTTTAAAAAACGAATGTTCATCATAACCTTTCAAAAGATTTCCTTAAAAAAACTTTTAAGAAAAAAAAATTTTTTTTTTTTGGAAAATTGTTTTTTAAGATTTTTCAAAACATGGCCGTCATTTCGTCTATACTTATTTTTATGATTCATATAGGAAATATTGGTTTTTTTGGTATAGCTTCTATTTTCTAAGTAATGGAAGTTATATCATTGCACTTTGAATTTTTTTTTTTTGGCCAACTAGTGGGTGTAAATGAAAGCACAAAACAAAGTTAAAAAAATTGTCACGTGACTTTTTAGAAAAAAAGTTCCTGTGGCTCTCGCGGCAATTTAGCGCAAAACAAGTCTTCTACAAAATGTTTGTATTTCATTCACCTTTTCGTAAAAAAAAAATAGAAAAATAAAAAGAATATTATTTTGAGATAATCAACTTTTAAGATTTTTCAAAAAATGGCCGCCATTTTGTAAATTTTCAAAATTTTCCAAATTTAAAAATGGAAAATAAATTAACGTTTAAAATGCTACAAGAATCCGAAAACAAAAATTTAAAAAATGGCGGGACCACTTGGACACTCTGAAGTTCCATGCCCATAACTTGGAAAAAAAATTTTTTTTCGCAAAACTAATAATGAGAGGTCTCCCTGCTAAGCACTTAGAACATCACTGTGAATTTTTATAAAAATCAGAGAACCCAACTGCAAATTTCGAAAAAAGTGAGATGAGCACAGCCTTTAGTTAAAAACATTTAAAATTTATTTATTTATATCTGGTGTTTACTGAGGATAGAACCTACGATCACCTATGTGACAGATATGTTTCAGATGCCATATATATAACTTACTTCGATAAGTCATTGAATAAAATAAATAAAAATTTTTCCGAAAGTTTGGAAATCGATTACGAAAACATTTGGAAATAAACATTTTGTAATTTTTTATTTTAACCTTACAAATCATTTGCGAAAATTTTTAAAAGTAAACATTTTGCAAACGTTCAGTTCAGACGTAGTTTTGGTTATGAAAACATTTGGAAATTAACTCTTTCCAAGCGTTTAACCGAAAAGGTTATAAAATTGTTTGTTGGCAAGGAGTTCAGAATGTCATGAGTGTCAAAATTCTCACGGGTTATTTTTACTTGTGTCGTTCATTGTAAAAGTTGCGTAAGTCACTTCTAAGTAATGTCACAATGAGAATGTGCCATAATTTTTAAAAATGTCGTTAAATGTTATTGTTCTTTTACATTTATAAATCGTCGGGTTGAAATTCCAACTAAACATCTACATTTTTCATGTTTTGAGAATAAAGCGTTTTAAGTTTTTTGAAATTCGTTTTTTGTATGAGATTTTGAAGTTTTCTGCTTCTTATTCTGTATATGAAATTGGATGGGGACTGCATTTGAAAAAACCGACTACATAAGGTCATAGAGCCCTGTTTTGTTATTGTTTCTGTATACTTGACTCAAAACATCAAAAAATAGAGATGTCTAGTTGTAGTTTTAACCCGACAATATCGAGCTCTAACCGCCAAAAAGACTTAACCGGCATGATTTTGGATTTTCATTTTTGATGAAAAGCTACAATTCGTGTCGATACGCATCTTCTCTACAAATTTCATAACTGTAAAAAGTACCTTTATGGAGTTTTAATTAATAATTTATTCTTTTTTCAGTAGCAGAGAAAAGCAAGAGAGTGCCCATATATTTTTCATAATTTTCTCAGAGGCGGAGAAGTTGCCTAAATTTTTATTTATTTGAATAGGAATTTTCAATAATAAAATTCTGTTTAAATTCTGATATGGCTCACTTGAGAAATTTTAGGCCCAGTCTAAAGAGTAGTAGAATGAGCAATAATGCTCATCAACTCAGGAGTCACTACCTCAAGTAAGCTTTCGTGAAAACACAGCAGAATTTTTTTCATTTCAAACAAAATGGCAGCCAATTCATATTATGACATTACTTACACCACTTTTACAATGAACGACAAATTTATCAAATGAGTTGCATCGATGTAAACTGACCTTCCTCATAGTATCAAAGCTTATTTTTTTTTTTTTTTTTTTTGTGGGTGTTCTTTCAGTAGTAGGTATGAACTTTTGTTCTAGTCAAATCTTTGCGAGATATCTGGCGATAAAGAGTGAATAAATCAGCTTTTTGCAAATATCTGCTAGGATTATTTCTACAAAAAAAATGTTGGTCCACAATTGCGTAGCTCAGAAAATTTTTTCAGATTACTATAACTATCGGTCTTATTTGCAAAAATTTTTTTTTGTCGACAATTTTGTAGCTTAGAAAATTTCTTTTAGAAAAAATGCGTAAGTTTTTATCGTAGGACTCATATTTAAAAGATGTCCTATTTTAAGATATTTTCTTGACCTTTAGCATCCGATTTCTCACGAAGGCACTACACAGTTTGACTAGAACAAAAGTTCATTCCTGCTATTGGAAGTACACCCACAAAAAAATTCAATCCCGATACTATAAAGTAGGTCATTTGAAAATCAACATTCATATTACAATGATCACTTGTACGTATATGCGGCACATACCTCAAAATATCTGCCAAGCTATAGGTCGTACAAAAACAACTTGAGCAACTGTGTAGGAAATTTTCTGAACTACAAAATTGTGGCCAAATTCTTTTTTTGGATAAAAAATCAATTTCAAATCCGTAAAAAGTAAATTCCATTCCACCACAAACATCTATAAAAACCGAGGACGGAAAACCATGGTTGGTCTTGACGGGGGGTAGAGGATAAATTAAAAATGGACCACAGCAAATACTGGCAACATCTATGTTCTATCTTGTTAACTAGCGTCTTATCCATAAGCACCTAAGTTCAGTTTTCGGTACTCATATTTTGTATACTTAAGTCCATTGGCGCTTACACAGAAAAAAAAACTGACGGTAAAATTAACTATAAATTTTGTATTCTATAGTTTTTTCAATTTCTATAGAAAACAAAAACAACAATTCAAAATTTCAGAATTAGTTTAACTTTTCTACAGTTGAATTCAACTGTACATTTTGTATTCCATTAATTTTTTTTTTATATGAATAAAAGTTTGAATTGAGTTTTTAACAGGTTCATAAAATTCTCACATTGTTTAAGAATAAATCAACATAAGTTTGCTAGAGTTGTACTGATATTTTGCCATTTGAAATGGTGCCGCCGTAGAAGTTGTTTTCTACAATTTCTACGAGTTTTTGGAAACGGCTAGTTACAGCCCTGCTGGGGTGCTAACTATTAAACCGTTGCAAAACAGTTTTAACTGTATTGTAACAGTTTATATTGTTAGCTGACCTTTCTAGAAGGTTATTTTTACTGTAACTGCTTTGAATGGTTTGTAAACCGAGCATACTGTAAATTTACAGAATTCAACGGTCCAAATACCGAAATTGCGGGTTGGTACAATTTCTATCGAAAATCTAGGTTAAATTAATTTCACAGTACCTAAACATTTTAACAGTAACTGTACAGTACTATTTTTACAGTAATTTTACTGGACTGTACAGTCAATTTAACCTTTACTGCGGGTTGGTGCAATTTCTATCGTTGAAATCGGTTGGATTGACCGATATTTTTTTTCTGTGTATTCTATATAGCGATTTTTCATCAAATATAACGATAGCGATATCTTCTAAATTAGGTCCAAGCCTAACAAAATTGCTTGCGCTGTATAAGTACCCTAAAACTTTTGAACTACATAACCCAAATAAGAACAAGGAAGCGAGAGCTTTATTTTCTTAGAAAGGCTCAAGTTTTCAAGAGATTCTTCGAAAATGAAAAAAAGTAATATTCGTAAGTTTTTAATCCTACTTACTTTACGCTTTACTTTTGAATAACTTTTAAAACATTTTGATAAAAAATTACTTTCAAAATTTGTAAAAACACTCCGCCACCAAACGTCAGAGAAATTTTTCGAAAATTAATAACAAATTAATATTCAAGAAGTTAGTTAAATTATCTTTTGTTTATTGTAAAATGAATTATTTATAAACAAATTATATGTTTTTTACGTGAATTATTTTTTATTTTGTTAATCTACTAATCCTTAATATACAATCCAATTTTTATTAAAATCCAGTAATTATTTGCTGATATATTGTAATTTAAAAAAAAAGTAACCGAAATTTTTAATCACTCATAAATTATTTAAAAATTAAAATTTTCAAAAACCTTTTTTGGGTATTACTTTATTAAAATGGGTATTACTATATTAAAATCTAATAGTCTATTTTTACTGGTCTGCATAAGAAATTATGACTCATATACAAACGATGTCGTATATTTTTTTTTTTAGAAAATAACGTAATATGCGAAACAGACAAATTAAGTGCACTAAGAAGCAGTTAGGGACAGAACTGAGAATGGGTTTTTATATTCTATGATACACCCAGAGTATATTAACTTAGTCCTTCTGTTTGTAACGCGGAGAAGAAGGCGTGGCAGGTATAGAAAAGTATATATATTCTTAATGAGCGTCACCTCTTGAGTCGATACAGCCATGGTCGTCTGTCTGGCTGGGTGGCTGGCAGGCTGTCCGTCTGTGGAAATATTTTTTTCGGGAAAACTTAGCAAGGTAGTTCGATGAAATTTGGTACACTGACTTTGTTGTAAAAGCTAGATCGCGAGATTGAAAAGAGCGAAATCGGTCAACGGATACGCCTACCGCCCAAACAAAAAATATATTCAAAATACAACTTTAGGAGTATTTTTCACGACAATGCAACCAAAATACACATAAATACTACGATGTGTAAGCGCAGGCTCTGAAAAAAAAAAAAAACTGGGTGAGTTCGGACAAGAGGGCGTGGCACCTCCCATATAAAGGGCCGTCTACACGCACAGTTTTACCTCAAGACTTACCTGTGCAAACTGGTTTGTGCAGGTAAATCAGTACATGTGGACGGCAAAAGTCAAGTTTGCACAGTTGAAAAGTGCGGCCTGTGCTTTCTTTGAATTTCTAAAGATTTTTTTGTGCAAACTAAGCTGGCGCAGGCAAGTTGGAACGTGTAGACGGCGTACAGGCCGTGCCTTCAATCTGTCGCTTAAATTGCAGTCTTCAAATACGTTTATATTGCATGTGATAGCTCTGTCATGAAAATTTTCCGTTTTTTCATTGATTTATTTTGGAAAACATACAAAAGAAAAAACAATTTAAATGAAAATAAAATTTTTTCTAGACCATGTTGCTATGAAAATGAAATATACTGAAAACTGCACAGACTTGCCTGTGTCGTGTGGACACGATATGAAAAGTATGCGCAAACTCTCTAGCTTGCAGGAACTAGGCTTGCGCAGGTAAGACTGTACGTGTGGACGGCCCTTAAGCAAAAGCTTCAAAACGCTACTGAAAGCGTTTAATGAGATAATCGAAGTAAATTTTGCAAAGACACTGAGTAGCTTTGTTCAATAATTGCCACGCCCACTTTTTATCAAAATAAAAATTCTGGTTAATAACTCAGTCACAAAAAAAAAAAAAAATAATGGAATGAACTTTTTAATTCTTATACGCAGTCTTATGTACTTTTTGACGCTTGAAGATGAAGAAATGGTATAAAGCGAGAAACACATAGAAAGTATGCATGCATCAAGAATTGTCAAATTGAAGTCAAATACATGTCTGCTTATGAGAGCGCCCAGATAGAAAGCATGCTTCGAGCAGACTTTCTATCTGGGCGCTCTCATAAGGAGACATGTATTTGACTTCAATTTGACAATTCTTGATGCATGCATACTTTTTATGTGTTTCTCGCTTAAAGGATCAGTAGGGTAATCTGGCCTGTTTTTTGATATATTTTTTTTATTGAAATTTTTATTCTACAATGAAACCTTTTTACATGTAATGAGGTATATTGTAAAGTGTATAAAAAAATGTTTTTGGAATTTTTTGATGACATCTGTCGGAGAAATGGCTGGGTGAATGAAATACTGGTTTTCACTGGCCGACGCGATTTCTCATGTTTGGATCATCTGAAACATAAAAACTCAATTTATTCTCAAAAAGTACATAAATGGTTATCGTCCCTACCATAATCAGGGAAAAATGTTAATAAATAAAAAAGTTATCAACTTTTTTTTTTTTTTCGTTTTTTCCCTATGTTTTTTAACATATATTTTGTCATAACATTGCCAATAATTAATAAAAAATGATTTTTTTGGTAGGGACAATAGCCAGGCGTTTCGTGAATATTTAAAAAAAAATTCAAGCAAATCGGTTAAGCAGTTTGGCCGGAATCATGTCGGCCAGTAAAAAAAAGTGTGTTTTGAGAATTTTCTGCTCTGCTCTAACTTATGAAATTTCAACTAACTGTTTCACTTGCACCTGTTCTACATTAATTCTAAGAGTATAAAGGAACAGAAAATGCAAAAAAAAAAAATCGATTTTTTGAAAAAAGATTACCCTACTGATCCCTTAAGTTTTATACCAACAAAAAATAGCTATGAATAAAAACATAAAATAATAAAATCAGATTGTTGACCGAGCAGGGATCGGTCTCTAGACCAAATTAAAATGATTACCTTCCTTTGTACGATACTGCCCAACAAACCACCCTGGGTACTTCCTGGAATTTTGTAGCAAACTTGACCGGAGATGTATATTTTTCTTTTATCCAGCTGCTCATTTTGTGATCTGTATGTTCGTATGAATAATCCTTTAAGTTCTGTTATTTTTTACGACGCCAAAGTACCAGTCTTATGGAAAGCAGCAATGTAATAATGTAAAACTTCCCGGCTAATAATATCCATTAATCCATCACTCTTCACATGCAGTCTCTTACAGAGCAAACGATGGATTTCTTCCAGACCATCTTGGGCTACTCCTAGTATTTATGTGTAAATTAAAGAATTTTAAATTATAATTTTTCAAGCGTCTAGTCTTGATAAAATCTTTTTTATTCTGATGAAATAATTTTAAAAATCAAACAAATTGACAAAATGTTTTTATAAAATCGAAAATTAAATTAAATAATAAAAGTACAAAATAATAAAGTGGAAAACAATCGTTATAACATAAATAACAGTAGTGGGTTGTGTTTTATAATGAAATGTGTTAACTTGTATTTATTTTGGTTGCGTTTTGCTTATTTCGCGAATAATGCTCTAAATATTGCATTTTGAATATATTTTTCGACTTTTCGTTGTAAATAAATATTTATAAATACTTGCGTCAAAATTATATTCAATTTCAAAAATTTAATATCAAAAAAAATAATGGGTCTAGGAGGAAGTGTTTTAAAAAATGCTCCTAGTCCAAATGGAAACGTTCAGAGTTGCAAAAAGAAAATTTCCCTTAAACAAACTCAGCCAACTTCACAAAGTGAAAATTTTCTGTAGCTGTGAATTGTGAAAATTGTGTTGCCTCTAGCATTTTTATTCAAAAATGCAGTAAAAAGTGAAAATTATTACATAAAAATACTTGCAAATGGCGACTCAAAAGCCCGGCGAATGGGCGAATTCACTTTTGGCCCGTTTTGAAGATCAGGTGAACGAAAAAAATGAATTGAAAATTCCATCCACCCCATTGCCAATGAAAAGAACGCAGAAAAACTGTCAAAAAAATTTCCCTATCGATTGAAAAATATCCCAATTGTGCGAGTGAAATGGGTGATGTGCAAATGAGAAGGCATGCATTTGTTATTGTTTTGGGAAATTTATTGTTTACGTTTTGTTTACATTCGTGAGGCACATTTTCGGCGTATTTATGAATGAAATTCGTAAGATTGCGCATGTCTTACGTTGTGTTGCGATTTATGAATGGAAGCAACAATGTGACAATTTTTATTTGAAAATTTGGATTTGTTATGGGAAATTTCTACTATGGCGGGGAAATTTCCACAAATTTACATTGATTGAAGTTATGTACTAAAACGTGCATTTTTGAATGAAATTTCTATTGGCTTAAGTTTACTTAAGCTACACCAAATATTTTGTTGGAAAGGGTCTGCTACTGACACAATTGATTCAAAATTAATTTTTTACTCTAATTTAAGTTGGTCAAACTTAACGCCTTTTTATTGTTTTTTGTTCTACGCCGAGAGTGATATGGTCACTTTAATTGGTGTCATTACAAATTTTTGAGGCATGCCTCAAGGTTAGGGCTAACCCACGTAGAATCTGTTTGTAGAAGTTGTAAAGATCCTGACGTTTTTCATTTCTTTTGTGAATATTCAGCTATAAACCGGATATACAATGGGTCCAATTGCGGCCTAAGTTTTGATGGCAACTTTCATCTCTAACCTTAATTTTTTTAGTTTTTTTATTAAGCTTTTTATTCTAAGAAAGCAAATGTAATAAAGAAGTCTCGATCGAAACTAGTTTCATAGATTTAGCCATCGGAAGATCAGGATATGACTTTTAAAAAACCAATTTGATTTGGGATTTGAAAAAAATTTTTGTTAAGTGAAAAATATATCTAAAAATCTCACGATTTTTCGAAAATTTTAGCCTTCTTGTTCGAAAATACAGTTACTTTTTCCAAAAAACGCACTATTCATGAAATTTAGGAATTATAAAGCTAAAACCGTCATGAGTCTTTTTAAAAACACATACTTTCCCCCCAACCAAATACAAACATTCCAATCTCTTCAAACAATTAATAATATTTTCAACTTTTCCCAAGCTCCCCAATAAAATTGGTCCGTATGGCACACAGGCGCGCTTAAATCAGGATCAACTGATAGCATGCCTCATACACATTTCTCGTTATCGCTTTTCGTTGGTCATATCAGGCCTTACGAAAATGTTGCAACGCGTCAACGAAGTAGCGCTGCAAGCACGTCATGAGCCCGAACGCTGTTACTATGAATCTCTGATCATTATATTAAGCACATTGGAACGTTGCTTAACGAATCAAACAAAGGATACTGCACGTTTTGAAGAAGCCATGAATGTCAAGTTGTTGTTACGTGAAATCTCACAATTTATCGATGTTCAAAGCGACAACAACCCAAATGCGGCGCAACTTAAAGCACTCGCCTCGAAAGTGCTATTTGCTCTATCGCAAAATCATTTCTCTGCTGTATTTAATCGCATTTCAGCGCGCATACAGGAGCTCACCGCCTGTTCAGAAGAAAATCCCGATTATAGTGATATTGAGTTGATACAACATATTGATATGGATATGATAAAATTGACCAAATTGTTGCAAGGTAAGCGGATATTTCTTTGCTGCATTGATGGAAATGTAAATGAACTATTGTTTTTTCAGAAACAATTACAAAATTTCGCTCTAAAAAGGCACCACCAATATTGCTCTTAAACTCACTAGAACGTGCCATTTGGAATTGGATTGAATATCATCCACAAGAATTTCAGGATCTACAATGTGGTTTGAATTGCGGTATGAATCGTGATATTTCAAAGTAAGTGTGAAAAAACCTAATATTAAGTTGTGTATATTTCTTGGAATTCAGTGCTACCAAACATTTTACTAGGAAATTCCCTTTTTTCACGTTGAGTACCACTGAATTCTTAGTACCCAACCGAATATAACAGAATAATTAACTAAAACATACATACATCTATTTTTCAGCTGTTGGGACCCATTGCTGGATTTTATTGAGGCCTATAAATCAGAAAACAAGAAAAGTAAAACAACTGTGTGGCCCTTTCAAATGTTGTTACTCATATTGAATCCAGTAAGTTTATATAGAAATTAACAACAATATAAAATTTAACGCAATACATTTCCGTTATTCTAGACCTGCCTGGAAGCCAGTGTTAACGAACTACAACAGTCAGAAAAAGAAAAAGATAAAGAAAAGGATAAAGTACAATCTAAAGTGCAGTCAACAACACGCGATAAAGAATATTTTGCTAAACAATTTATTGAGAGTGTGAAACGCGGTCTTGGACCACATTCACCCTCAAAACAAGTTACAGAATCGGCCGCCATCACATGTGTTAAACTTTGCAAAGCCTCAACCTACATTAATATCAATGATTCCAATAATGTGATTTTTAAATTGGTCCAATATATTATCAACGATTTGAAGGCTTTACTCTTTAATCCTGTTAAACCATTTTCCCGTGGACAGGGCTATAACTTTGCTGATATAGAATTGATGATTGATTGTTGGGTGTCATGCTTTCGCATAAATCCGCACAATATTGAAGCGTTAAAAGTTTGCTTGAATCTCTCATCGCCGCAAGCATATCATTTTGTTATTGTATGCGCATTACTGCGGTGAGTTTCAACTTATTAATTAATTGTCTACCATAACTAATGTTATTTTGAACTTAACTTACAGCTTGGCACACATTTACGTTGATTTTCGTATGCAAAATAAAAATCCATTTCGCATTGTAAATCAGCCACGTCTTGCTTGGTGGCCACAAACAGATGTAGTTCATTATCGTTCGGCGGAATTGAGAGCGCTTTTCACAGACACTTTGAACAAAGCAACACAGGGCTATATAGCACACACACCATTGCGTATGATTACCTCATTGACTTTGAAATCAAAGGATACACAGAAAGGTTTAACACGCGCCGAAGAGGGCCCAGCGCATAAGATGCTGTTATTGTTATTGGTGCGACTGATACATGCAGATCCTACTTTATTGTTGAATGTAGGTTTTGCTTAAAGCTAAGCTACTGCTTTTATAATATTGTAATAATATTTTTTTTTCTGCTTCTTTTCCTTAGACTCAGGGCAAAGTTGCCCATGAAGTGCAAAGTTCTACACTCGAATTAATAAATGGTTTGGTAAGCTTGGTACATCAGCCTACTATGCCAGACGTTGCTCAAGAAGCTATGGAGGCACTTCTTGCTTTACATTCACCAGAAAAGATTGAAGTTTGGAATCCAGAGGCCCCAATCAATACTTTTTGGGATGTCAGCTCACAAGTGCTTTTTTCAATATCACAAAAACTCATACAGCATCAAATTGCTAATTATACGGATGTTTTGAAATGGTTACGTGAAATACTCATTTGCCGCAATACTTTTCTACAACGTCATAAAGATTATGCTCATGTTGGCAGTCAAATTGCAATATGCAAACAGGCACACATTAAGATGGAAGTGGTCTTTTTTATGTATTTGTGGTCAGTGGATTTAGATGCAGTCATAACTTCATTGTCGTGTTTTGGTTTACTCTGTGAAGAGGCAGAAATTTGTTGTGGCTCTGATGAATTAACTGTTGGTTTTATTATGCCAAATTATCATATATACCAAGATTTGGCGCAACTTTCAACAGGTGGGTTAGAATATCATACAAAATAATAACATTTTTGATTTCTTAAATCTTTGTTTTTGCAGCCAACACTGATATGCGCATTTGTTTCTACGAAAATTCTCATGGCAATGCAGGCATAAGTAAGCTGAACTTCTTATAGTCTTTTAGCTACTGGTTTCAACATAAACTTTTGTTTCCTTCTAGGTCGGATGGTTTTGCAAAAACGCATCATGACTTTACTGCGCAAGATTGAACACTGCGTGCATGGTGTACAACCTGCTTGGGAAGAGACTTTTAGGTGACTCTTTTTTGATAATTTCATGCCACGAAGAATACTTTGTGTTTTTGTCAAAACAACAGAGCAATGGCTGTGTCCTTTAAGTCTGAGTTATTTATTCTTTTGATTATTTTTATTTTCAATTGCTAATGAATTTGTTAGATTTATCTAAACAGTCCCTACTTTCTATAAATCTGAATCCTATAGTAGTAACGTATGAGTCTTTGCTCCTATAACCGATTAACCTTGATGTGATTGTTTTTTTTTTTACAGAAATTGGGAAGTCACCAGTCGTGTGCTGCAAACATATCCCAAATGCAAAACTGAAGATGGTCAAGCGGAAATGTTTCATCGTGGTGTCGGCAAACGGCGTGCAAGTCATCAAAGCTCTGAACATGATCTAGAAGAACAAATAACAGAATGGGCTAATATGACCTGGTTTTTACTTGCATTAGGCGGTGTTTGTTTACAACGACGCACTTCCAGTCGACAGATATTACAATCACAAAATCATGCATCACTAGGTTCACTCGGCCAGAACTCATTGTACTCGTTTTCGAGTTCAACCAGTTCCGGTCGTGGATCCCTGCATCCAAGCACAATTTCGCTTGCTAGTGCCATACCAGCACCACCGCAGGATGTGCAATATTGCCCAGTGACGCAGTAAGTTACTCGCGATTAAAGTAAGTAATCAAATTTTAATTTACCCTAACTTTAGATTCATTGGCCAGCTTTTGCGCCTATTAGTTTGCAGTAACGAAAAAATTGGTTTAAATATACAGAAAAATGTTAAGGAACTTGTTGGGGAAGAAATGTCAACACAGCTATATCCTATATTATTCGATCAAATACGGGCTATAGTTGAAAAATTCTTTGATCAACAGGGACAAGTTAGTGTCACCGATATAAATACACAATTTATTGAACATACAATTTTTATAATGAAATCGATATTGGATCCAAAATCCAATAAAGACCCAAACAACGAACAACCATCGCCTTCTGAAAATTTAGGAGTAACAAGCATAGAAGGTATGATGCTGGGCATTGTACGTTATGTACGTCATTTGGACATGACTGTTTATGCGATACGCATTAAAACGAAGTTATGCCAATTGGTTGAAGTGATGATGAAACGACGTGACGATTTGGCCTTTAGGCAAGAAATGAAATTTCGCAATAAATTGGTGGAATATCTTACAGATTGGGTAATGGGTACGTCGCATCAAATTGCACCGCCAAGTTCAGCGGATGCTTCTATTATAACAAAGTAAGTTGAAGTGTGGTTGTTGGTTACTATTGATTTATTCAAATGTATGTACTTGCAGCACATCAATGATATTCCGCGATTTGGATCAAGCTTGTATGGAAGCTGTGGCGGCTTTATTACGTGGTCTGCCATTACAACCTGAAGAATCGGATCGTGGTGATCTAATGGATGCTAAGAGCGCACTCTTTTTAAAGTAGGTTTTTATGTAATATCTTTAAACTAAAGATAATAGTTAAAATTTTTGGGATTGAGCTTTTGTCTATTTTATGATTTTTATGATTATGTAGAATTTTGAGGCCATTTTGGATTTTTTGTTTGAAACATTTGTAGAGTTTCAGCTTTTTATTTTTCAGTAGTAACATTTGTAGAGTTTTATCTCTTTATTTGTCAGTTATGGCAATATAGCACACATTTAGGTAAGAATTTTTGTAAGATTTTGAGACCATTTTGAGTTTTTTTTTAGAAAAATTTGTAGATGCTCAAATTCGAGTAGATTTTTACACGTAAAAGTGGATTTGAAACAGCTTTATATTAATCTTGGCGTGGCATTTTTCGTTGGGCATTTATCACTTAACATTCCATTAAAACATAAACATAATTTCAGATACTTCACGCTCTTCATGAATCTCTTAAACGATTGTATCGATAGCTCTGAAGCCGAAAAGGAATTAAATAATCCTCCATTGTTACCTCCACGTCCACGTATGGCTGCTGGTAAACTTACAGCATTACGTAATGCAACCATACAGGCAATGTCAAATCTATTGGGTGCAAATATCGACTCAGGATTGATGCATTCCATTGATCTGGGTTATAATCCTGATTTACAAACTCGTGCTGCATTCATGGAAGTACTAACACAAATCTTACAACAAGGCACAGAATTTGATACACTTGCGGAAACAGTGCTAGCCGATCGCTTTGAACAGCTCGTGCAGTTGGTCACAATGATCAGCGATAAAGGTGAGTTACCAATTGCAATGGCGCTGGCAAACGTTGTGACGACATCGCAAATGGACGAGCTGGCACGTGTTTTGGTTACACTGTTCGATGCGAAACATTTGCTATCGCCGCTTTTATGGAATATGTTCTATCGTGAGGTTGAGGTTTCTGATTGTATGCAGACGCTCTTTCGTGGCAATTCACTTGGCAGCAAAATAATGGCATTTTGTTTTAAAATATATGGAGCAAGTTATTTGCAATGTTTGCTTGAACCACTAATACGGCCATTATTAGATGATCCCAATACAAGTTTTGAAGTTGATCCAGCAAGGTGAGATAGTTTAAAATATTGGCGTATTCCATACTTAAATTTATTTACTCTCTTTAGGCTGGAACAATCAGATGATTTGGATAAAAATCGCACGAATCTCATAGCGCTTACCCAAAAAGTTTTCGATGCGATTATTAATTCTGCTGATCGTTTTCCACCACAATTGCGTTCCATGTGTCATTGTCTGTATCAAGTATTGAGTAAACGTTTTCCTAATTTGTTGCAAAATAATATTGGCGCTGTGGGCACAGTAATCTTTCTGCGTTTTATAAACCCAGCAATAGGTAAGAAGCCCAAACATAAAGAAATATCAAAATCTAATGATAAACATTTTGTTTTACAGTTTCCCCGCAAGAATTGGGCATAGTTGGCAAACAAGTGCCAAGTTCAGCTAAACGTGGGTTAATGCTGATGTCAAAAATTTTGCAAAATATCGCAAATCATGTTGAGTTTTCAAAAGAGCAGCACATGCTATGCTTTAATGATTTTTTGCGAGATCATTTTGAAGCTGGGCGTCGTTTCTTCATACAAATTGCTTCTGATTGTGAGACAGTTGATCAAACTTCACACAGCATGAGCTTCATTTCCGATGCCAATGTGTTGGCTTTGCATCGTTTGCTTTGGACGCATCAGGAGAAAATTGGTGATTATTTGTCGAGCAGTCGTGATCATAAAGCTGTTGGGCGTCGTCCATTTGATAAAATGGCTACACTATTAGCATATTTGGGACCACCAGAACATAAACCTGTAGATTCACAGTAAGTGTTTTTTAAATTTTGAGTGCGCTTAATTGATGACAGATTTTCATCTTGCAGCATGATGTTTTCATCATATGCCCGTTGGAGCTCTATTGATATGTCTTCAACCAATTTTGAAGAAATTATGGTCAAACATCAAATGCACGAAAAGGAAGAATTTAAGACATTAAAGTCAATGAATATTTTCTATCAGGCAGGCACAAGCAAATCTGGGTATCCAGTCTTTTATTACATTGCCAGGCGTTATAAGTAAGTATGGGCGATTCTACAAAAAAAAAACCGTAATATTGACTAAAAGAATCCAAAAAAAAACCGAGGCCGCAAATATAGATCAAAGTTGTCAAAATAAACTTAAAAAAAGTTATGAATCACCTGCGCTGCCCATTTTCTGTAGGTGGCGTGATGAGTTCGATTTGAACGAAAGCTGCTATGGGTGCAGAGATTTATCATTAACACTAATTTTTTTGTATAGCGTGCTTAACAGCCTCATGTCCGAAATTACTTCCTTCATTAAACAAATCTGATTTACTTTCTTCATAGAATTGGTGAAACAAATGGCGATCTACTCATCTATCATGTTATTCTAACGCTAAAACCCTTTTGTCACTCACCATTCGAGGTGGTAATCGATTTTACACACACATGCTCCGATAACCGTTTTCGTACAGAATTTTTACAAAAATGGTTTTACGTTTTACCAGCTGTAGCCTATGAAAACGTACATGCTGTTTACATTTATAATTGTAACTCGTGGGTGCGTGAGTACACAAAATTTCATGATCGTATTTTAGCACCACTCAAGGTAATTTCAGAAAATTTCAATGATTTTTTTATTATGATAAAAAAATTTTCTTTTTTTAGGGTAATCGTAAACTGCTCTTCCTTGAATCTCCCAATAAATTGAGTGAATTTATTGATGCTGAACAACAGAAACTGCCTGGTGCTACGCTATCGTTAGATGAAGATCTTAAAGTTTTCAGCAATGCACTCAAGCTAAGCCATAAAGACACTAAAGTAGCTATAAAAGTTGGACCCACCGCATTGCAAATAACATCAGCAGAAAAGACCAAAGTTTTAGCGCATTCAGTGCTGCTCAATGATGTTTATTATGCTTCAGAAATCGAAGAAGTTTGTCTGGTAGATGATAATCAATTTACGCTCTCTATAGCGAATGAAAGTGGACAACTTAGTTTCATACACAACGATTGCGATAACATTGTACAGGCCATTATACATATTCGAAATCGCTGGGAACTTAGTCAACCGGATTCTGTAACAGTACATCAGAAAATACGCCCAAAAGACGTACCGGGCACATTACTAAATATGGCATTACTAAATTTGGGTTCATCTGATCCGAATTTAAGAACGGCAGCCTACAATTTACTCTGTGCGTTGACTGCAACGTTTGATCTGAAGATTGAGGGACAACTGCTAGAAACGCAAGGTAATTTCGAAATAAGTGCATTTGGTAGAAAAAAAAAAATTGTTAATGATTTTTTTTTTTAACTTTTCAGGTTTGTGTATTCCATCTAATAACACAATTTTCATTAAATCCGTTAGCGAGAAACTTGCCACCAACGAACCACATTTGACGCTTGAATTTTTAGAGGAATCAATACAAGGATTTCAACGTAGTACAATTGAGCTAAAGCATTTATGCTTGGAATACATGACACCGTGGTTGAAAAATTTAGTAAAATTCTGTAAATCTAATGATGATTCCAAAAAACTAAAAGTATCACAAATTTTGGACAAACTCATTTGTCTAACAATCGAACAAAAGGAAATGTATCCCTCCGTGCAAGCTAAAATTTGGGGTTCAGTTGGTCAAATACCTGAGCTCATTGATATGGTGCTTGATAACTTTTTGCATAAATCTATAACATATGGTTTGGGTTCACCACAAGTAGAGATAATGGCAGATACAGCTGTCGCCTTGGCTTCGGCAAATGTACAACTCGTTTCGAAGAAGGTAATAACGCGTATGTGCCGCGTTATGGATAAAACATGCACAAACCCAACACAGTACCTGGAACAACATATGATGTGGGATGATATCGCCATATTAGGGCGTTACTTGCTTATGTTGTCATTCAATAATTGTCTTGATGTGGCCGTACATTTGCCATACTTATTTCACACCATAACTTTTTTGGTAAAGTAACTGAGTTGATGATTAATTATCATTATAATTTGATATGAACTTGATTTTTTTTTTCGTAGGTCTGCTCTGGCTCACTCTCCATGCGAGCTTCAACGCATGGACTAGTCATCAACATCATACACTCACTTTGTACCTGCACAAAGCCATCTTTCTCTGAAGAGGCACAGCGCGTTTTGCGTTTATCACTAGATGAATTCTCATTGCCAAAATTTTATTTACTATTTGGCATTAGCAAAGTTAAATCAGCAGCTGTTACAGCATTCCGTTCAAGCTGTCGTCATCCACCAGACAAGTGGTTAGGCAACGAAAGAGTTACACAACCTTTACCAGCCGATCGCGAACGTTTATCGTTGCCTTCATTGGAAGTGATTGCCGATGCTTTACTTGAAATTATGGAGGCATGCATGCGTGACTATCCCGATATTGAATGGCTACAGACGTGGACATCATTATCACGTAGTTTCGCTTTTTGTTATAATCCAGCATTGCAGCCAAGAGCCTTAATTGTTTACGGTTGCATTAGTAAGAGTGTAACTGACCAAGAGGTGAAACAATTGCTACGCATTTTGGTGAAGGCGTTGGAATCTTTCAATGACATTATTCTAATTGAAGCTTTAGTCATGTGCTTGACACGTATACAGCCGTTGTTGAGACCGGTAAGTAAAATAAATGGATCATGGATGTAGACAAGTTAACTCAAAATCGGTATGAATGCTTTAATAATGAAACTTAATTTTCAATTATTCTTCCAGGAATCACCGATACACAGAGCGCTCTTTTGGGTTGCCATATCCGTACTGCAATTGGATGAAATAACATTATACGGTGCTGGGCTAGCATTGTTGGAACAAAATCTGCATACGCTCAAGTCACAAGGTTGTTTTGATCATACAAACATCGCTGACGTTATGATGAATACAAGAGAAAAATTGGAATGGCATTTTAAACAATTGGATCATGCAGTCGGCTTATCGTTTCGCAGTAATTTTCATTTTGCGCTCGTTGGACATTTGATAAAGGTATGTTTATGAAGACATTGCAATAAACTATTGAATTTAAAATTATTTTATTTATAATTTCTGCAGGGTTTCCGTCATCCAACTCCCACAACAGTTTCACGCACTGCGCGTGTCTTAACAATGTTGCTGGGCATTATTGCCAAACCGTTGCGACGCGATAAATTTGAAGTTACACCAGAAAGTGTAGCCTATTTAACAGCATTAGTTGCAGTTTCAGAAGAAGTGCGTTCACGTTGTCATGTTAAGCATGCACTTCCACGTTGGCCAGCTGAATTAGGCAGCTTAGAGAATGGTGATGCAACGGGCAATGCAGCTAATACTGCAGCGGGAGCGCAAAGCGTAGATATTAAATTAAAATAAAATGCAATTTTCGTATAGTAATATTACGTTTTTTATAGCAATTTGGTATGCCGCTTTCGCGTCGTCAAAAATCATGGGATATACTCGATCAATCGGCAATGCAATTTGCACGCCACAGCAAGGTGCCCACGCATCAGGTAAAGCAAAGTTTTGCATTTACACTTATAATGTTTTAAATGTGTTACAAAGTGCTATATTTACCTATATATATTTATTTAAAAAACTTAAGCAAAGGATTTATATACATAAATATAAATGAGGCTCTG
The DNA here is from genome assembly GCA_951812925.1 of Calliopum simillimum. Classification (NCBI taxonomy): domain Eukaryota; kingdom Metazoa; phylum Arthropoda; class Insecta; order Diptera; family Lauxaniidae; genus Calliopum; species Calliopum simillimum. Next base: position 14,548,486 of record OX638368.1, read on the forward strand.
TAAAACATCTTCATATTATTCTAAATTATTTCGTTTTCTAAAAAAAAAACTATTTTTTTCTATTTTCTCTTTTTTTATGTTAACTTATTTCGTGTATGCCTGCTGATTGGTGCTTGTATTTCATTCTGGTTCACATTTTGGGACTAACTTACTCAAAATTAATACATGTTTCATATACATACTCGTATTCATACAAAATAACTTGGGTTTTATTTTTTCAATAATTTCAATTGCAATGAATGTTACCTACTATATAATTTATATATTGTACTATCAATATTAATTTATTACTTTATATTTTAACATTTTATTTTGCCCAAAAATGCATGTTTATTCATCAACAAATTGTGTTGCTGTCATACAATAACTTTTGAATTTGGTCACAAAATATAAAAATCGAAAAAAAAAATCAATTTGTTAATCGTTTGTGACATTGAAAAATAGAATGCCAGAGTTTTATTCAAAACTCAGCGCTCATTTTCGGTACCAACAACAAAAGATCCGAAAAACGCCGGCGGCATTGATGAACGACAGGTATAACTTTGAATTAAACTTTACATACTTTTTCTCGAACTGCACTTTTTCGTCTTTATTTTGTTTATTAGATTTTTTCTTTATTTGATAATAAATAATGTTCTTCTCAAACTTAGCAATAATAAACGTACTACAGTTTATTATTTATTGTTTATCTAGTATAGGCTATTAAATTTTTTCCAATTTTTTGTTTGTTGCTTTTCACGACTAAGGTTTGCACGCACTTTGGGTTCAAAATAAATTGTTTGCTTCTAGGATATAAATAATGTTAACATCTAAACATTTTTTAATAAAAATAATAACCTTAACTAATAATTTAAAATACAAAATATCACTCTTCAAGTCATACAGAACAGAGTTAAAACGAAATTCAACCAAAAACTATCAATCTGTAAAAACTATCAATCTGTAAGTTTGAACCGACAGAAGGCATTCATTCGAATCAAATATAACTTTCAGCGAAACTATGTCTTTAGCAGACTATATTTAAAATGTTAAAAATAAAAAAAATAGAAAATGCATATGTTGCATTTTCTTGTATAAATAAATTATAACATAAATATAATTATATTTTGTGTTGTTAAATTCGTGCACCTTTTTCAATTTATCATTTTAAATCGTCATGAACGTTGATTTCAGTCTTTCTTTTGCTTGTATATGGCTGAATGTGTGTATGCAGCATTTGAAAAAAAAGTGTATTGAAATTTTAAACAAATATGAATTTAATTGTGTAGCTGTATTTATTTGATATTTCATTAAATTTAATATACATAATTAAATTTTATTGCTTACTTTCTGCAGGAGCGTGGCTCACGTTCATCAGTTTCAAATGAATCAAATGTGCTTTTGGATCCAGAGGTTATACCGGATTTATCTATACAGGCATTAGTCCTCACAGTATTGGCAACTCTGGTCAAATATTCAACGGATGAAAATGAAACGCGCGTGTTATATCAATATCTTGCCGAAGGTTCTGTTGTGTTTCCCAAAGTTTTTCCAGTTATGTAAGTCTTGATTTGCTGTAATTTAAAATGAGAAAAAATTATGTTTATGTTGGTCCATTTTTTATTTATACTCAAGACATTCTTTGCTGGATCAAAAGATCAACAATATATTGTCGGTATCGCATGATCAAGTCGTCTTAAATTCTGTACAAAATATTATACAAAATATGTTGGCTAGCGAAGATCCATCACAGCAACAATTACACTTTTTACAAAGTTGTGGCTTTGGCGGACTATGGCGATTTGCGGGACCATTTACAAAGGTAAGAGTGATTTTTTTAGGACATAGTTATTTTTTTAGAGATTGGATTTTTATTTTTATTGTTCGGCGATTGAACGGAATCCTTGCTTCTATATATCTTTATTTCCATATATTACTTAATTTCTGGTACCACGGGTGATTAGTCCTGCCTAGGCTGTCTGTTTGGGTTGGCCCCTTTATGGGAGCATCGTGGGGCCATAACGCGTGGAAAGCTGTTAGAGCGCTTGATGGCATTTGTTCAAATGGAGCACTTGCTTTATACAAGGCTCATATGTGGAGTTGCAAACAACCGGCTGTCTTGATCCGCAGAACGACAGAAGAATAAGATAGGCTTCAACTCTCGTCTTAGAGGAAAGATGTGTACAGATATGCAATTTTCATCTAATATTGGATGGGGGTATTTATACCCCGACGGAGTGATGATAAACGCACCCGAGATGGCCGTTGTACAGATGGTTTTTGTGGGAGGCACTATTCGGGAAGGGTTTATCTATTTAAGTGCCCGGCCAGTGGCCATTTCTGACTTGACCAGTGCCTAAGAAGCAGCGTGAATGAAGGCTTTTGTCATATATTTACGTTAAACTTTGGTTAAAACTCGAATATCGACCTTATATTTCGAATTTATAAAAACAAAAAAAAAAAAAAACTCAAAATAAAATCAAATATGACAACAGAGTATTTCTCAGTTGCTGAACAGAATTGCAGAATTTCGTCGGGTTCTCTCACGCACGAAAAATTTCAATTCAACGCGGCGAAGTTTTAGACCAACTGGACTTGTGCACAAGAAAAAGTTGCGAAACATTGTTGCTTTACCGGAATGCAGTTCTTTAGAATCTGTGCTCTTTACGTTTTTAAATATTGTTACTAGATTAGATATTGTTACTAATTTTATTTTAATTTTCAAGCGAGTTCTTTTAAAAACTTCGGCCCCTATTGCGTATCAAAACGCTTTCTGGTTTTATTTTTTAGTCGCGAAACGAAACTGAAATTTCATTTGACATTGCGAACCGAAATTATTTTTAATCCCTGTTTCAATATTGTTGCCAATTCGATATTTCGAAATCTTAATATGTGCGCGCAATTAACATTCGTTAAAAAGAAACAACTAGGCTCCTATTGCGTATCGAAACGAATTTTGGTTTCGTTTCTAGTCGAGAGACGAAATGGAAATTTTGTTTGTCATTGCCAACCGAAATTAATTTTTTAATATTAATTTTTTAATAGTGCTGCCAAATTGCGATTTCAAGATTTGGTTTCTGCTGGCAATGCGAATTTTATGATAGAAACGAAACCAGAAAGCGTTTCGATACGCACTAGGGGCCTTCATTTTACTTAACTTATAGTTTAATCGAAGAAAAAATTATAATATCACAATTACGAAAAGAATCGCCGAACTAAATTTGTATATAAAAAAATATTTCACCTTTCTTTTCCCTTCGCTCTAACACAGTATAATATGATGGGCGAATCATCTGAGCTGTTCGTTAACTGCTTAGAGGCCATGGTAGAGACATGCTTACCCGGCGATGAGACCGTACCAGTACCACCTTCACCCCGTCCTTACAATTTGAGTTCCAGTTTAAGCAGCCTTACCTTGGGGTCACCTACAGATAAAGGTTAATATGTATATAAAAATTCATTTTTTACAGTAGATAGCAAGAAAAACAAAAAAATAATCAAAATAAGTAAAGCAAACATAAAATTTTATTAACGTAGTAACGCATTTTCGCTTCTCATTTTGCATTGCATTGCATCAAGAAAAAAATACTATTGCATATAACATTAAAAAAAAAAAAAAAAAAAAAATCATTTTAAATAAAGCTTACAACATTAACAACAAACATACTATAGAAAATCCAAAGCAACAATAACAGCAAGTACACTCCATACTATATATACATATAAACACATTTACATACTCAATGCATTATACTCGCACATATTCATTAACAAATCTACAACATAATCTCGTTATTTACATGATTTGTTTGTTTTTGTCTTTTTCCCCCTTTTTCCAATTTTGCATAACAACAACAATTATAAAAAAAATCGCTCAAATCTATATTAACAATTAAAATATTAAAAATCTAACAAACTCATCAACCAAATAATCAACTTCAACGCCAACAACAATAATAACGATGGTCAACGTTATAAAAATGTCTGTTTTGTCTCATGCAACCGCCATCGCAACAACAAACATCCATTACATCACAATATACAAAATTTTGTAACTTGTTAACTCATTTTGTATCTAATTATTTTATCTGTATCTATATATACTATATAGCGTTTTCATCGGAATCATTAGATCACGATAATTTCGGTGGCAGTGTTAGTTCTCTGCGCCGTGCATCATGCAGTAAAGCACGCGTCAAACATCGAATCACAGACAGTCCATCTCATTAAATTAAAAAAAAGCCAAAAAAGTTATATTTATATTTTATTATAATATAGATCATATATATAAAGAATTATGTTAAAAAACCAAAAACAAAATATTTAAACAAAAGCAAAACAATTGTTAAAATTTACTAAACCACTTAATCCTCACTGTCAACACATATAACTTACAATATATTATTTAGTTAAATGCAAATTAAAACAAAGCAAATTTGAATGTTTATTATAGCATAGTTAAATTAGTATTTATATGTAGAAAAAAGTATATATAACTAACAAACACACACATGCAATTGTTGATAGTTGTTGTTAAATTCACAAATTTTTATAATTAACTTAAAATGTCTGTTGTGATGCTACTTCTACTACATGTTGCTTAGTCGCTTGTTGTTTAGAATAATACATATTGCTGTTTTACTAATGAAACAGTGTTGGCTCATGAAAAAATATGAAAATTTATCAAAAAACTACGTAGTTTAGTTTTGGCCACTATTAAATTTAATTATTATTGCAGAGCATTAAAATCTTAATAAAGTTATCTTTAAATGTAGCTGCTATATTGCGTCGGAGCTAAGCTATACTTATTTTAAGAGATATCTATTGTATATTTATATTTTTGTTCACCACGTCGTATGAGTAGTAATGCTTAACTGTGTATTGCATTAGTTGTCTAATTTTTATGCTTTAAGTAAATTCAAATTAGGGGCTGTCCATAAACTCCGTGACGCTAAAATTCGCTATTTTGAAACGCCCCCCCCCCCCCCTATGTGACGGTAGCTTCATACAAAAAATAAATAAAATACACCAAGCGTGACGCTTGCTCTACCCCCCCCCCCCCCCTAGGAGCGTCACGGAGTTTATGGACAGCCCCTTAAATGATTTTATACAATTGAAGAAATGAGTTGCTATCTTGAAGACAACGAAAAAAAATAGTTCTAATACTATCAGGCCTGTTCCAAAATCCGTGTGACTTCAATAAGCTTTTATTTAAGAGGCTTTTCGATGAAAACAGTGAGTTCGTAATGCGTGTGGTTTCAATCACTTTTTATTTTGGAAGCTTTTTGATGAAAATAGTGAGTCTCACGATAAAAAGTATTAGAATCTCTTTTGTGGAGATTTATTGGGTTTACAAATAATATTGATTCGCATTAACGAAAAAGAAACTGTTTAGATAATGTTCTTTAAAAACAGCGAAAATTCTATTATATCGAATATTTCCTAAACGGTTACTTTTTCGTAAATACAAATCAATATTATTTGTAAAAACTATGTTTAAATCTCCTCTTCCTTATCGTTCTTGACTATATCCTAGATAAAGCTCTTAATAAAGCCAAAAGGGGTATCCAATGGAACTTTACCGAACATCTAGAAGATCTCTTATCGTCCAAGCATTCAGATATGCAAAGCAAAATTGAAGACTTTGTCTTGGAATCACAAAAGGCTGGCCTAAAAATCAATGTATCCAAGACTAAAAGCATGAAGCTAAACACAAACAAGAATGACATCACGTTTAAAGCTGGCAGTGATGACATCGAAAACGTCGATAGCTTCACGTATTTAGGCAGCATTATCTTCTTCTGTTATATCCACCAAAACGAGAGTGCGCATTTTTGATTCGAATGTGAAAGCGGTTTTGTTATATGGGTGCAAAACATGGCTTGTTACTGAACAACTAACGAACAAGCTGCAAGTATCCGTCAACAAATGCTTAAGGCGTATACTAAAGGTTTGGTGGCCTCGCACTATAGCAAATGCCGAGCAACATCAAAAAAGCAATCAGAGGACTATAACATACGAGGTCACGCTGCGCAAATGAAGATGGATTGGTCACAATCTCCGGAAACCACACAGCGAAGTTTGTCGCCAGGCTCTTGAGTGGAACCCACAAGGCAGTAGAGGACGTGGTAGATCCAAAACCAACTGGAAAGGGTCGCTGGAAAAAGAAATCCAAGAATCTGGAAAGTCGTGGCAAAAGATCAAAGTCATCGCAAGTGATCGCAACAAATGGAGATGTTTCATATGGGCCCTGTGCTCCTCCTAGGAAATAAAACAAAAAAGATTCTAATTCATTAAAAAGCTTCCGAAATGAAAAGTAATTGAAACCACACGGATTATGGAACAGACCTGTGTATAATAATTAAATTCAAAAAGTTTTAAAAATTTTTAGTCAACTAATGACAAGCTCAAGAACAGAAAAAATTACAATTAAATTGGTTTTTCTGAAAATCGAATAAGTCCATAAAGTGGCATAAATGTTGGCATACACATTATATGCCATAATAATCGGTTATTTAACCGATATAATTTTTTCAACTTAATGCCATCAATTCTACACCATCAAGTAAACTTAGGCCCCTATTGCGAATAGAAACGAAACTGTAATAGAAATACAGTTGTCTCTTTTTAACTAATGCTAATTGCGCATATTTCGTTTTCATTCGCGTTTCTGTTCGCAATTGGGGCCTTAATGTTAAAACAGAGATTAGTTTTATTCATTTCTAAAAAAATGAACTTATTTAGCTTTCAAAAAAACCCATTCAATTATAGAAATAACTCAATAGAAAACTTTTAGTTCCTAAAAATATAATGTTTATCTGGCTCCCGGAAATAACACCATAGCAAATAACTCCTTGAAAATTTTTTGGAAATAAAGCCAGAAAAATATCCATACAAAATTCTGGCGCTTGGTTTGGAAATAAAACCAAAAACTTTTCTGGCGTTTTCCCAAAATATATGGGTTTGTTTCCAAAATTATACTAATTTTATGAACTTGAGTCACTGTTTGCAAGAATCGAAATTCCATGCATTTTTCAACTTAGAAAATTATTTACAATTTAGGGAAAAGAGAAAACTACTTAACACGGCTATGGTGACATATGTTTTAGTTACCGTCACCGTAACCATCTTCAGACCAATTTATGTTTAATTTAACTTTTTTGTCTAAGATCAGGTTTAAACCATGATCATCGAAGTCTTCTTAAGTTCATAAAATTGGTATAATTTTCATATAGTCAATATAAACCCATTTAAAATTTATTTTCAAAAGTTATGTGTCTTACAAAAAGGAAATAAAGCCAGAAAAAGTTCCATACAAAATTCTGGCATTATTTCCATTTTGTTTTGCAAATAAAGCTTATAGTTTATTTCCTAGTTAAAATTTCTGGGTTTATTTCAAAAAAATTTTCTGGTGTTATTTCCTATGACGTTATTTCCGGGCGCCGTTTATCTTTTGTATGTATATCTGAGTTCTGATGCTGCTTAGCAATCATGTGCTATAATTTTAATCTTATTCTGAAATATTACATATTTTGAGTTATTGCCGGATGAAAAACAACAACGAGGGTATTCCTTTAAACGTGTAAAGGCCTCGAAAACCTCGTAAACTCGTAATAGTTGTCAAAATCAATACGAACTTTGACAGTTTTACGAGCTTACGAGGTTTTCGAGGCTTTTACACGATTTAAGGAATACCCCAAATGTAATGTAATTTTAATTCTTTTATATATATTTATTTTATTTATGTATATATTTTCCTATAGAGTATTTTTATTTTTTTTTATTTTCACATTACACACTGTGGTGAAAAGTAGCCTTTCAAAGTTTTAACGATTTTTACTTAATCAGGCCTGTTCCGTAATCCGTGTGGTTTCAATTACTTTTCATTTAGGAGGCTTTCTCATGAAAATGGTGAGTCACACGATAAAAAATATTACGATCTTTTTTGTGGGGAATTACATGTTCTACAAATAACATTGATTCGCACTAACGAAAAAGTAACCCTTTAGGAAATATTATTAAAAAACCGTAAAAAGTCGAAAAATACGACTTTTTCGAATATTTCCGAAACAGTTACTTTTTCGTAAGTATAAATGATTATCATTTGTAGAACCTGTAATTTTCCACAAAAAAGATTCTAATACTTTTTATCGTGTGACTCACCATTTTCATCAAAAAGCCTCCTAAGTGAAAAGTAATTGAAACCACGCGGATTACAGAACAGGCCCGAATGTGTTTATTATTTATCTCTGTTTTTTTTTTTTTTGCATTTCGGGTGTTTTATTTTTATAAGTAGTTTTTATTTTATTTCTTTTAAAGATTTAATACTTGACATAAAAACTTTTTTTCTAAATGTCTTAGATACGCTTGAAAATAAAAAGCTATTCCACATAACAAAGATTTTAAAACAAGCACAAAAATTTATTGAACTAAAATTCTAATGCATGATATATATAATATTAACACTAAACCTTTCAATGTTTTATTAATCAAATCACCTAAACGTACTGGCATCAAAGCTTAGCTCAATGTTGTCTCACAACTTACTGCTTTTATACATAATTAAGCTTATGAATGGTCTTTCATTTAATTCAAATTTAAAATGTGTAAATTTTTTTTATTTACTTTATCTTTCCTCTAATATTTTCAGCTGCATGAATAACAACAACTCCACGCACTAGACGTACAATATTCGCAAGAGTTCTTAGGTTTTTATCATTTTTCAAAAAATGTTTTTAAATTAGTTATACAAAAGTTCAAATCCCAAAGCTAAAGTAAAGGCCAAAATAAACAACAACCCAGAGCAAGCTGATTAACAAGCAAGCTTATTTTTTAAAAGTACAACGAGGCAAAAATTTAAAAAAAAAAATACCGAAAATTGCCATACAAAGAATAAAAAAAATATAACAGAGAAACCTACTACAACCGCAAGCAAATTAAAATGTCAACGAATATCATTAACTCTTAATATATATTTTTTTACAATGACCATATTTTAAATTTTCAATATTTTTAAGTGTTAAGCATATTAAAGTTTTTAATTATTGTTGTAAAGAGCAAATTTGTACATTATAACTACTTTATATTATACGTATACTGACATGCGACTAATTTTATACTCTTGAATAATAGCAAAATTTGAATGCTTTAGCAGCCACTGCACATTTTTGTAGCTCAAGAAAATTTAAATGCTAATGCTGTCTAGTTAGCAGCCAGTTAAAGTTAAAGCTCCTTTGAATGGAAATTTATATGAATAATTCATACAAATTTTGTTATTATTATTTTGTTTGAAAACTTTACGGTAATTAAGCCTTAAAATATTCCTATTAGACGCATGCTAGTATTATATATTACTATTCTACGCTAACAAGCAACGCTCTCCTTAACAACTCTAATTAAAAGTGCATTATTGTTCCTTTTAAAAGCCTTATGAATTATTGTTGCTCTAAGCTACTATTTACTTTGAAAATATTATCTTTTATTTTTATTGTAATATTATTTATTTCTTATTGTTACTACTATACAAACTATGTTTTCTAAAGCTTAGCTATTGTGTGTGAGCGTGTGTGGAATGTTAAATAAAAGTTGTAAATGCTTTAATTGTAAATTTTTCGAATACATACTATATATCAACTAATAAACATACATACATGCATCCATATATGCATAGCAAAATTTAAAAAGAAAAAAAAACATATATAATTGTCTATCTCAAATTGATGTGTCTTCATGTTCATTCATTTAAATTAAAAACAAAATAAATAAGAAAACTTACATGTAAAGTATATTTATAGAAAAGTATTCATATACAAAAACAAAACGTAAACTACTTAAACATATGCACAAAATTCACACAAAAACTTATTAGATTAATTACAAAAAATAACTAAGATTTTCAAATTTTAAGTTTTTTGTAAAATAACATATAAGGAAAAAATACAATTCTTAAAACTTTTAAAACTTCTAAAAAAAAATCAATTATAGAATTGATAAAAGGTCAAAAAGGACTTGAGTATTGAGCGGAGAATAATTGTGCGAGTTCGAGATGATAGATTATACAGTCCTTCGTTTTTGAAAAAGTTAAAAAAGTATAAAATGAGAGTATGGGGGTTATCGTGAATAAATATTCCCAGGGAATTTTCTCTGACTGCCGTGCATTCTCTTTTGCAGTTTAAGAAAATTCCCCGGGAATATTTATTCACGATAACCCCCATACTCTCATTTCATACTTTTTTAACCTGTATGATTTTTATAGATTTTTGATCGCTGAATCCGAATATGACCTCCGATTTGCTCCATCACGTCTGAGGTCCAAGTTATCCTTGATTTAAATATATGGCGTACATCTTCAAAGTAGTCTAGTTCACTTTTGACAGCGGCATTGAATAGCCCTGAACTTCTTCTTTAAAGCGTACTTTTAACTTTTTCAATTGAATTATTAGTTTCTGAGATATTGATTGAAGTAAAAGTATCGCTAATATATTCAATTTGTATACTTTTACTTCAATGGATGATATCTCGGAAACTAATGATCCAATTGAAAAAGTTAAAAATACGCTTTAAAGAGGCAGCTCACGGCTATTAAATGCCGCTGTCAAAAGTGAACTAGACTTCTTTCAGGATGTACGCCATATGTTTAAAAATAGCGTTTTCTGCACTTTAAATCAAGGATAACTCGGATTTCAGACGTGATGGAGTAAATCGGACGTCATATTTGGAATCAGCGAGCAAAAATCGATAAAAGTCACCCACACTGATCTCATACTTTTTTTCACCGCAGGACTGCGATACTTATCTGAAGTTCATACTTGGAGGTTTTGCATTTAATTTTATTTTTCACTAAACTTAGTGCTTGTGAAAAAATGTTGAATTTAATGATAGTGAAAAATTTTGCAATATCATTAAATAAATTGTTTGATAGTGAAAAATTTTTCATTACCATTAAAATAATTTTTGTGATAATGAAAAAATTTGCACAATCATTATATTTAGTGGAGAAAATAAACATATAATAAATTTCTAAGCTACGGACTTCTAAAACAACATATTTGAATTTATAGAACTTCACACTTCCGAAGAAAGAAAAAATACCAATATTATATTGTTATTTTAATTCAAAATTACCTAAATTTCGTAAGGTCCTTTATCAAACCTACATATTATTGTAGATTTTCAATAAATTAACAAATTTTACTGCAACATGCAGTTGCTAAAATCCATCGGGGCTATGTTATTAGTACTAAAAGTTATTTAACATGACGTACGAGTGATTTTTGTTAAAAAACTCATATCGCATTTTACTTAAATTTTGAAAATCTTATTTATAAAAAAGCTATTCATAAATTATATGGGTTTGCTTGAAGTTAAATGTCAGGATGACAACACAAACACACACAAAAAAATTTACGCTTATTAACTTTTGTACCAATTTTAAGGTTTAACTCGCTTATTTATTAATTTACATACATATATTGAAATTATCACAAAAAAAAAAAAAAAAAAAAAACACACTGGCAGCCAATATTAAATAATAATAATTCTATTGCAATAAACTAGCAAGTTTTGGGTTTATACAACATAGTCCGTCACCAAACACTGTCAAATATATATGAATGTAGATTCGAAAGTACTCGTATATATCGCTCGCTTGCTTGCTGAAAAACTGTCATTATACAAAACAAATTTTTCTCCAAAACGATCGCTGAAACAAGAAATAATTCAATCGAAGATATAGAGAGAATTGAGTGCACCTTTGAGGTGGTAGCAAATAATGTCCAATGAAAAAATGAAAATAATTTGAGCGATAATCGTTTTGGAAATAATGCCCGAAATTTGGGCTTTATTTCGTTAAAGATTTGGCGTTATTTCATAAATTAAAAAAAAAAAAAAAAAATCGGAATAACGCCCAAAAAATTAAAAAAACGAAATAGCGCCCAATTATTAAAATGAAATACCGTCTAAACAATATGAAATAACGGCCAAAAATTAAATAACGCCCAAATTATAATCATTTTGGAAATAACGCCCAACATTTATTTATTTGAAAATAATATTTGCGTTTTTTTTATTTTTGGACCTTATTTAATTTTGTTGATATTTGTATGAAAATAGTTTGGGCGTATTTTCGTTTTTGGGCGTTATCTCACATAGCTTGGGCGATATTTCAGTTCAATAACTGGGTGTTATTTCTTACCGCCGCTTTTTTACTTATGTCACTTGAAAAGTTTATGTGAAAGTTTAATAAAGACCACTGCTTTTATAATTTCCAGTACATGTACTTTCGAATTAAGTTTCATTTATAAGGGTGTTTGGCGATGAAGGCTCCCGCACAGACTTTACATAAAATTAAAGCCAGAACGAGCTACCTATACATATTTAATGAACAAATGAACATTTGATTATTAAGTTATATGTATGAGATTCGAATATAAGAAAAAGAATATATTTTAAAGTTCATATCTACCGCAGAAAAAATAAGAAGCCTTTCTTCTCCAGTAAAATAAGGTAAACTTTATAATTAAGAGGTTGAAGTTTTACACAAACCTTTGTTTTCCGTGCACAAACTCGCTAAAAAGTGAAATGTCGTGTCAAGAAATTTGTGGTTCTTGGAAAAATTCAACTTCTTAATTTTCTTCTTGAAGTCAACTTTGTTACAGGACTTCCACTCCAAGTTAAACCTTTTCTACTTTTTCAAATCAAAATAAACTTTTAATAAACTTTTTCCAAATTAAATTAAGCTCACGTTTTTCCAAATCTACGTGGGCTGCTATATATATTTCTGGCCTAGGCAACACTAAGTGTTGCCAGGTGCAATCTGACATTTCCATTGGAAAGTTTGACATTTCTTAGCATAAACGTACTCAGGACGTTTTGATGTACAAGTGCATGTAGACACAATATAAATCTATAAATGTATGTGCCAAGTTTCATAACAATAGCTGCTGTAGGTGCAGATATATATCATTTAAAGCGTGTTTTTTTTTTGCAAAGTTTAATTTGATTTTGAAAAGCTTAAATTGATTTGGAAAAACGGGAGGTTTGAAAAAAGTTTATTAAAACTTTATTTTGATTTGGAAAATGTTTACAATGAACTGAAAAAATATGAATTTGGTGTTGAAAAGGTTTAACTTGACGTGCAAATCCTGTATTTGTTCACATTTTATTTCTCTATCATTTTAAGGTTTTGTCTTTTTACTGTACGGCAGAACTAAGCTAACAAATTATGAATTAACCAGTATGCCTTTTATCACCAGTATATTTTTATAGTGTACTAAATTGTAAACATAATTTCATATTACGTTATAGTTATTTTTTATTAATTTAACTAACGTACACGCTTTTGCATTGCATTTACTAACTTTACACTTGACATACATACAAATTTTCATTTAAGTGTCTTATTCATTTACATTATACTCTTAAGTGTCTTATGTCTCTCTCTTTTTTAATTATTATTTTTAAGATTTTATTTTTTTTTTTCTGTTTTTTTTTTTTTTTTTTTTGTCAATAGTTTTTATTGTATAAATATCACTTGAAAACTAAACTTCAAACGAGGTAAGTTGAACTTTGACAACTTAGACACCAAACAAAAAGTGACAACCGAGTCCACCACTGGAATTCTAGTGTTAATAATTTTAAGATTTATATATAGAAGAGTAATAAATCAAACAAACCATTTTTATGCCAAAAAAAAAAAAAAAAAAACAATTTAAAACAAAATTAAAAACGAAAAACTAAAACGAAATTTTAACTTTTTATTAGATAAATTAAAAAAAAAAAATTATTTATTACATTTAATTTTATTAAATGAGAGAAAAATTTATAAATATTAATACAAAACAAATTAAAATATGAACATGTGTTGGAAAAAAAAATTCAGAAAATTCTATATAAATATAATTATAGTTGAATAATTGTAAAAGTTTAAAAAAAATTGGTATTGTAACTAAAACAAAAATCATTAAAAAAAAGAAACCAAAATAAATATAAGTTAATGTACCTCAAATAAAAACAACGAAATACAATTGTTTCATTTGGGAAAAAAATCGGGCCCAAAGGTTAAAAAAATAGCCTAAAACAGTATCTTTTGCTATATGTTAACTACGTGAGCTGCTCGATATATTTCTGGCCTAATAATGAAAATGCGAATATATATCATCAAAAATGGTTTTATTGATTTTCAAAGTATTTATATATGATTTATACACTTTTGCATGCGCTCAAACCAATTGTCGAAGCACTTTTTCCACTCCGATTGAGACACCTCCAAAACATGGTTTTTGAACGCTTCAACAGCATCTTCTAGCGACGAAAATCATTGACCACGCATTTTTTTCTTGATGTGCGGGAATTAAAAGAAGTCATTGGGTGCCAAGTCAGGGCTGTACGGCGGATGTCCCATCAATTCGACGTTTTGGCCGGTCAAAAAGGCACTGGTTTGAGCCGATGTGTGAGAGCTCGCATTGTCATGGTGAACAATGATTCGTCTTCTCTTGCTCGTTTTTCGAATTTCTCCGAAGACTTCAGGCAAACAAATTGTGGTGTACCACTTAGAATTGACCGTCCTACATTGCTCAAGAGGAACAGTCGCCACATGACCAGTTTTGCCGAAGAAACATGACCAGTTTTGCCGAAGAAACAAGCGACCATTTGCATCGAAGTACTTCTTCCACGAACAACTTTCGTAGGATTTGGCTCGTCTTCGAAGACCCACACGGTCGATTGCTGTTTTGTTTCGGGTTCATACGCATAGATCCATGATTTATCACCTGTGACGATCTTATAAACGTCTTTTGAAGCACCGCGATCGTATTTTTTCAACATTTCTTTGCACCAATCGACACGAGCCTTTTTTTGAGCGATTGTCAAATTGTGCGAGATCCAACGAGAACAAACCTTTTTTACGGCCAGGTGTTCATGCAATATCAAATGTATGCTAGTGGGAAAAATGCCCAAAGATGCATCTATCTCACGGTATGTCACATGACGATCTTGCATTATCAGTTCACGCATGGCATCAATGTTCTCTGGCACAACGGCCGTTTTCTGACGACCTTCACGGAATTCGTCTTTGAGCGAGCGTCGGCCACGATTGAATTCATTAAACCAGTTTTTCGCAGTGTTATATGATGGTGCTTCATCGCCATACAAAGATTTAAGTTCACCGATGCACTCTTGTCGTAATAATCCACGTCGAAAGTTGTGAAAAATTATCGCACGAAAATGTTCACGAGTTGATTCCATTTTTTTGCCAAATTGATTTTTTCAAGTCACTGTAAACAACACAAATGATGGTCGTACGTCAAAACGTTCTGAGTACGTTTATGCTAAAAACTATCAAACTTTCCAATAGAAATGTCAGATTGCACCCGGCAACACTTAGTGTTGCCTAGGCCAGAAATATATGGAGCAGCCTACGTATAACTAGATGACATATCGTTCACCTGTAAAATTCGATAAAGTACTTGAAAACCCTTATCTTTGTCTTTAAAACCTAACTTAAATTATGTCTATACCCAGTGTGCCAAACGGACTCGTTTCGGATCCGCAACGGGTTCATATTTTCGTTCTTTTTATCCGTTACGGAATCCGTTACGTATCCGTTACTGATCCGTTTGCGGGAAGGATTCCTAAAAAAATAACGAATCGTTTTTTCTTCTTTTATGGATCTGTTTAATTAAAAAAAACAAAATAACAAAAAAAAAAAAAAAATTACTAGCCCGACCGGGAGTCGGACTCAGGCTCCCGGGGTATTACTCTTTCATACACGAGACGTTAGACAACTAGGCTATTGGCCGATATGATGTTTACTTAACTGATGTAGACTTATTTGATGTTGAGATTTAAAGTTTGTATATTAAACAAATTTCTGTTGTTTTTTTATAAGTATTCTGTGTTGTTTTTCTTCTCTGCTTTTGATAAAAAATGTTATATACTCAAATTTGGAATCAAAAACATTTTTTCAAACAGAGTTTGAAAAGTTTACAAAAAATCATACGCAATAAAATAAAAAGAAAAAAAAACAAATCAAAAATATTTTTTTTATCATAAAAATTAAATAAAGCAAATCCGTTTTGAGTTCGTATTTGAAGTATTTACGGAATCGAAACGGATTTGCCCAGGTTCGAATCCTACCAGAGGTGGATTTTTACCCTTTATTTTTCTTCCTTTTTTTCCTTTTTATTATTTTTTAATTGCTAATAGGCGCATCAAAACGGTTTTTTTCTGTAAATATACAGCATTAACATATTTAAAAGCAAATCCGTTTTGAATTCGTTTTTAAATAAGTTTCGGATTCGAAACGGGCCCGCACTGCGGAATTTAATTTTTTTTTATTTGCTAATAAGCGCTTCAAAATGTTTTTTTTTTTATCTAAACAAAGCGTTTTGAATTCGTTTTTGATGTACGTTACGGGTTCGAAATGGATCCGTTACCGCAGATTACGTTTTTTATACCTTTATGAACTCGTAATGGATTCGAAACGGATCGTCATCCGTTTTTGTGCACATTGGGTATCTTTTTTTTTCTTAGATATATTCTAATCTAAAAAGAAAAAAAAAGTGCAAAAAATAAAGAAATATAAAGATATCGACATAGTTGAACTTAGGTTTTAAAGAAAAAGATTAGGACTTTCAAGTACTGTTACCAGATTTAACGAATAAACGATATGCCATATAGTTATATAGCTTCAAGAAATGGCAAAAAACAATTGTTTAGGTTAGAATATCTCGAAAATTATACACGATAGGGCAATTCTGAGATTGGATTCAAATTCAGCATCGCAAAGCACATCGAATGTGATTATTTTGGCTTTTGTTTGTTGTAGTTAGATAAAAATTTTGTTTTTGTTTTATATTGAAAATTAAAAAAGGGACTTTCTCCAAGGCGGCATCTGATCGGATTTTCAGCACAATGGAAAAATGATCGCAAAAGCCTATAGTAACTATACTCAACCCCCATTTTCAGTTTTTGCCGTAATTTTTGTGTGATAATCCTGCCTGTGATATAAAATCGAACTTTTCGCAACTTCACCAATTTTGATTAAATCAAAATAAATTTAACATCGCAGGAATACAGTCAAGAAACTCAGATGAAGAATATACTATGCAATTAAAAGGCTAAAAAAAAAATATTAGAAAAAAAAAAGCGCTGCAATTTTTAATAGCCAAAAAAAACTAAACAATAAATATTTCAAATATTTAAAAAAAAATACAAAAAAATGTGGAACGCTTCACGATTTTGCGTGTCATCCTTGCGCAGGGGCCATGCTAATCTTCTCTGTATCGTTCCAATTTTAGTATATGTTCTGCCGAAGCAAGAACGATGTTAAGGTAGTGAATGCGCTACATGAAACAAGCAGTACACGAAAAAGTTCTTGCGAATCATAACGTAAATGAGTAAAGACCAAAGAAAAGCATTTCGTTTCTTAGCTACATCCATATGTAGTCGAAAGGGTGTGTTCACAACATAAGTATAACGACTTGTAGGAACGACAAAATCAAAACACAGGGTAGCGCAAAAGAAAAATTTGTGTGTAGCATAATTTCAAGCTGTGAAAATTAAAGATCTAATCATGATATTTAAACTTTTTGAAAATATTTTTAATTTTGTTTTTATCGCGCATTTATTTACATAAAAAAATCTTAACGGACTAGACTAATTTATAAGCAAAGTATAAAAGCTCCAAAATAATAGCATTTGCTGGATAATTAGAGATTACCAAATAAAATGGAATAGGATTCTGTAGGAATTTAAGGAGTAAATTGAAATTTTTAACGCTAGACTGTCTTCACACTTTGCAAGAACCAATATTATAAGCCAAAAATGGGGAAAGTTTTTGATATCTATTCAGCTGTGTTTTTGTGGACATTTTATCTGGACTTGTGTTAGTACATTCTGATAAACATAAATATGAGAAAACTACAAAAAAATGTGCTTAACTTTACCCAGATAAATAAATTTGCTTAAGGCAAGAGCAAATAAAGTCTCCACAAATACACAGCCATTATTATTCTTCAGTTGTTTTTACGATGAATGATGTTTTTTTCAAAAATTTCTGTATACATATCTGATTAAAATGAAAAAAATATAGTCCGTTTTGATATGCATGGCTCAAATTATCTCTGAAACTATTTCACACAGACAGTTGAAATTTGGTACACGAGCAATGTGCACCGGGATAAATAATGGAAGTTTATTTATATGGAAATTGCATTGAAACAAATAACATCATAATAAATCATATAACATATAAAAGTTGGCGATGCCACGCCCACTACACAATAGTGTTGTCTAAAGTTTTAATTTTCATATGAAATATATTTTTTAAGGGAGTGGCACCACCCACATTTTCATTATTCATCCCGGTGCACATTACTCATGTATTAAATTTCAACCGACTTCGTCAAATAGTTTCAGAGATATCATGAACTAAGCATATCAAAAGGAACCAAATTTCTGGGATTTTAATCAGATATGCATATAAAAATATATTCGGAAAATTTACAGTTAGAATTTTTTAAAAAATATCATTCATCGTAGAAAACTAAATAATAATAAAAACTGTGTTTTTGTGGGCACTTTATCTGCTCTTGCTTTAAGCAAATTTATTTACACAGGTTAAGTTAAGCACATTTGTTGTAGCTTTCCCATACGTTTATCAGAATGTGCAAATATGCAAATACAATCCTTGATAAAATGTCCACAAAAACTTTTTACATTTTTGGCTTATAATAATACTTCTTACATGGTGTGACTACAGTCCAGCGTTACCGGAAGAAGATTAATAAAAGCTGTGTTATTGTGGACACTTTATCTGCTCTTGCCCTAAGCAAATTTATTTATCTGGGTTAAGTTAAGCACATTTTTTGTAGTTTTCTCATACGTTTATCAAAATGTTCTAACACAAGTCCAGATAAAATGTCCACAAAAACACAGCTGAATAGATATCAAAAACTTTCCCCATTTTTGGCTTATAATATTGGTTCTTGCAAAGTGTGAAGACAGTCTAGCGTTAAAAATTTCAATTTACTCCTTAAATTCCTACAGAATCCTATTCCATTTTATTTGGTAATCTCTAATTATCCAGCAAATGCTATTATTTTGGAGCTTTTATACTTTGCTTATAAATTAGTCTAGTCCGTTAAGATTTTTTTATGTAAATAAATGCGCGATAAAAACAAAATTAAAAATATTTTCAAAAAGTTTATATATCATGATTAGATCTTTAATTTTCACAGCTTGAAATTATGCTACACACAAATTTTTCTTTTGCGCTACCCTGTGTTTTGATTTTGTCGTTCCTACAAGTCGTTATACTTATGTTGTGAACGTACTCTTTCGACTACATATGGATGTAGCTAAGAAACGAAATACTTTTCGTTGGTCTTTAGTCATTTACGTTATGATTCGCAATAACTTTTTCGTGTACTGCTTTGTTGATATATGACATTCACTACCTTAACATCGTTCTTGCTTCGGCAGAACATATACTAAAATTGGAACGATACAGAGAAGATTAGCATGGCCCCTGCGCAAGGATGACACGCAAAATCGTGAAGCGTTCCACATTTTTTTGTATTTTTTTTTAAATATTTCAATAATAATCCCTTTATTTTTTTATGGCATACATTCTTTTTAATTAAAATTTTTTTTTTTTTGTATTCGCTCTTATCGAGTTTTTATAACATTTTGCATGACATACATATTCCCAAAACTAAATTGCGGTCGCAGAACACAAAATTCATACATATTTTTCCAAAGATTCCTGAGAAATTTTGATTTTTTGAGATTATCGGGGCTGATCCGTAATCCGTGTGGTTTCAATAACTTTTTATTTAGGAGGCTTTTTCATCAAAATGGTGAGTCGCACGATAAAAAGTATTAGAAACTTTGTTGTTGGGAATTACAAGTTCTACAAATAACATTAATTGGCATTAGCGAAAATGTAACCGTTTAGGAAATATTCTTAAAAAACCACAAAAAGTCGAAAAATTCGACTTTATCGAATATTTCCGAAACAGTAACTTTTTCGTAAATACAAATGAATACTATTTGTAGCACGTGTTATTCTCCACAAAAAAGATTCTAATACTTTTCATCGTGTGGCTCACCATTTACATCAAAAAGTCTCCTAAGTGAAAAGTAATTATAACCACGCGGATTACGGGACAGTGCTGTCGTTTTGAAAAGTTTGAGCGAAGTGAAATTTTGTAAAAAGTGAAGTGTTGCGAAGTAAAATTCTGAAAAATTGAAGTATTAGCGAAGTGAACACAAAAATTACAATTTTATTTATTCCATTCATTCATTTTTATGCTACACGTAACAAAATTTGAAAATATATTTTAAAAACATATGAAAAAAATAAATAAAAAATTTCGTAGGTTAAAAATTTACGGAAATATGGCCGGCCACTCGAACATGGAAATTTTGTTTATGCGGTCGAAAAAACGGTTTTTACTCAAAACAAGGCATCTTACAAAAAAAGTTTATTAAGCAAAAAATGCTTAGAATAGTCCAAGAAATACGTGTGAATTTTTATCAGAATTTTTTGGATTTTTTTTTTTGGCCATTTTTTTAAAAATTATAAAATGTACCCAAAAATTAAACGTATTCTTTGAATGATTATACACTTTTCTCGTAAGACGCCTTTTTTTTTTAATAAAAAAAAATTTTTCCGACCACTTAAAAAAAATTAAAATGTTCGGAATAGCCATATTTCAGCCAATTTTTCACCTAAAAATTTTATAATGAAGCGTTTTAAAGGAAATTTTATCTACTTTTATGATATTCTGCTATATCTTTACCTATCTCTGACCATAAAACAGTTATAGACAGAACAGTAAAAAACACAAGAATTCGAAATTTTTGCTTTCTTTTTTTGGTCTATAAACTATTTCGATGGCAAATTTAATTCTCTACAAAAAGATTCCTGTTAAGTACCTATATCGAAATTTTGCTTTGTTCGCTTGATATATTGAAAAAACAAATTACTTTTCAGTCAGGGCAGGCTTCGGGCATACAAAAGAGTATGTTTCTGAACTCTCATAAAAAGAATATACACATTTTAAGGCAAATTTTGTATTCAAGAAAAAGTGAAGTGATTTTATGAAAGGGGAAGTGGCGAAGTGTTTTTGGTAAAAAAGGAGCAAAACACTTCAATTGAAGTGTAAGCGACAGCACTAATTACGGAACAGGCCTGCATGCATAGCTTCATGTATGTACATTAGGACGGGTCGAATGCTTCTAACGGTCGGGCTTAGCGAAAATCGAAAAATTTAGATAATTTACAGAAACTTTGCCGAAGAAAGGATATAGTGGAGTCAATAAAGCAATAAAACAATTAAAATGAGGAAGTTCTCAAGAACAGAAATTTTTTTTTTTTATTTAAAATCATAGACGTTTTGGGGCTGGGACGGAATTATTTATATTTTTTAAATAAATATCTCTGAAACTAAAAAATTATACAACAAACAAAAATAAAAATAGTAATTTTCAATGTATTTTGCGATGCTGAATCCGAGAACCCCGCATCAGAATTGTTATATCTCATATGGTTTTTGTGATATCTTCTCTCCTTTTCGGCCTAAATTTGTATTTTTCTCAAGAACGGCTGTATCGATTTTAATGAAACTTTGGAAAATGAAACACTTTAGTATAAAGTGAAGAATGAGATAGGCTATAACTTTACAGAAAATTTTAAATTCAATACTGTAAAAATGAAAAAATTATATTGAAAATTTATTTTTTTCGTCTATTTAGCATTGTATGCGAAAATCTGTAGAGGTATTTGCGCTCGTATATACATAAAAAAAAAATGGATAGGGGGGTCTGGTCTAGCGTCTCTTTTTTTGTCACATAGGTGTGTGGGAGGAATTTTAGCGCCACGGAGTTTATTGACAGCCCCTAAGACGTTCAAAATTTGGATCTTTTAAAGTCGTAATTTTAGATAAAAATATCATATAAATAAAAAAGGCCTTTGAACTAAAAAACACCATGCAAATTTTTATTTCAAACGTGTGATATTAAAAGTTTTACATAGTTGAAAGTAAATACTATTTTACAAATTTTTAAGAAACTACTTTAATAAAAAAAAAATAAAATAATAATTTCTACCGAGCGGGCCCACTAAAAAAAGTGATGAAAACGTAAACTTTTACCATCAAAGGAGTGATACTTTTGTTGGCTTTTTAATTCTTCTTTCGAATTCGTTATTACAACTCCTTGGAAGGTTTTCTACCAAAACAATGCCTTGATTTTTTGAATGGAATCGAAAAAAATCAAAACTTTTGCTATCCAAAAGTAGATAGATGTACTTACTTGAAAAAACTTTACCGTTCATGCGGATATCACCCAAAGCCCATTCAGTTCTCTACGCCACAAATAATGAATGAAAATAAGGGGTTGCATTACCGTAGAGACAAGACAGACAGAACCAGTTAAGGTCTGTCGGAGTGAGCTTCCAAGTTGAAATCATGAATGAAGTTGCAAAGTGGACACCAACAGCAGCAGTAGCAAAAACAGCAACAACAACACAAGGAAAAAAAATGCACACTGCAAGAACAACATCAACAACAGCTGCAAGTGCGTTCCAAAGTCAATTTACCGAACATCATCAAAAACAACACCAACAACGAACATCCAAATCAAAATCCAAATCAGATCAGTTGAGCATAAGTTCCAAGAGAGCAGGTGAATACGGCGCTGTGTGGGAATGACAACAGAAAAGTTTCTCACGATCCTCAACCGAATGACGTAAAAAGTCCCCCTCTTAGTTTTGTGGTGTTGTATTGGGTTGGCTGGTTGCTTTGCGTAGTTTCCATATGACAAGAACACGCGCATAAAAACAACTATGAACGACTTTCCATCTCAATACCTAAAACTCATGGCGAAGAGGAGGAAACTCGCCCGAAGAATCGGCAAGCAAAAACAACACTACATACATCGGAATGACAAAAGAGGAAGGGAAAATGTGTAGGCATTCGATTCCCAGAGAGAAGCGTAGCAGTGCGATGCATGCCAATAAAGACTGAGGATACGCACGAAGACACAATGATGGCCAACAAGAAACGAGCGGCGCAGGTCGCACGAGTATACTCTGTGTTAAGTATAATCGTTCTCGTTGTTACTGACGTCGTCGTCGTGCGTTGCAAGTGTGTTGCGCTTGTGTATTGTCCCATGCATTGGCAGACGATGTAGCGACGACAACGACAGTAAGTGAGGGAGCGCTTCAAGTTGGCCTCTCTCCCAAGTGTTGAACTACATACTTGGTATGAATAGGGTGGGAAGAGTAAAACATAGTACACTGGAAAAAATTCTTTCACAAAAAGCCAACTGTGATGACTAAGTTGTGATTTCAAAGTTAAATTTAGGAACTCATTTTCAGGTCAAATCTATGAGGGTCCTAGTCCGAATACTACTGGAATAGTGCTATACAGGCGGTAGTGCTAGGGGGCACAAGCCGGCAACTGGAAACCCAGCATCTCCAAGTATACTTGTTCGACTAACACGTGCTTACTCCGTCATTACAGATCTACGTCTCAATAGTGATCCTCCCTTACAAGGAGAAACGATCACAACATCGAAAAGAGTTTTCATAGTTCAATGTACCATAGAGTAATGAGCTCAATGAGGAAGTACCCCAAACTTGACTGGGGTACTTCCTCAAAAGATTATAATATTTCTTAGCACCATTTTTCCTTTGAAATGTTTACCTTTTTTGATCCCGAGCAGTTCGTTCTATTTCTTGTGGGACAAGTGATTTTTTGCGGCTATAACCCTTTTGCGGAGACTTTTATCTTTTTTCATTATTTTCGCAATTCATGGGCTTTCTCTCGACCTTTTCCAGTTGACTTTCGGCTTATCATGTCCTCTACTGTCTTTTGGATTTCACTCCAGGGCTTGGCTTTTAGTGATGACCAACCCTCGCCCGAGCACATATAAGTCTTGTTTTTAGTCAAGATGATAATCAAGACCACTGCTATTCGGTCTTGATCATTTCTAGCTTATAGATCAAAGCAGTATTTGCCTTGGTCTCGATCTCTGAGCCTTTGTTTTGAAATTATAGCAGGACTGATTACTGTGTAACTTAATCTTAGCTCTGTGGTTTCCAGATAGCATATCCCATCCATCCCATGCTTCTTGCTATTAAAAACTAAACTCGTTTTCCTTCTTTCTAACGTATTTTCGATATACATTTCCATCTGCCGGCCTAAAATGGAATTTTCTCGATGATTCTCACACCACTCATATACGAATTATACCTAGTTGCATTCGCTAGTTGTTTTGTTTTTGCCCTTCGCTGTACATTAAGTGTTTTGCAGTACATTATTCTCGACTTTTCTCAATATTTCTGTAGGGACACATAAATGTTATGTGTCTTTTATGTATTGACCATATGGAGTAGTTTCGTAACTGGTGACTTTTCTTGTTGATGGCAAATTTGCGTCAGATGATAGATAACCTTTACTGCTTTTGCGTAAGATGGCGCTGATGGTTATCTCACAGAGTTTCATTTATATAACATTTTAGGCCATAACTTTTAGACGTTTATGCTTATAAGTCAATAATTGAGCAAAATTTTGTTCTATTTTTCATCTGTTTATACCCTACAGCCAGGGTATATTCACTTTGTCCTTCCGTTTGTAACGTAGAGAAGGAGGCGTAGCAGATATAGAAAAGTATATATTGGGTGTACAACTTAAAAACCGGAATTTTTTAGCTAAATTTGATGCTTTATTGTGGAAAAATGTTACAATATATTTTATTCAAAGAATTGTCCACTGGAAGCTACAACATTTCCCCATCTTTCAGGCAATTTATGAATTCCATCCCAAAAAAATTGCGCCGGCTTGGCGGCCAAAAATGAATCGAGCCAATTTTCGATATCTTGAACTTAAGTGAAGCGTATTCCTGATAGGGCATTCTGCATCGATCGGAACAAATGGTAGTCTGATGGTGCAAGGTCTGGGCTATAAAGCGGGTGAGGCAAAATTTCCCATCCGTTGTTTTCCGTTGTTTTCCAGGTAATTTTTGACTGGGGCAGCAATATGTGGCCGAGCGTTATCGTGGTGGAAAATGATTGACTCATGTCTGATCGCATACGTTGGCCGCTCTGCCTGGATTTTCTGCTTCAATTGGATCAATTGTTGACGATAGAATTGAGCATTAATGGTTTGGCCACCTGGCAACAGCTCATAATGAATCACACCTAGCTGTTCCTGACCAGGACGTTCTTTGTCTTCGACATCAAAATAACCACTTTTAAGCCACTCACGACAGCTTGATTCAGCTGGAGCATAGTCCCCATAAACTTCAACAAGAATGCGATGACTTTCGGCAGCTGTTTTCTTTGCAAAAAAATGACCCACTAGAACCCCCCCGCAAATGTTGTCTTTTTCTCCAATTTTCAAAGTTATTCATTGTGAAAAATAATAATGATGCACACAAGATAAAATTGTTTTGTTGACTGATTTTGACAGCTGTCAAATGTACCTTCAAAATGACATATATATAAAGTTCGAGCTTTCACGATATTTGTTAGTACGGACATCCACCGTCAAATTCCGTTTTTAAGTTGTACACCCAATATATTCTTGATCAGCGTCACCTCCTGAGTCGATATAGCTATGTCCGTCTGTCTGGCTGGGTGGCTGACTGGCTGGCTGGCTGGCTGTGTGTGGAAATACACTTTTTGGGAAAACTAAGCAAGATAATTCAATGAAATTTGATGCACAGCCTTCGGCGTCAAAGATAGCTTGAAAATGAGCGAAATCGGTCAACGGACACGCCTACCGCCCATACAAAAAATATATTCAAAATGCAACTTTTTGAGTTTTTTCACGATAATGCAACCAAAATACAAATAAATACTACGAATTGTAAGCGCAAGCTCTGAACAAAAACCAGGAGAATTCGGACAAGAGGGCGTGGCACCTCCCATATAAGCAAAAACTTCAAAACGCTATACTGAAAGCGTTTTTTGAGATAATCAAACTAAATTTTACTCAAATGCTGAGAACTATAATTTTAAACTCTGAGAAAAAACTGGGTGAATGTGAACAAGAGGGCGTGGCATCTCCCATATAAGCAAAAGGTTCAAAACGCTATACTGAAAACATTTTTTGAGATAATCCAACCAAATTTCACTCAAATGCTAAGAACTATAAGTTTAAACTCTGAGAAAAAACTGGGTGAAATTGGACAAGAGGGCGTGGCACCTCCCATACAAGCAAAACTTTCAAAATACTGCTGTGTAGGGTATTTAATGTTTGGCCAGGCCAAAGGTAACACCCTTACTAGTTATGTTTTCAGTTTTGTGCCAAGAAAAAACTTCACAGTGTACCTACGACACCAACCAACAACCCACGTGCATTGGCTGGTAATACTCTCTGACGAGAGTTGTGAAACACTTGGGTGAACATGCATACTTGTACACTCGTCAAACCAAAACGATCTCGAGCTAAGCGGAGCAGCACAACCCATGCGATCTACAGGAAGTTTCGTCGCCAAAGAAAAACTATGAACTCTGTAGCCAGTAGGAGTTTCAAGAGTAATGAAGACAGGTTAAACCGTGTCTTGCCGGCACATACTTCTACAGTTCGTGATATTGATGGTGGTGCCCTCAATTTAAGGGTTGCAAGAGAGCACACACTGCACAACACAGCAGCCTACATAAGGATCGTACTACCTTGCGGCAAGATCATTAAACGAACAGCTTCTGTGCAGTAAACAAGCACAAAATACACAAAAAAATATTTAAAATTAAAATTTAAGAAAGAAACCAAAAAAAGTTTATGTTTGACAAAAGACAAATGCAGCAAAGAATGGCAGTCGAAGGTCAAAGGTTAATGACGAAAACACAACACTACCGCAAGGTGACAAAACCACTTTTGGAGCGGAAACGGCGCGCACGCATGAACCTCTATTTGGATGAGCTAAAAGATTTAATTGTGGATACTATGGAGGCGCAGGGTGAACATGTCAATAAGTTGGAGAAGGCTGATATTTTGGAGATGACAGTCACCTACCTTAAATCACGTAAAAGTGAGATAACCGCTGTTGCTGATGCAGCCGACGCTCAGCAGCCACCTATCAATGTGGAAAAGTTTCGCGCTGGTTACACACAAGCCGCCTATGAAGTATCGAAAATTTTCTCAACACTACCAGGTTTGGATTTAAAATTTGGCACACGTCTAATGAAGCAATTGGGACATCAGTTGAAGGATATGCGTCAGCAGCCGGCAGTTGATGTTGCACATGCTGCAGACTTCGATTTTGTCAAGCCAAATCCAACTTATGCTGTCAGAAAGCCACAACCACAACAATTTGCTGACAAAAAAGTTGGAGATCCACATGGCAGCGAAGTATGGCGCCCGTGGTAAGCCGTTGGGTGCTTCCTTAAGGCTTGTACGATCATTAATCACCTCAAGCATTACTTTTTAAGCAGCACAAATAAGAAAACTTTTTTGTCATTTAATCTCGCACACAGCTTTATTAGTTTTAAGGATATTCATACATATATAAAGCACAAAGGATACTTCATTTATCAACAATTATCGTGGTACAAAACTCAGCACTTAATTTACATTTAAGTTACACTTAGCGTTAAGTTTTACATACATATATGTAGGTATATTTATTTGTTAATGTGATGAACCTGTGATAGAATTTAAGTACACTCATATGTATTCGCCGCCTTCAGTTTGATCTCCGTCAGGATATTCAAGTTTACATTTAACAACCACACTCAACGCTTCCATGTTGGCATTGTTTTATTTATGGATTTTTAATTGAACGCCTGATCTTCTTCCATTTGATGTTAAGCTCTAAGATTTTATCATTAAAATAAAATGCATTTTTTTATCATATTTACAAAAATTTATCGCATTTCATTTAGACTGGAATAGAAATCAATCAATGCTGCTGATGCTATTACTGAAACACTTCTGGATGCCTTATAATGATTACACTTTTTTGCAAAATCTTGAAATAATGTTCTGAAGATGTTTTTTTAAAGTTAACTTTTAAATTCTTTAGAAAAGATTATAAGTTGTCTCAAAACTTTTTCTTTAGAAAATTAGTTTTTTAGAATTCCAAAAATTAAAAAAAAATCTTTTGAAAATAAAAGTTGGAAGAACTTTTGAGAGTAAAAATCAACAAAAACTGTTAAAATAAAAGTTTTTTTGAAAGTTTTTTTACACTTTTATTCTTAAAAGCTTTTTGGAATAAAAGCAAATTAAAATTGTTTCAAGACAACTTTATAATAAACTTTATAAAAAAGTACTCAAAAACTTTTATTTGGATAAAATTATAAAAGTTTCAAGGTCTGATTAACGCTATTTATTATGTTCGTTGATGTTAAGAGTTTCCTTTGGAAATTTTGCAATTGAAAAATTGCTGTTCCTTTTGAAAGTTCTACAGGGCTGATGATAAGAGATTATTGTATTTTTCCAAAAAGCTATTTTTGAACTTAGTTGATACATAGTACTTGGCTTTTTTACTGCGACATGAATAGAAATGCGACACTCGTTTTAATCGACAATAAGAGAAATCACAAAAAATATTGCACTGGCTTTAAAGAGGGTGCTGATGAGCATGACTTTTTACTATCGAAACAGCTTATCGCATATATCAAAGACATATTTTTTCACGATAACACAAATAAACATATCAAATAAAAGTTTTTTTTTGTGGAATTTCAATAATTTTTCTCAAATTTTCTGCGATGCTGTTTACAAATTGTTGTGCCTTGTGGAGCTACTTAAGTACTAAAGGGCTGCTGAAGAGTGATTGTGGCTACTTTTCAAACTTCTTCTCTGTTCTAATGATCGTTAAATGAAATTCTGAGAAAATTTGATAATGCACTGGCTAAAGAGTGTTGCATGAAGAGTAAGTGGTAAGTGTGTGGCTACTGTGTAAACAGATTAACTTTAACTTAAAATAAAAAGGGTGCACCAAAGTTCCCACCAAAAGCTTATACTTTTCTACAGAAACCCTGAAAATTTCATTAAGATCGGATAAAAAGCCGAAAGGCTATGAATTTCAAATATGTGAGCATCCAAAGGTTGGATCGAACTTCTTATGGCCGACATCTTGGAAATTTTAGGAATTTCGGAAAATCATTTTACTGAAAAAAAAAAAAAAATACCGTCCGGACAGTGGCAACACTATATAGTAGCGCACGTGCACCAACGACTCATGATAAATACAACATTAAGGGGAGATATACACCTAGACGTTTGAAAAAATCTATTTTATTTTTTTCTCATATTCTTTAAGTTTGACGTCTTAAGAACGCCTGGTGAAAAGGGCAAGGTAATATCTTGATAAATAAGCGAGTTACAGCCGAAAACGTAAACGGGTCGGCGCAGTTTTTTTTTTTTTTTTGCTGTTTTTCTGGCAGCATGCACGTTCAATAATGGTGTCACCTCACTACTCGAAATTATGAACATGTTGGAAATATCGGTTGGGTCAGGAGCGCACTTATTCGCTACGCAAGAAGATGAAACTCGCATAGCGAAAGCCGAGCTGCAAGCGCAGAAACAGACAAAAGAAAGTCGAATACGGCGCCGACAACCAAATTTAGAAGCCATGAGCATTCCGTCGACCATGGACGACCTACACTATGGGCCTGGTATCGACGATTCTATGTAATTTGACAAATTTTATCATTTATTCATTCCTAAATTTTCAAACGCATTTTTCTCGAAACAACGTTTTTCAACTTGGTACCCAAAATTTCTCCAAAACCATTGAACCGATTGCCTTGAAACTGGTTGTGCTTTATTCTATGCACTATTTTCTAGTAGATGTCATAGGATTTTTGTTTTTAATTACTTAGTTTTTTTTATGAGCAAAATAATTATTAATTTTTGGCCCAAAAATCATTACTTATGTTCAAACGTTCGCCATTTTGTCATAAATCGATATTTTCAAAATCGGCTATGACATCTACTAAATTAAAGTATTTATTTTAATAATCTTTGTGGTTTTTTGCTTTCAGATGATTTTTCAAGAAACGCCAGTGGGTACCGTGTATGAAGATTTTTTCACGGCTCTTCAAGGAACATGCGATATCTCGAAATATTTTCAATATTTTGTAATAAACAAAAATTTAACATATACTTAAATATGTATACTTTCATTTAGTTTAAACTCCGATCCGAAATTTGATATAGTTTTCCTACAAAAAAATCTCAAAAATTACCTTTTTTTTGCCTTCTTGGTGTATACCTCCCCTTAAACAACATTAAAAATTCGCAACTTGATAACCGTAAAAGTTACCACAATTTTGAAGATTTGTAAATATGTAATTATGATAAAATTAGATTTTAAATAAAAATATTTCAAAAAAAAAAAAAATAAAAAGGGTGCACCAAGCCCTAAATTGAGCTTAAAAAAGAAAAATAGCTTTCTTTCACTTAAAACGAAATTTTTTTTCAGTGCAGTTTTGTTTTCAAAAGCTCATATCTACTTGCACTAACTCTGAAAATTTCCTTAAAATCGGATCAAAATCCAAAGAGCTATGAATTTTCAAACATGTGAGTATCTAAAAGTTGGATGGGACTTCATATGGCCGTCATCTTGGATTTGTTCGGAATTTTGAAAAATCATTTTCCCACAGTTATACGTGGGTCAAATACTAACTTTTCACCAATTTTCATAAAAATCGCTAGCCCAAAAATTTAATACTCTACCTACACTGCAAAGTTTTGAAAATTTTGTTTGTATGGGATGTGCAGTATCTTCTTGCTCAGAGCTTGCGCTAACTATTCCAAGTATCTGTGCGAAATTTGGTTACATTTACTCAAATAACGTTTGCAAGCCCTCTTGTCCGAGTTTGCCTGGTTTTTGCTCAGAGCTTCCACTTACAATTTTTAGTATCACTCCATGCCCTCTTCTCCGAATCATCCAATTTTTTGATCAGAGCTTGCGTTTACTATTCTTCGTATCTGAGCGAAATTTGATTGGATTATCTCCAAAAGTTTTCAGTATTTTGAAACATTTGCTTATGTGTGAGGTACAACGCTTTTTTTCCGAACTTACCTGTTTTTTGTCAGAGATTGCACCTACTATCCCTAGTATATTTGCGAATAAAACTCATAAAATTACATTTTAAAGGTTTTTTTTTTTGTTTGGGCGGTAGGCGTGACCGTTGATACGCTTCAAAAAAATATAAAAAAGTGTTGTTTGCACTTAGACATTATGGCATCACATTTGTTCATCATGTTCAAGTTACCGTAACTTCAATAGTGGATACTAAAAGGAATACGCAGTTTCAGTGCCTTAGTTCCAATATATCAGTACCCTGTTAAAATTGTGGTGACCGTTGTGGTATCAATACGAACACTTGGTCAGGTCATCTGAGTAATGGTAAGAGATGTGAGAGAACTCTGCCTAATGTAGTAGATTCTCTTGTCTGTCTTCAAAGAGACAGAAATTGGTAACTCTAAAGACACGCCCAGAAAAGCCTGCAAGGCTCCAAGGAGAACAATTTTTTTCATGCCAAGATCAAAAATATCACACACACGAGATTATGAGAGGTGGCTAAAGATTTCAATATTTCTTAACATTTCTCTGATTTATTCCAGCGTTCGTTTGCACGATGTCTTCGGAAGACTTAAGATAAGAAAGTGTTTCTACTGAAAATAAGGCATGCTGATTCTCATTAATATTTTTTACTAATCTATGACTAGAACTACCAGACAAAATTGTTAGCTTCAGATATATGTTGTAACTTCTTTGAATCGGCGTACTTATGTTTTTCCCATTAGTCACTAACGAAAGATGTTTGTTTCTAAATTCCAAATAATTTCGCTTGAAAGAGGTAGTGAATTGACGCTGTTAGTCAAAGGAACAAAAAACATGGTAAAGAAATTAGGTGATCAGGATAGATGCCAAAAGAGCTACAAATGGAAGAAAATGGGGAAGAGGAATGATTATGCATTTGTTATAAAGATGCACAACCAGGGGGATCTCAAATTCTTGAATTTTTGCGAACTTCCCTTATGAACAACTTTTATGGACGGCTTTTAAGCTCTTTTCTCTGCTTATCAAACGGAAACGCTAAGAGCTTAATCCTAGACTTTTTTATTCATAAATCTATGAAAGTCTGAATGTGGATTTCTTAACGGAAATTCCATAATACAGATTGTATAAAATCCACAATTCCTCCACACCCAAGCTCATATCTCTAAACAGACACCCCGGTATCGAAAAAAAATATCTCCTAAAAACTTACGCGTGCATTGCATACGTTCGAATGTAAAAATGCACCCAATGCTTTCTCTTCTCAAAAAGTGTGTCCATCTCGAGGCAAAAGCATCGCAAGACAGAAGAAGGAACGAACCCCCAAACTGCAATGGCACGCAAGCGCAGGCAGGCAGGCAAACAAAGATGACCTCGCGCGCAATACACACGAACATTCTTCGCAGCCAAACAATGGAATTTCTATACTGCGCGTTCAACAAACAAGTGCGCATTGGCATTCGTACAAAGCCCACAAAGAATATCCGTTTGATATATTACACGTACAACAACTGCCAGGAAGTCGTCAACGCGCCTAATGCGTGTGTAACTTCTTCTTCTTCATCCACTAGTATTTCATTAATGACCCTTTTTTCGAATTGAAACGAACTTTTCCCACGAGTAGTGATTTTTTCGTAACATCATCGTGGTATAAAAAGTATGGCATTTTCATTCTAATAACAACAATAACAACAATGCGGCGAATAATATCAGGATATGCCGATTAAAGAAGGTCCTTTACATATCGTATGCATAGTATTCAAGCAACAAACGAGCACAGCTGTGACAATTCAAAATCTGTTCGTTTCCCTTTTCCCTTTCAATAAGAGAAGAAGGACACTCCAATGTAACTTCGTCGTCCAGCAGATTGCTAAATTCCCATGGTTTCTTATGTTGCTTGAGCTGAGCGCTTGTAATGCGTAGTTTCCTTCTTGCATTGGCTGCCCCGATTTTTCGGGCAGGTGAGCCCAAAAAATATAATCGTGTGAGAAACTAACGTCAAAAGTGTTTCCCACGGTTTGATCAAAAAGTTGAGTTGAGTTGTCCCTCTTGTTTTGCTTGGCTTAATGTTCATCATTTGCTGCTTCCCTTTGCAAAAGGTCGTACGACGATAAGGGTGCTCTGCTGCTGCACACAATAAGAAAAAAGAGACCCAAAGCGCACGCAGACATAAAAACGCGCAGGGGTTGAAGAAACTCTTGTGTGTGCCGAGCATGCGAGGCATTTGTTGTGCATGCTCAGTAGTAGGGTGTTTTGAAAACAAAATGATTATTGTTATGGCAGTGTGCCAAGATGTAAAGAGCTCTGCCTTAAAGGAAGGTATTGGTAATCGTATTGGAAGGTGGCGAGGTTGCCGTGTTGTTTTTCCAAGTTTGATTCTACGGTTCGGAATCGACCCCATAGTAGCAGAGCAGTG
The DNA here is from genome assembly GCA_951812925.1 of Calliopum simillimum. NCBI lineage: Eukaryota > Metazoa > Arthropoda > Insecta > Diptera > Lauxaniidae > Calliopum > Calliopum simillimum. Next base: position 14,581,907 of record OX638368.1, read on the forward strand.
ACCAGTGGCAGTGTGCTGTGGTTACAATCCAGAGGTCCTGGGTTCAATTACCAGTATGGACATAGAAATACCTCAAATTATTTCCTCCTCTTTATTTTCTTATTTTCTGGGTTTTTTATTTGAAAAGTATCCCTTAATGTGTTAGCTTAAAAAAACCTGATGTTGCCCCCAGATAACCTCAAAAGATGTATGGATGGCTTCATAGTTAAATAAGTTCTATACTTAAACTTCAGCACAATTTACCGGGAACTATGTAAATATATACGAGTATATCCATTTTTGAAGATTATGCAAGGCATTTATTTTCAGCCTTATTCTTCGACAAACCTCATGAATAGTCATTTGCCTTATCATTTACTTAATTAAGATACAGCAAGAAACTATTTTCTTAAGAAAAGGAACTTATCGGTCGTATACATAGCCATACTATGTTTGATTTAAAACTTTTCCTAAAAAGATCAGAGCTAAAAATCGATAAATAAAACTCTATGCTGGGAGCAATATCGGTCGATTTCATGTTTTGAAATGTTAAAAAAAATTATAACTCTTAAGACGTTAAACATATGATCTTGATTTTCGGTTCATATGAAGGGTGATTTCGATTTTCTTCCACGAAAAATGTTTCGGAACGTCATAAACGTAGGTCATGGAGAGTTTTTTAAAATTTTAGTACTAAAAATTACTAAAATTAGTACTAAAAATAAAATACTGAATTTAATAGTTTTTAGTATTAAATTTTTACTGACAGAATAACTTAAATCACAAAAAATTTAGTAGGGTAAGGGAGGAAAATATGGACCACCCATCTTTCTTTTTTAAATAAAACCCAAAATACATAAAACAAAGCAATTAATTTTATGTCATTCAGTAAAGGCAACAATTTATCTTTATTCTGATTCACTTTTAGATAAATATCTCATCAGGATAAAGAAAAAAATACTCAAAATGAAGATGAAAAAAAAAAAAAATATAGTGTAATATAGACCATATAGTCCATTTGGTACAGAAGTTGCATATAAAAATGTCACTTCCACATTCGGCACATTTTTCATGACTCCAAGAATGTCAGATTACACATTCAACCCAAAATTCGCCACGTCGATCTTCTGAGTAAAGGGTATTACATTATATGCATTTTTCATCATTTTTTTCCTTTGTAGTTAACGAATTACAAATAATGACCATCAGACTCGTCATGAAAACTGCAACTAGATTCCCCATCTGAAAAAGATGACAAAATACATTTGTTTTTGAGGCTTTTTTCTATGGTGGTCCATATTACCCACAGCAACTCTTTTGGTTAATGAACTTATTTGTGCTAATAAATTATAAATGGTATTCACTGACTTTATATAATTAACCATTTATTTAAAAACGCGATGTCTTTAAAGTGAAATAATGAAATATACTCACTAGAAAAAAATTATCACTTATCTTTTTTTTAGAAAAATCAACTTTACAGAAACATGTCTTCACCGAACGCTAAAATCGCCATATTATAAGCTTTAGGTATTAGCGTTAAGTTTGAACATGAATAACGGTAAATCATATGTATGCAGTGGGAAATAACCGTGTGGTCCATATTACCCACGTAGTCCATATTTCCCTCCCTTACCCTACTAAAAAGTACTAAACTTACACGTAGTACTTCTAGCAAAATACAATATTGTGCTTATATTCTTATTCCATACCTTTCCTTTGACATTGGACTTAATGCGAAAATCGATTAAGAAATGTTCAAGTTATGGGCAATTATGTGAAGCAGTATTTGTTATCATATGCCGATTTCTCACTTTTCCACCTCTACAAAATCCAACATCTCACAGAAAATATGAAAATTAACCCAAATATCATAGGAAAAACAACGATTTTTGAAGACGATAATCCCTGATTCTCTGATCTTGTCCGAATTTCAAATCCCCCACTAAAAGTCGTCTACCAAGGATTATGAAACTACTGAAAGATATGGGAGAAGGAAACTCTAAAAATTAATATTCTCAACTCAAATACTGAAAATATAACAAGCTACAGATTGTCTTTTCGCTACACCCTACCGCTGTTTATACGATCGAACTTTTTCTGGCATTGCGTGTGCATGATGAGGGAACGAAAACAACGCTTGCATTCTTATTGCCACTCACTTTTTTGGGCTACCTGCGTTTAACTTCGAATGACTTGTAAATGCAACTATAAGAATTTCGGCCTTAGATTCCAGAGCACGCAAACCGGGGGTTGTTTTCTTTGCTACTTTCTTGTCTGAACGGAGTAGAATGCGTTCATTCGTGCGGGCAAACGTCTCGTCTATATAAAACCGACAGTTCATGATGAAATGAAATCATTTCGTTCAATTTACTTAAGGAGCAAACAACGTTTCTGTGTGTAATAACCTTCAGCACAAGATGTCCGTACAAATATCCGAGATGTCCAAAACCTATCAATATCGTAAAGTGATGAAACCAATGCTGGAGCGTAAGCGGCGTGCACGCATCAATAAATGTTTGGATGAGCTGAAAGATCTCATGGTTGCCACGCTCGAGTCCGAAGGTGAACATGTTACACGTCTGGAGAAAGCTGATATTTTGGAATTAACTGTTACGCATTTGCAAAAAATGAAACAACAACGCAAGTTGGGTGCTGGCGGCGCCAACGCGATGATGTCACAAGGTGAAGGATTTCGTTCTGGTTATATACATGCAGTCAATGAGGTATCACGTAGTCTCTCCGAACTGCCTGGTGTCAATGTTAATTTGGGCACACAATTAATGACACATTTGGGTCAACGTTTAAATCAAATACAACCAGCTGTAAAGCCACCACTGCCAATAACCTCACCACTTTCGGTCAGCATAGGTAATCCCAGTTTTCGTGGTCATTATACCGTACCAATATCACCAATCTCCAGCTATACTGGTAGTCCGAATTCCAGTATTGCTAGTGAGAAACAAAATACATCGCTTTTGACAACTTGCCCGCCGGGTTCACCCGTCGATGTCACGAGCATCGATGAAGAGGATGAGGAGGTAGAAGAGGAGGATGAAAATGTTTGGCGTCCTTGGTAGTGTCAACGCGAACATTTTGAATTGTCTCAGTGAAATTTGCAGTGTCTTCCAAACAAAATGTGGATATAACGCTTCCGCCTTAGTAACTACTTGGGCACTCCAGTTGTGTTTTGTTCCACCTGTTTTGTTTAAATTTAAGTTGAAATCAAAAAGCTTTAAAACAAACAAGAGGCATACGTACTCGAATGACTCGTGTGCGAATCATGTGATAGAATAAATATTTTTGTACAAGTACGCATATTCTTAAGATTGTTAATTAAATAATTGTCATTTAGTTTCTAAGTGCACTTCAGAAATTTTATTAAGTATTTTAATAAATAGATAATACTAGGAATCAAATAAATATTGTTTTGTTTTTCGTTTACTAGAAGTTTCTTTTGCAGTTGAACAGACATTCCTATGTGTATTGAGGAAGTCTGATAGACGTATTCAAAAGTGTTTACTTCATGCTTGAACTTTAAACACCGGATAGATTTCCTGCGGATATGTTTCATAAACTAAGTACTATAGAACTCGAGAATGTTTTGATTTTGTTGTAAGAATGTTTCCCCATAACTTGTTGATTTCGTAAGTAAGTAAGTCGTTCATGGGTTTTTATTGCATAAATCGGTTAGTTGGTCATTTAAAGTTGAAAAAACCGCGGAGTGCTATTATATCTAGCGAATAAAGCAAAACTTCGATGTTTTTTCATAAAACTTTTTGAAGAGAATTAAATTTGCAATCGAAATAGCTTGGTTAAAAAAATTTTTTATATCAATTTTAAAATAAAAAAGAAAAAAAAAAGCTCTAGTGTTTTTTTTCTCTTATGCCTATAACTTTTTTAGAGTCAGAGATATGTAAAGACATTGCTTAACATAAAAAAGGAGATACAATTTCCTTAAAAATGCTCTCTTTAGAAATTTCATATGCTAAAAATTGACCGAAATATGACCAATGGAACATGGAAATTTTTTTTTTGCGGTCGGAAAAACGGTTTTATTCAAATCCAAGGCGTCTTACAAAAAAAGTGTACAGGGCATTTTATAGTTTTTCAAAACTTGTTAAAAAAAATTAAAAAAGTTCCAAAAAATTCTCACATTCTAAGCATTTTTTGCCTGATATACTTTTTTCGTTTTTGAGTTAAAACCATACCGACCGCATAAAAAAAATTTCTATGTTCCATTGGCCATATTTCGGTCAATTTTTAACCAAAGAAATTTAAAAATAAATCATTTTTATGTATGATCCAATCTTAAAGTTTTTGATTTTAAAAGCGCTTGTCCCCATAGAAATTTAGAAGCATTTACACAATAGTTTTTTGTAAGGCTGCAGCAAGAACAACATGGGTTCGAGCCTAGCGCGGGTGATTTTATTTTTATTTTTTTTTTATAATCAGGCTTGTTCTCAATTCCGATTTCGATCGGAGTTGGAATGGAATCAATTTTAAAGTGCTCAGCGTTTCGAAAAACAAAATGGAATCGGAATTTTATTGCAGTAAATAAAATTGAGTATTGGTTTCAGTCCAATTCACTGAAACTGATTAATCAATGATTCTATGTAAGGCTGTAGGTGCATTCGAATGTTAAATTCTGTTCGAATAACATTTGCTTAGTATTCTTCGCATCGGTCAACGGTCGTTTAAATTTTTTTTTTTTAATTGAAAGAACTTTTACCGAGGCATTACAAATAAGCGCTTCAAAAGGCCTTTTTCCGCAAGGCTGCGGTAAGCTTAAGAGCGCTTACATCCTAGGACAATGTTAAAAAGAAAGAACAGTTCTTTGTAAGCGAAAGCGCATGTTGGTGAAAAAGAAGCACTTTAGAAGGGTTTTTGAAGCACTTCTTTTCCCGTTGGGTGTGATCGCTGTTCATAAAAGTATGAAGTTTTTTAATTTTTTTGCTTTTAATAAGTTTAACGTTAATGAAGATAATCGCTTTCGGTTTCTGCAGGGCAAATTGGTTCTTGGATAAAATATATTATATTTGCCAAAAGAAGTGCATATTACATACGCCTGTATTACTTTTCTTTAAAAATCAGAACCTATTGCTACTGTATATCTTTTTATTATTGAACAGAAACTCGCAAGACCCCAATTTATTGCAATGATTAATGGTCAGTGTATCTATTTTATAAAGTTTTTTCTTACATTATTCTTACTGTCCAGTTTGAAAGATAGAAATAAAAAATCTAAAAAATGCTAAGAAAATAATCAAAAAAAAAGGAACCCAAATTGGTAGCCCAAATCCTGTCGATAATTTGAACACGTGTGAGTACAATTAAAAAACGAGCTCTTTTAAGCCGCACAAAAATTGGAACGCTCACAAAAAAAAAAAAAAATAAATACCAAAAAAATATAAAAAAAAAATGAAAATAAAAATAAAAAAACACAAAAACACAATATCAAGGAACCCAAAGAAAAAATACAATAAAAATTTTTCTAAAGACAAAAAATAACTAAAAATAAACGAAGATAAAATCGCCATACCTAATCAGTTTATTATGGTCTTGTTTTGACCCCATGGTGAAATGTACACAATTTAAAAGAAACTTTGTGTGTGTGATGTAAAAGAACGAAAAGAAGATATAGGCAAAGGAAAAAAAATTCGAAACAAAGGATCAAAATACGGCAACAATGCGTTAGAGCAAAGATTTGATCCTAAAATGGACCCCTATGCGTGTAAAATAATAAATATTACGAGCAAAACGCTTGAAATGAGGATGAAGCCGATGATTGTGCAGTATTCATCACGTGGGTTTATTTTTGAAAGAAACCAATCTTTTTTTTTTAACTACATACTATACATATTAACACAATAATCAAAACAACAACAACAACCATATACACATTTGTTCGATCACGTTCCAAAATTTAATCTTTTTAGTTGTAGGAGCAAAATAACAAATCACAAAGGAAAAAAAAATAAAAAATTAACGATCCAACGTTTTGGTGGTAACCACATCAAATTAACGTACGTTTAGAGGATACCATAGCGTCATATAGTATAAGAAACTCTATACCCTTTTGAAGAAAAAATATCGTTATTTTAAAATTTTATTTATTTTTAAGTTCGTCATTTCATTTTCGTTTTATTTTGTATTTAACATACGACGCGTCGTGTATTTCATCTTTTTTTTTAGATCATACTCCTTTCATCCACGTCATGGTCTTTTTCAGAAGTGCCATATAAAAGTGTTTGTATAGCCATGCCGGGAATTAAGTTACACTTGTTGTTTTGAATGGCGGCGGCAAGCAGCGATAACTATGTGCTATGTAGCAGGCGTGGACAAACTTTTCTATTTTGAAAAGCAAAATTCTCATTTAAGTAGTTGTCAGCAGCCTAGATAGGTCCACAGATGATCATACTAGTTAAATAAAATAAAGGTAAGTATCTCTCCAGAAGACATAACCCGATACCTCCAAAATTCCAGCGAAACTCCAATTAGTCCTTTCACATTTTTGACTAACTATCAAAAAATTTGTGATTCTTTCTTTCTTACCTAAGTCAGAACAACTTTTTCAATGGGTATTAAAGGGAATTCGCAATCTCTCTGCTTGACTTCGAAAATACCAAGCACCTAGCAATATCAACACGTTTTCTAAGTTCCCGTACCTGCCTAGGTCATCAGAGAAACGGTAGATGAGCGGTTAATTAAAAAATTAAGGTATGTGTCTCTAAAGAAAGACATGCGTCCAGAAAAGCTTCGATTACAGATCCACCTTGAACGTCCAATAATCGGTACATGAGTTGACTTTACTTTCGGTTGGCTAGTTGAAGAAACTGAAGTTGGGTGTCTTTGAAGAAGGACATGCGATAGATATACGTCAAGAGAAGCATTGATGCGGGATCTAGCCGGGAAATCTAAGTAAAAATACATGTGCAGACTCCACCTGCAGTTGGATTGTATTGGAGATAGATATTTTTCAAGTAAGACTTACGATAGAGATACATCCATAGAAACTCTATTTCGTCAGAGATCTCATGTTTGTTTGTATGACTGGGATTAAAGATGAGTGTGAGGTTGGTTAATCTTTTCAGTTTGCCCGATACCCCTGTCAATGCGAATCTTAGATAGTTATTTAACCTTGACCTAGATATAATTATGGTTCTTAACGCTTTCCGATTAGTGTTAATTTCAGTTAAGAAGTGCTGATTAAGATCGAACCTACACCCTAGGATAACTAATTTTTACTTGAACTTTTAGAATAATCCTGATAGCAGTCTGACCGTTAGACAGAATTGCCACATTTCTAGTGCTGCTTCTAGTATTTTCTACTTATATACATACAGGCTTAAAGGACGGCAAAAACTTCTGCCCGAAAGATGCTAGCTGAATCAGGTATGCGAAAGGGTTAAGATATCTTTTGAACAGACTTGCACCTCATTCCATCTTGAGACCATCGGTGTATATGCTGGTTTAATAATTAAGAGTGCCGTAATCCCACTAAGCTCTAACGAAAACTGACACAATTAAGGGGGGCTTATCTTGTAAAATTTTCAAAAAATCTATTTTTTTTTTTCATAGGTTGATAGAATAACGTCTTGGAAAATATGATTGATTGAACCAGCGCGTTCGGGCGCGCTTTGTGTGCGAAACTCAAACTTTAAATCGTTTTTTCTCAAAACTATGGTTTTAAAATCGCGGTACACGATTGCGAAAAAACTACTTAACCGATTTTTGATTTCTAAAAAGTGTTTTGCAGATTATAAATTGAATGAGTGCATGAATGTCTGAAATTGTGGAAAAAAAGTTATTTTATACACTTTTGAGCCCCATTTAGCGACAAAAAATGACGAAAAAATAGCTCTTTTTCTTCAAGACGTGATTTCAATATTGTAGAATTGAATTTTTTGGAGTTGCAGACATTCATGTACTCGGGGGAACCCTGCTGAATAATAAAAAAATTTTGTTGTATGTTTCAGATAAAAACTTTGGGCTCCACAATGTACCGCGATAAATCCGTCAGCCGCGTCTCGCCACACGCGACATTTAATAAGTCCGCCATTTTGTCATTTTAGTTTTTGAAAAAATGCTTTTTTTATAGTTCAAACATGTTCTTAAATATATGCAAAAAATTATTTGTGTGTGTTTTTATTTTCCGAGTGAAAAAAAATCCCGACAAAAACTACTTTTTGACGTGTTACATGAGAAGCCCCCCTTAATTTCTTAGTACAACAAATTATGGAATAAATGTTGTCTGTTGAACTGGAAAGTTTGATTACCAGAATGTCATGGATGGTGCAGATTTGATACTGCTTCGGCATCTAGCAGTCAGTTAGCTTACCCGAGTCGGGTCGTTTTACATGATGCAGTTAAGAGCTGGAGTGGGGATGGTCTCAGTTATAAAAACAATTATAATTCTTTACATTCTCTCTAGTATTAAATTCATCTTACTTTTGATAAACGTTGCACAGGAAGCTATGCAAGTCTTTTACCGTCTCTGTTTGATGTTGTCTTTCCAGTTCAGCTTTCAATCTTGTCTGACTCCAAGTTGTTTTGCCTTCTCTGCGAGTTGAGAGTCTGCACTTTTAGGATGGGAAGGTTAAAGTTTGGTATTTCGGTTTTGTGGTGGAAAACATTACCCCAGACCGCATTCTCTATCCCAAGTATATACCTTACTCAGAGTTGCCCTTCTTTCTATGGATTGTTAACTTGCGTGCCATTGATTGCCCATGCATGTAATATAGCAAGCGACTAATGTGGGGGTAACTGAGCATTAAAACAATGTTTATGTTCATCAAATATCTGTTAGTGCTCATGATGGCAACTGGTAAACTGAGAAGATATAGAACACATGGGACATAAAACCCAAGTCATATCAGTGTTCTAAACCAAACAATGTTGTATTGATTTATATAGTGATTTTGCGGCAGGATCAGCAGAAGAAAATATCACCCATAGGTTGAGTTTATGTTGGAAATTTATGTACCGCTTAGCAGTATTCAATAAGATTTGAACATTTTAACGATCAAAAAGTTTAAGAACTCTAGTAGCTTCAAATCTGAGGCAAAATATGTATAAGAAGTTCCAAAAGATTTTCATATTTGCTTAGATATCTGCGTGAATTCAACGATTTGGAGGGGCGCAGGGAATAAGATAATCGGTAGCCTGGCTCTTGAGAGTTAAGTCGCTATGGAGCGTTTCTCGGGAGCGGATCGCGTCTTGTGAGTGTGCGAGTTTTACAAAAACGATTATTTCGGCAACTGTCACGTTTTTCTTCATTCCTGATGATCTTGGTCTCTTCAAACTTCTTCATCCATTTTAGTATGAGATAGATTTAATAAATAATAAACACATTTTCGATAGATGGCTTGCTTTTGTTTAATTGGTACACTTAATATAGGAAACTTTATTTGGAACACCTTGTATGGAGCACAATCATTAATATTTATAATGCAAATAAGAATTTCCAGAACCTTAGCTACATAACCCTTGACCTTTGTAAGAACCAGTTTCTAAATCATTCTCCGTAACCGCCGGAAAAATCATTTCCATATCAATTGAATTCAAAAGAAAATCAACTGTATTCAAGTAAAATGCATAATCGAAGCCAAGCGATCAGTGCCAACCCAACCCGTGTTCTTTCTTCCACCACCATCATCATCATAATCATCATCCATTTGTAATTGGCAAACTGTGTTTATCTTTTCAGCGTTAAAGTTCTTAAAAGTCTTTCTGTGATCTTGTCGGCTTTTTTCTTATTCTTGTTGTTGTTGTTGTTGCGCTGTTGAGGTAAGTACAATCCAGTTTTATGCGCGCGCAGTCCCAGTGGCACAGTGCGCGTGTGCCAATGCTGTGTAACGACAGCCAGAAATTACATCCAATTCAAGTTACAACACGAAAGCACGCCAAAGCGGCTCTCTTGGGCTGTTGTTATGTCTGTCTGTCTGTCCGTCAGACGGCCTTTTCTGTTCAGCGAACGATCGGCGGTCCGTCATCATTATAATGATTGCCAGCCAGCAACTACTGCCGCCGCTATGCACCCTTCTTCTGATCACGACGACCGACGACGACGACTATACCTCATATTGCATTTATTGCTTGTTGTTGCTGCTGCTGCTGCCTTCATTGTTTGTCTGTCGCAACGGTCGTGATCTTGCCGTAAGTAGTCTTGAATCTTAAAATGCGAGTACAGCAACAGCAACAACAACAAAAAAAAGGGCAGGTGTGTCGATCGTGTGAGAACCACGTTCCAAACCATTTTCTCACGATCGTTGTTCAAGATATACACATCGTTCAAGTTATACGAGTATGTTGGGTGTACAGGCATACAAACATACACACATATTTATATAGGGTGTGCGTGCATCATTTCATAATCTGGGGTAATGTCAGACAGACGAACGTACTGAATTTTGTGTTAAATTCAGTAGCTTCCGTGTCTTGAGTTCTTCTGAGGTTGCAATTCTGCAGTTTAAGTATTCCATCTGATCAACTAATTGTAAATCGAAACTTTAATTAAGCCTGAGGCACACTTGTGATTCAACAGCTTACCAACTGCTAGAAGACCAATTTAATACTTCAGTCCGACTTCAACTAAAGACGGCTTTCTATTCTCTGCAAGATGAATCACGATCTTGACCTCAGTAATCTTCAAACCCATTCAAAGCTGACAACAGCCACTTTATAACGTCCCTTAAAAGTAACATAAATATAAGGTTGAGCAAAAAGAAAATTAAGAGAAATAGCAAAGTTAAAAGTACGATAATTCTGTAAGTACTAGTCCGATCTAGCAACTCTTTGTTACTAAGAGTAGTTGACAACTCTGAGAACCATCAGCAATTTTTACCCATTGACAATTCTTTCTGTGTTTCCATTAATAAAATGAGTGCAGATCGAAAAAAATTCATTACATTTTACTTTATTTCTTCGAAAAGCACTATACGGCCGCGAATGCTCACAGAAATATTTGTGCACATTATTGAGAAGGAACTTTATCGGAAAGCACAGTTGGTAAATGGTAAGATCGATTCCAATCTGGAAATTTCGATGTAAAAGACGCACCTTAATCTGGTCAATCATACACCGAAAAAGTGAACGAAGCTCATGAAAAGGTGGAGGAAAGCCGACATACCGGCAATCGCGACATCGCTGAGTGAAAAAAATCTTACTGACCGCATTTCAGTGTTTCTCTTTTGATATGGAATGATCTCGAACTATTTGTATATAGTTTGATTACTGGTGACTAAAAATTAATATCGTATGATAAAAATGTGCGATAAAAAATGGTCAAAATGAGGTGAACCTGCCCAAATCACCGCAAGGAAGGTTTTGCTTAGTAGTTGGTGGGATTGCAGGGTCTTGTGTTCTACGAGCTGCTTCCGCGAGGCCAACCGACTAATTCAGAACTGTACTGTTAATAATTAACAAGATTGAATAAAGCGCTCAAGGAAAAACGTCTGGAAACAGTCAACAGAAATGGCGTCGTCTTTCATCACGACAACTTTAGACAACATACTTCTTGGACGGTATTATAGCTTCGCCCGAAAAATGCCGAGAGGTGGTCAATAATAATATAAAATATTTGACTCAATAAGAGATGAATGTTTGCCTAAATATCAAATAAGAAAGCCTAGATGGATCCAAACTTCCATCTAATGTGGATTCATCGCCTTAAGCATGAATAAGACCATTTCTCATCTGACTGATTTGGCGAGGTGGAATATGAACAATCCTATAGAATTGCTTACATTTTAATAGCAAGCATCTAGAACTACGAAGGCTGTTTGATAAGTTCGAGACTTTTTGCATTTCTCGCATAGTAGCTTTAAATCCAACACAGCTCCTATCAATTTCTATTTATTAACAGTCCTCTGAAAAATTTGTAATGCCCTGGGTCGTTCAGTTTACCTTACACAGCAATTGAAAGCAAATAATGATCTCTTCATTTGACCAAACCACTTACCGTCTAGCCATTTCTAGTGATGAGCAAAATTAGTCTTGGTCTTGCGTCTTGTTCTTGGTCTTGCTAATTTTGCGAGACCAAGACCAAGACCAATATGCTGATATTTTTGCAAGACCAAGACTGCTATGGTCTTGGTCTTGGTCTTGCTCACGATAATTGTCAAGACCAAGACTGCTTTTCAGTCTTGCTAAATTATAGTTAAAAGTTGTTTCACGCCCGTTTTGAAGATAAAATCATCTCTCAATTTGAATTTTGGCATCTTAAAAACCCAATTGCTTTGGAAAAATATGGTTTTGAATACTCAATATCTTTGAAAATTTTTTCAAGACCAAGACTTAATGAGCAAGATCAAGTCCAAGACCAAGACTCAATATCAAAACCAAGACCAAGACCAAGACTCAATGTGCAAGAACAAGACCAAGACCAAGACTGCTATGGTCTTGGTCTTGGTCTTGGTTTGCTCATCACTAGCCATTTCTACAGGTTTGGAAACAAGAAATAGTCGCAGAGGGCTAAATCTGGAGATACACGTATTGCTGCATGAGGTAGCAGTTCGTACCCAATTTAGAGGTTTTTGTCATGGTGAATATACACTTTTGCATTGTATTAATAGAACAGTACTTTTCTTTTTGCCAAATGCGGTCGTAACTGCTTCAAATCAATATCAAATCGGTCCGAAATCTCTTAAAAATATTTGCCGCTATGAACTTATTTGTAGTACGTTTTCCCGAAGACATCCAATATCTTGGATATTTTTTAACGAAATTAAAGTAACGAAATGTGACGCGACCTTGAAATGCTTACAATTAGTTAGACAACTATTATGTTACATACTTATAAATCTATTTTAAAATGCCTTCCTCATCAATTGACTCTCACAAAAATATCACCCTACTCTTTACATTTATCGAACTGACTGATCGTCATTGTGTACATTTGCTTTTGCGTTAACGTCTGTCTCAACGTCAATGTTTTGCTGTAACGCTTTTGTGTTCCGCTCTACGTTTACTTAGTTTACCTCCGAGATTAAGAGTGTCTTTTGTTATGGGTTTCCTTTTTTCTTCTTCTCGAAATTTTCTTTATTTGTTCGACTCCAAGTCAGTTTTATCAGACAGCCAGTCAGTCAGTCCGTCAGTCAGTCAGATACTCTGATTGCCAGCGTTCGGGTGTGAACAATACAAAAATTATTCTTATGGCCCTTTTTCTTTTATTGTATTTCAGTGTGTGATTACAGACAAACAAACTATGATTCGACTACTACGATTTCCCCCTTTTGCCTTTGGCTGTGGATGTGTTAAATCGTCTTATTCGCTTTTATAAAGAAAATATTCGAAAAAGGCATGATTATGCATACCTTTTGAGATAGAAATCTTGTTATCACACTTTGTTTTCTTTTCTTTTTATGTATTTTTATTTAGTTAATGCCAGTGTGAGCCTTTTTGAAAGGAAACGCGAGTGACGACGCTTTCAAGGTGCTATCTGATTGTGTTCTTTTAGCTATTGGGGTATTTAAAATTCCATATCATAATGAGGTTGTTGTTATTTCAAAATTCACTTTTAATTGCAGCAGCTTCCGGCTAAAAGACTTTTTGCTGTTGATGCTGCGTATCCTTTCTTACTTATTTTGATATGAAGTCTATAGTTTCTAAGATGAGATTATATTAATTGATGCGGAGGGTGCTCAAATCCATCATTGAAAATGCATTAGATCTGACCAACCAACGCAAAAGATCAACAGAGGTCAAAAAATTTTATAACTCTGGCAAAGTTAAGATTAAATGGCTTGTATTATGCTCAATGGCCACTATCTTTTTCGTAAATATACTCGTATTGTACGTCTGGGTGTTCTCTACAATGACTCCTCAAGAAGCTGTTTATTGTGTGGAAGACGAGGATGAAGGTATGAAACACATTATCTGTAAATATCCTGTTCTCTGTATGTTCCAGTAAGTTTAAACGTTTGGAGGGTTGCTTTTTCAATAGTATGGATGACGTAGGTAACACAAGAATTTGTTAGCTCCTTTTAATCAGCAAAGAATCTAAGTTAGTTTGGAAATTGCGATGCCGTCCGCTTAATACTTGACCTTGGAGGAGACTTGTTCATTTTTTATTGGTTGTACGCATGAAAAATTTCAGTTCCGCACACTACTCAATTCGCATATGGGCATATTCGAAAATAATCTTCCCTTATTTGACGCAGGTTTTCAGAGAATTTTTTTTTTTCCTATTCTATGACCAAATGTGGTGGAATATGTTCCAAAGCGTGTAAAATGAAATTTTCAATAGGTGAACAATAAAATTGCAACAATAAAGGGCTGCCAGGAGGTCGTTTTACCTGAAAATTATTATTATTTACGCGGCATGAGTGGCTGAAAATATAAAAACAACATAAACAGATTCGATTTTTCTGAATTTTATTTGAGAATATTCGGAAAGATGCCCCGTTATATATCTACTATTTGGGAAATATTGATTTCCTGCAATTTTCAGGTAAAACAACCATTCTCAGCGATTGAGACTTTTTAACCCTTGCACTTGCCGTGTTCCCCAGAAGATTTTTCTGAATTTTACTTAACTATTTCTCCTGTATATTATCGGAAATCTCAATTTTCCCGAAATTTTCAGGTAAAACGACCTCCTGACAGCCACACATGTTGAAATTTTCTTGTTCACATATTGTGAATTTCATTTCACAGTTCACACTTGGTTATAGAATATGAAAAAATTTTTTTTACGAAAACCTGGGTCAAATAAGGGAAGATTATGATCAAGTTTGTAATGGTATATCTTCTAAACTATGGAAATAACTTCGTTGTTCTTTTTCTTAATCACAAAGATTTGTAAAACATAACATAGAAACATAAGCTTCAAAGACGATTTAATCACATCCCTAACTATTTGCTGACTGATAGCCCTTCTATCATAACCTAACCTTAAGAAAATTATTCAAAAGTACAACGTGTCTCGGAAGTGATTTAAACTTTAGACTGGCATAGAGAGACTGATATTGAGAGTATGTGACAAAAAGAACAAAGAAATTTGAGCAAGATAAAAGTTTGACACTTGAGAGACAAAACTTGAAATAAGTTAAGATTCATATTTGCAAAAACTAAGATGACTCGTTCTAAGGCTTAAATGATTTAATTGGAAATACGCCAATTTTCACAGAATAGTCACCGCTATAGCTACGGCGCATTTAACGGCTCAAAAGTGTATGTAGTGTGGCACACGTTTGGCTAACAGTTTTGCATCAATTTGACTTGACTGGCTATCATAACAGGCAAAAATTGAAACCGTTGCAAAAGCCCACGATCGGTTACTTGTACCGACTACAAACAACTGTCTACTTATTGCTGTTGATGATATCGTCACATCAATTTATGATGAAATTGTCAGCATCATGTGTGAGTTCACCACTTGTAACGTGACAAATCACAATTAGCACAGATCAGCAAAAATAGCAACAACAACAAATGACTTAAGTACTTAACTACATACATACAGATTTGTAGAGACACAAACTTACGTACGAAGATCTTCAAGTCATCATCTAGTATTATGGAAAAAAAAAAATAGTAAGAAAAGATAAATTGATGTTCCTCATTGAACAGCAACGTCGCTTGATCATATATGAAATGAAGCCATCAGTTAGTTTCTCTAACAACAGCAAAAAAAAGGGGGACAATCCACCATTGCGCTAGAGAATTGGTCATCTTAGGTTGATACGCAGTTAGTCGTATCGTGCCAATATTGTCACTTCAAATCAACACGTTGATCGACATTTCGTATGAGAGCTGAGGAAATTTTTTCGTTTCGTTTTTTTCTAATTTAATAACACTGAAAAATTGGCTGATTCACACGCTAACATTATTACCGTCAACATCAACATCAACACAAAAACATCGCATGTGCAAACGATTAAAAAAAATTTAAAAACTCTAACAGCTAAGGTCTGAACTGATGCGAGTTCAGTTGATTTAAAAGCATATTCAGTGAGAGAAACGAATAAAATGATATACCACATGGGGTAACCATGCGGAAGCTTTGGAAAGTTGAAATTGGATCGGTGGATTGGAAATTATAGAATGCGCTTCAAGTTTAATAAAAAAAGAATACACTTTGACCTGCAAGCTTCGAAAGTGGAGATAGAAGTGTGGGAATGAGGTCTAACTATAGAGCTTTAGAATTTCAATAATAAAGTTATGGACCAAATGTTAATTTTTTGTCTTTGTACATAATTAAATACAGTAAATAAATATGGCTTAGCGCAAATAGCTCAATAAGGGAATAATTTGGATATAGTTCGATAAAACCTCCAGAAGAATTAACAAGAAGAGAAGAAAATGATTATGAATAATGGAAATCAAACAAATTGTGTATTTCTATGCTCGAACCGAGAATTGAATCCATTGAAATCGAAATACTATCACTAAGCCACACAGTATTCTCAAATTGGCAGTTTTTTCGCAATATTGGGGAAAAAATATTTTTGTTTAAAGTTTTTGGGAATCAAAATTTATGTGAAATACTTTGGGGATAATTGGGAGAGAAAAAATTATACCTAAATAGTCCGACAATGATTAGGTTAAGTTAGGTTTAAGTGGCGGCAAATTAGCCGCACATAGACCAAAAAGGTCCATAGTGATACCACATCATCCCAGACGTTGAGTCGCGTAGATGTAATTAATTAGATGTAATAATGGGGCTTAAGCGTGAAGGCTTTAGAAGCCATTGCGAAGTTTTGATTGGTTTTAGACCAGTACCTGAAAGTTCTTCAAGATTATTAAAAAACATTTATCCAAGGGTTTTAAATCTAGTTCAGCAAAGCGTTAGACAAAAACACAGTAGATGTTTCAAATTCTCCCCTTCGTCAACATTACACCACCGACACCTACTATCAGCTAGAATGCCCATTCTATGAGCATGATAACCAATAAGACAGTGTCCAGTGATGGCTCCTACAACAGTTCTTCATGTACGAGATAAAGAGAGAAGGTAGTCGGTATTATCTTTACAGAAAGTTGGGCAAAAATGTTTGGTTATTTTGCTGATATTTGAATTGATCCATTTTAGGTTAGCCTCACAGTAAAGCGATTTCTGATATACTTATAACATTGTGGTGCTGTAAAGGAAGTGATACGCATAACGGTTCACCATCGAGTAGCACACCTGCTTTTGTGACAATGATTAAGTATTTCGAATATTTACTGGAATTTTCCATTTGCTCTTGAATAACACAACCATACAAAAAATTAAATGATCTTTTTATTTCTTATATGAAGTCGTATGTACTTTTTGATGTTGAATCCGACTGCATCATCAGAGTTGTCAATATATCTGCAGGATTTCGAGAAACCCTTGCTTAAAGTTGGAGAAAACGCTGTTTTCATGCTTATGGCGTAGCTAAAGGAAAAGGTGAAATTCCTTTTTTAAATGGCATCGATAGCCACACTTTTCGAACTTATCCAATAGTACTCTTATGCCCCAGAAAGACGATAGCTCTAATGCACATTACAGACGCAATAATGTGAAACTTTTTATTGCATGATTTTAGGCATTTTTCAAATATATATTTAATAGACATTAGCCGTGTTTTTTTTTGACGCGTATATACAATTGTGGATACCTTCAAATTGCGATAACTCATGAACAGTAAGTCACACAATAAAACTCTAAGAAACTTTTTTATGGAGAATCACGTTCTCTTTCATTTTATATTTAAAAAAATTTATTTTTAAGGAGGTATTTTATAAAAACTGGTAAGCAAAAAATCACTTTTTTTTAAATAACTTCTAAATAATTATTTTTTTTTTACAAAAGATTAAAATTATTTGTAGAGCATGTAGTTCTCCTTGAAAAAGACCCTTGGACTTTTTATCGTACGACTCACCGTACAAAAGTTATCGCAATTTGAAGGTATCCACAATTGTATACACGCGTCATAAAAAACACGGCTATTGACAAAAAGAAAATTTCCCAATTCAAGGTCCTACACATAGGAACTTTTAACTCTCTCATTTTTCCATTCCAAGCCGAAATATATGGGAAAAAAACAGTTTTCACAACTTAAAATATAACCCGTTCAGGAAAAAATCTTCTGATATTTTTTTAGTTAACATTCAATAAAAAATTAAATTTTTATACAAAATTTTTGGGGAAAATTTTGCAGATTTGGTTTGTTTTGGAGAAAGTTTTTTTTTTTTTGGAAGGTTCTTAAACAAGGATAGCCTCAAGATATTTTCAAGATATATTCAAAGGTCCGATTTTTGTTCTGCACTGTTGTTATTTAGACATCGATAAAAAGCTCGCTGTTGAAAAACCCAAGATCTTTTATTAAGTAATCAGACTTAGAGCAAGACTTTTCGTCATTTAGACGTAGAACTTTTTGGACGTGTAATTTTATTTTACCAAACATGTTTTGATTGAGATGAAAGCTGGATCTTAGAAGTGAGCCCCAGAGCCATTATAATTGTAATGATCTACGAAGCCCATACTTAGTTGTCTTTCCCCATTACAGATATCGTTGTTGGTGAATGAGTTTTCTAATTTTTATAGTCAAAGCATTGATCGAACAAGAATTATCCTTTTCTCAATCTTCATGGCAGCAAGCGAAGCCATGGCAAGTTCCAAGAAACACAAAATTTCCAGTCTTGAAGAAATGTCAATACTTTCGAATCATAAGAGCAATTGAAGAGATGAGTCAGAGAGCTCAAATTAATTTGTACTGACTGAGCTGAACTTTATTGCGACGTATTTACATTTAACTTAAAAAGCCTAAAAGTATGCAATGAATTTTCTGCGACCACTATCTACCACATACTTCGTGTGGAGAAATATAATGTATGTAAATCATGATATCTTATATAGTCGATGCTAGACAATTTGCCCCATCAGTTAGTTTTAATGGAGCTGCATATGGTATAGCCGTTCAATGTTGGTTTGACTACAGTGCAATAATGTTGAAGTGTTGATGATAGATCCTAGTAACAGTGCGTATTAAAATTATAACTTGCTATTGCAATTTAGAAGTTTTAAATAAAGTAATTTACGAGTAAATAAATACATTTTAATAAGATTGTAATTTTTTAGAGACTCAGATTGCTTCGTAAATTTAAAGAGTGAAACGTTAATTTATAAACCTGTTGGCCTGTTCCATAATAAAAATGGTAGTCACACGATAAAAAGTATTACAATCTTTCTTGTGGGGTTCTACAAATAACATTGACTTACATTAACGAAAATGTAACCGTTAAGAAAATAGTTTTAGAAAATCGAAAAACTCGGCTATATCGAATATTTCCGAAACAGTTACTTTTTCGTAAATAGAAATCAATATTATTTGTAGATTCTGCAATTCTCCAAAAAAAAGATTCTAATACTTTTTATAGTTTGAATCACCATTTTCATCAAAAAGCCCCCTAAGTGAAAAGTAACCGAAACCATGCGGATTACGGAACAGTCCTGAATATCTTTCTTTTTTCAATAGAGAAACAAGATTTTCAGAAGTAATTGAATAATTTCAATAAATTTAATCAAAAGCTCTACAATTTACTTAACGTTTTGTTCTGTAACTTTTAAAGGGAGCATAGGGGCAAAAAGAAGAATCTCAATTGAGTGCATTTATTTAAGATAACTTTGATCTTCCGGATTTTTGGATTCTTATACGATGTTGAGTTAGAATTAAAACTGACAAAATTTTTTTTGGTGGGAATTATCGAAAATGCCCATGTTTTGTTCATTTGAGCACACGCGCTACTGAACTTTAGGTATTATTTTCTTGCTCAATCGCTTCCTAGATACAAAAAAAAAAAGCTGTCGACCTTTCAATGCCATTATCTCCAGAATTAAAAGTAATTCCATGCATGAATGCTGCGACTCTGATTACTTCGA
The DNA here is from genome assembly GCA_951812925.1 of Calliopum simillimum. Lineage (NCBI taxonomy): Eukaryota > Metazoa > Arthropoda > Insecta > Diptera > Lauxaniidae > Calliopum > Calliopum simillimum. The sequence continues at coordinate 14,601,738 of OX638368.1, forward strand.
AGAAAAGTTTTCGTGACTTAATCTGAAATCAAAAATTAATCCCTTGATTAAGTAAATTGTGGGAAATAATCGGTACAGTTCCTAATTATGACTATGACAAATTCCGATATGCACACATACATATGCATTTATTGCGGCGATACGCTGTGAACTAAGCTACGGACCACCGAACACGAGCTTGGTAATTTGTTTTCTTAGAAACGTCGACAGCAAAAAAAAAAAAGCAACAGCTCCAACACTTTAAGCCCCGCCAATTGCCCTTACTCGCGCCACTGATCGCGCACAACAGCAGCAGCAGCAGCTACCCGTCATAGTCGTTTAAAGTGTGGGAAAATATTTGAATGAATGGAGCTGCGCGGCGGCATGAGTTCTTCTTCCGTTTTAGAATTTTTATGTGGCTTTGGTTTTGGGGTTTTTTTTTTTTATAATGGTCGCTTGGTTGCTTGGTCTACTTCATAATGTAGTGCCCTTGTAGATTTTCTTGAGAAGTGGCAAACTCGGCGTGCTGACGACGTTACCCTTGTGGTTTTTGGTGTGCTAAAGTGGATAAAACTGAGGCAACAACAACACAATGAATGCCATAAAAAAATTAGCCAAAAGGGACCGATAAAGAAAAATGCATGAATTTTGCGATCCCCAAAGTGGTTTTTGTAAATTGATAAAAAAATCAAAAAAAAAAAAAAAAAAATTGTTGCATTTAGTTGTGAAATACATAAGGTTGGAGCAAATTTTTTTAAAGAAAAAACAAATTATTTTTGAGATTATTTTATCTGTAGTTATTAAAAATTTTTTAGTTGATTTTGCTTTAAGGCTGATAGCTACCAGCTTCAGCATTTAACTATCGAGTCACTTCATGTTCCTTCCCATGGTTGATTTTGAGCCTTTGAGTACTTAATATGAATTGATGCCTAGAAGCCATTTCATCTCTATACGTACATGGATTATTTTACATTTGAACAGTTGAAAAGTTAGCAGATCCAAACATTAGTATATGATCAATATTTGTGATTTTTATAGATTTTTGACTCCATATATGCAACTCATAATCAACCATATGAAAAGATGTGGTAAATATTGGAAAAGTTGAAATCTACTACTTCTTTTTCTTGTAGATCTCTGAAGCAGCTGATGTCGAGAACCAATCATCTTCATCGAATCCAATGACATTGATTGCCCTCTACAACATGTTCGATATTATAATATTTTCCTTTATTATTGTCATTCACCTTAACTTTTGATCCAGCACGATGTTCTCTACTGACTTTTGGACTGCATACATTCTTCATTTGATATATTTGATTTAAAAATACGAACTTTTGTTTTGATGTAAACAATCAGAGATGACCTTTATTTGCTTAGTTGAGCAAACAATCCTTTTGCTTTTAAAATTCTTAAGCAAATGTTCTCTCTTGGTCCCCTCGGTCCATGAAAATTCCTTGTCAACATTTTAGCTGTTTCCAGAGATCAATTTCCCACTTTACAACCTCATCATCACCTCAATCATCTATTACATACTATATTCTTCTCTTGGTATTACAGGGGGACCATATTGGCATATCTGAAAATAATCTTCCCAAGGTTTTCTGAAAATTTTTTATTTTTTCATACTCTATAACCAAATGTGGTGAAAATATATTCCTAGACGTGTAAAATGAAATTCCCAATAGGTGAACAAGAAAATTTCAACTTGAGGGACTGTCAGGATTTCGATTTACCTGAAAATTTCGGAAAAATCAAGATTTCTGATAGTATACGGGAGAGCACACATTTCAGAAGTAATACATATATTACGTGGCAATGTTCCAAAGATTCTCAAGTAAAATTCAGAAAAATCGTATGTGGGTGGGGTATAAAAGAATAAATCGCACTTTACTGCCACATAACACAAAATCTCGGGAAAATCGAGATTTCCGATAAACTACGGGGGAGCACACATTTCAGAAGTAGTAGATATGTTACGGGGCACCTTTATGAATATTCTGAAGTAAAATTCACCACATTTGGTTATAGAATATGAAAAAAAAAAAAGTTTCTGAAAACCTAGGTCAATTAAGGGAAAATTATTGCATTAACGACCTCAAATTTCTTACCGAACCTTCAAGACGCGTCAGACTTAAAGTGAGCGCAATTCTGAGAGAGTTATTGAATAGAAAAAAAATGTGGCGAACTTGGAAAACAAAGGCGTAGCACTTCCCAAACAACAAACAACTTTAACACACCCTTGAAGAAAATTAGATGATCTTCGATAGAGTTATTTCACACCTGTAAGTTATAAAGTAAAAAAGTTTCAAAAATGTGTATCTAAGTACCACACAAGAAGCGAATCACACAGTCGAGAAAGTCTCAAAGTCATGGCAAAAGGTCACATTCATTGATCGTTATGCGACCTCTAAATGACATTTAAAAAAATTTTTAAAAATCTTAGGCACTTTTCTGACACCCTCTTTCAGATTTTTGGGCGTAATCGTGGAATTTCCAATAATTATTTTTTTTTTTTGAATCAGTCTATCGTGACCGGTTTAGTAAAAAAATAAATAAGTCTCGTGTTCATGGGGGATCGAACCTATGTTTTTTTTTTTTTTTGATTCAGTCTACTGTCACGGCCATAGTTTGGCGAATGAACGAACTCTGAGTAAATACATAGAGGTGTGGGCCTATGACCAAAACATATTTTATTCTATGAGGACTATCATTATGTGGTATCCACAGTAGCTTTAGAAAAGTTACTTAAAAACAGGACATGAGTTCGGTATCATGTTGTTCCAATATCATGTTTCAACTACGAAAACAAAAAAAAAAAAAAAAATGATTACAGCGCTTGGACATACTCTTCGCAAACCACGCAGCAAATTTTGCCACCTAATCTTTGAGTTGAATGGAGAAGGTAAGATTGTTGGCTAAGGCAATCCAAAGGTCGGCAAAGTTGTGAAGATAGATAAAATTTGCTTGTGCTGGATTCTACTTGCTGTTTATTGCCTATAAAGTATAACATTTCAGCCAGATATGCCAAACCTTAAAACCTATTTTAACGGACAATTCTATAACTTTTGAAAGAATAACAGGTAGTAATGTCATGCAACATATTTGAATGAAACATATGTAGTTTAAACAACTATCAATTCATTTAAATGGTTTGGTTATTGAAACAGGAGGCAACCTCATTCAGTTTAAGTCGCCAGTTGGTTGCTTCAAACAACTTTAAAGTGTTTCTAAAGAAATGCAAAAGATTTTTATGGTTTCCGCTTTCAAAGGGAGAATCTATTATTCTTCTTTTCCTGCAACTCCAAGAATCAACAAAGGACTCCCTTAAAAAAAATTCTCTGAGCAACAAATTTACAAAATTTCTAAGTGAATAATCCAGTTCGACCTTCTGAAAAAGTAGAAATTCCAATAAAAAGAGAAAAACATAATTTTTTTAAACTTTTTTTTTAATTTTTAAAGCTTCTTTAGTTTTACAATGCGAGGTATACAACTAAAGCCTCAATTAATTAGCGCGTAACTTCTTCAAGTTACTAAAACAGCAGCACATCACTTGATGAGATTGAAAAAATCATGCCGATTCCATTGCAGCAAGGACCGCGCAGCAGAGCACCTTAGAACACACAGCTTCTTGTCATAACTATGCTGCTCCAGTTTGTCTGCACACTAGCACGCGCTCGAGCGAGCGTTACATTTTATTTGATGTCAAAATACAAAACTCTTTCACATTTCATTGTTGGAAAGATCACGCTACCACTTTCTTCACCACGGACGCCACATTGAGCCAGTTTCACTTGGCGCTGGACTATAACTGCCACTATCACTGCTGCCACATTCCGATGGTGGTGGTGTTATCACAACAGGACTACTACGTTCGCCAACGAAATATTGTTGCTGCTGCGTTGTTATTGGTGACTGACAACCAGAGGACGAAGCAGCAGCCACCGCAAATTGTTGACTATGTTGCACAGCTGTTGGTAACCCAATGGGTATTGTTGGTACCACTACTTGCAAATAATTCAGGCGATGTCCTAGATGGCTCATTAATTGTGTGCCCAAATCAACTGTGACACCAGGTACTGCAGCCAGAGTTTTGGACACTTCATTAGCAGCATGCACGTAACCAGCACGAAAACTTTCAGCAATTGTCAGCTTAGAATCCTGATTGGCAATGCTACCACCGCCTAAGCGCAGTTGCTTTTGCGCACGCAGTTTCTTCATGTGCTCGACGGTTAACTCCAAAATATCGGCTTTCTCCAGACGTGTTATATGCTCGCCTTCTTGTGTCAGACATTCGACCATTAGATCTTTCAGCTCGTCCAAACATTTATTGATGCGAGCGCGACGTTTACGCTCCAACATTGGTTTCATCACTTTGCGATATTGATAGGTTTTGGACATTTCCATTTCAAGCACCATTTTTTTGAGTATATTCTCTTTTTTTTATTCCGTGTATTCTGAATTCAATGTATGTGTAGACGACGTAATCCACGCGTTGCTTACACTGCAATGACTTAACGTTGAATGAATCGTCAGACTCTCCAACGCCGGTCTTTATAAAGGTTTGCGTTGCGCTGTCGCAGAGCTTCAAGTGTCATGCGTCAGAGCGAGAACGGCATGCAGAGTAGTAAGTTTGCTCGATGCGGCTGCTATCGTTTTTGTTGTTAGTGGTGGTGGTTGTTGTTGATTGAATGTATATTAGGGTGTAGCAAAAAGTCGGATATTTTAAATCAGATTGCTTAGGTATATGGCAGAATTTGCAGCGGAAATCCTTAGAATGCAAGAGCGAGGACTATAACTTGAATAAGAATCAGGTCCAGGACTAAGACTATAACTAAGACTGTGGCTATGACTATGGCAATGACTATGACTATGAGTCTATGAGTCTATGAATCTATGAATCTATGAGTCTATGAGTCTATGAGGCTATGAGTCTATGAGTCTATGGGTCTATGAGTCTATGAGTCTGTGAGTCTATGAGTTTATGAGTCTATGAGTCTGTGAGTCTATGAGTCTATGAGCCTATGAGCCTATGAGTCTATGAGTCTATAAGTCTATGAGCCTATGAGCTTATGAGTCTATGAGGCTATGAGACTACTAGACTAAGAGGCTATAAGACTATGGGACTTTGATACTATGAGATTATGAGACTATGAGGTTATGAGTACGTATATGAGACTACCACTATGACCAGGACTGGGAATATTAAAACGAAAAGGAGTAGGAATAAGGTGTAGAAAATTAGAATAGGAATACCATAAGCCAGACTAGCAATAGGAAGAGGAGAGCAAAACTGTATAAGGCTCGTTATAGCACCAGCACAAAGGCCTATTCTATAATTTGAACTTTGACGAGGAAAGAGGTGACTGCTTTTAAGCATAAATAGCAAGGGTTGTACTTCTGAGATCCGACTTGGACTTTGATTCAGGTAAGAGCTAAAGTTAGAACTAGTACTAGGACCTATTACAAGTATTTGTATGTCAAGCCTTAAATTCTTCAACTTCTGGTAAACTTAACCAAAAATTGATCACACTTCAAAGATTTTCCTTAGCTTAAATAATCCATACTTACGTTCAGAGTAAGTACATTTTTCAAGTAACCCTAACGCAACTGTGTGCACAATTTCAGTGTCTCACAGTCCATGGCTCGCTCGTTCGTTTCTCGCTCACTTGGTCGTTTGCTTCTGCTTAAAGTCGTTACTACTTACTACCCCACCCTTCAGCTCTTTGTCCGCCCGTCCGTCCGTCCGTTGACACACAGTAGATATCTACTATGGGTAGGTATGTATGTATATCTCTCTGTGGAACGTTGTGTAGATTGCGGCGCACAGTAATAAACCAGGCAACGAACGAGTCGACTTCAGTTAAGTTGAGTTGTGATTGTTATACCGTGGGAAACTATTCCGTAGTCGATTTCTCACGACGGCTGGCTGGCTGCCTGCCTGCCTGTTTCGTTCGTTGCTTGAATGACTGACTGCCTTAATGCCTGCCAGCATGACTGCATGATTGGGGTCTTTTAAGTGCTCGACGACGACGACGAAGACGGCGACCGCGCGCGATACAGCTTCGATTTGGCTTGGCTTGGGTTGGTGGCTCGTCAGCGCACATGCCTTCCATCCATAACAAGATGTTTGTGTTTCAGTTTTTATTATGATTCTTTTTTTGTTATTTCCTTAATACTCGTACGTCTTGAGTTTGTCTTTGTATAACTTGGTCTGCTTTTTATGTTGTTTTTGGTTTTATGTGTGATGTATTTCCCGTACGTTCCGTTGCCTTCTTGGCTATACCGCGCGCAGTAGCTTATGGCTTTGGCTTGATGATTATTGTAGAATCGTCATCGCATTTTTTAACGCTTTATGGATCATTGGATCGTGCTTGTCGGGCGGCTTGATCATCGTCATAGGAATCGCAGTTGGATGGTTGATTTTGTTGGTCCGTCGTTCGTTCGTTTGCATTATTATTCTTGATTGCCGTTTGTTGGTAGTCGCGAGTAGTAGGCTTTAGTCGATTTCATACAGCGCGGTCTTTTTGGATATGAGTGTGCGCGGCGCGCGGGTATTAACGTGCAAAGCGCAAAGGCAAAAAAATATGGTTTGCTTTGGTGCCGCGTTTAGCACACGCTCATTGTAAGCAGATAAGACATATAAGATCTCTCGCAAATGGACGGACATATAGTTGCAGACCAACGCGGCAACGCGATGCGACGAACATCAGTTGATGATGATGATGATGATGATGACGCTGGGTTGCTTACTGCCTTGTGTCTTGTGATAAATGATGGGGTTTGGAATGCGCCAAATGCGCTACTACAAATACGCGAACTACGAAAGACCGCGAATTGAAGGAACAAGCGATCGAGCAACCACCGACCGATTTACGTGTTGGGTACCAGAAGCTGGGAGCGCTGGAAGCTTGGGGCCACAGTCTTTAGTACTTAGTTTGTTAGTTGCTGGGCTGTTTGCAGTGTGTTCCCCTAGCTGCACTCGCTGACGACGAAGACGACGATGGTTGCTTCTGATTACCGAATCAATTGGCAGCGCGTGTAGGTTGTTGTTGCTGCTGTTGTTTTTTATGCTTTTTGTTACATGATGTCAAAGCTCTGTGTGTGACTTTGTTGGTTTTAAATTAAGTCTTGACTCTGCACCAAGCACCAACTGGTTTCTTGGTTTAATTTTTTTTGACTCGTGCGAATGCAATTTGTTTAAAATTAGAAATTTGTTTAATTAAGATCGCGCAATTGAGAAGATGAGGCTCTAAGATTGTATGTTAGAATTCTTGTGCAATTTAGATTAATGGAAATATGTTGAACTCCTCACGTACCATAAGTGATGCTTAGACAACTTAGCTGCTTGGCATACTTCCGCTTCCTTGCTGAAATTAGCACTAATGTAGACATATCAATCAGCATATCAGGGGTTCATTTTTATATATTAAATCAGCGCTATTACTATGCTAGACATTTAAGAAGTAGGTGGTGTTCTGATTTAGAATTGTTCATTTTTGTGGAATGATAGAGATTACTGATTGTTTGCAATCAACCAGAAGTTTGTGAATGGAAGTCCTCGAATTTTTTTGTAATCTTATGAATCAGAACGAGAATCACATCTGAATTTGTGGAGAATTTATTATGTTCTCCTTTTTTGTCATCTCACTCGGTCCTCAGCTCTTCCATAAGCTATCTAAGTCCAATGAAGTAACCTCCTGTAAAGCTCCTCAACTGTTTAGAGAAATAGTAATCGATAAATATCTGAAAAATTTTGGAACTAAAATAGTATATACAAAATTGCCAAAATGTACCTATATCAATGAGTTGTCTTGTAGAGGTAAAATGAGCAGTGCGATAAACAATGGTTTACGGACATTCTTAGACCAAAGTTCGTTTTGTAATCTAATGAGTCAGAACCAAAACCACATTTGAATTTGTGTGGAAAATTATGAAACGCACTGCTCCGCTACTCCCAAATTCACTAGATTCTACTATTCGTTTGGTCAATAAGAGAATATGATGTCGTCTAGAAATACGGAAGAGGGAATCAAATGAAAAAATGTCTTGCGAAGTTCAAATGCCATAGAAGTTCGCGCACAGTTGCTAATAAGTGTGATTTTTGGAGTAGATCTTAAGCATTATAAAGTCGATGTTGAAGAGACTCTTGCTTCAGCCTTACCTATTGAGGTGCAAGTCTAGTCTGACCCCATTTTATTAGTCAACAACATTGACCTCCAGTTTTAGAGGATTTCTGCCACCATCAGTTACTTACTATCGAAACTCTTCCTATCCAGGAATCCTTGGTCAACAATGTCCATTTGGAGTTATGTGTGCAAGTTCGCATTTTTATTTAAATGGATTGTTCTTCGGAAGTGTTTGAGTTAGTTGAACTCCCTACAAAGCTCTTAATGAGCGCTATTATCTCCCAACAAAAAATTAGATAATACAAGCGTAGCTTTTTGGAAAAGTGCTTTTATTGTTGAATTCATTCTATATTCAATTTCATAATTCAGCGATGGTCGCTCACCGTATCTTTCCTTTGTTGTCTTCAACTAGAAGTTGCTATCGGAACAGTTGGCAATCAGATTTTTTCCTTTTTGGCAAAGGTAATTGAAGAAGCTTCAAACATCTTTTGTGTCTTCGCTTCAAAGACGCCAACTAAACAGCCTGACGAAAGCAAACTCAAGTTCGTCCGAGTCCAACGATTTATCATTGTAGAGCTTCGTTAATCAGTCGGAAAGGGGCACTACTACTTTTTCTGTTGTAGAATCTTTCAAGTAAGCGAACTAAGTAGCTTGTAAAGAAATCTTTTTGGTTTACTCAAGTTACCGACGCAAAAACAACCACTTTGTGTTATTTGGATAAAGAACATGGAAAATAACACAGATAAAAACTTAAATAAATGTATCTCACTAATAAAGGCCTCTTGAGATCAATGATTTCCGTTAAGTGAAAGAAGTGCATTTGAAAAAATTCAAAAATTGAGTTCAAGTTCATATTTAAGCAAAATAACCTTAACCCAACAAAGTTCAACTTTGAAAGTCGAACAAGAAGAAATTAAGCAAATTACCATTTAATATTAATTTAAGCAAAAATGCTTTCAATATTCTCTAGAGAGAGAAAGAGATCTTTGCTCTAGAACCAACAGACATAACTAATTTTTCATTGAAAAACCCCAAATCTATCATAACGACGACCATTTGTCTTTAAACAGATCTTGATTTGTTGCGAACGCACGCGCGCTTTTCACTCCAAGCCCCACCATACCCCACCATACCCTACGTATGGTTAGTTTGCTCATTCGACGACGTTGAACGAGACGATCACATACATTTATGCGGCTGCGTGCTGTTGAATTAATTTATTATTACAGCAGTGCGCCTGCCTCGCCTCACATTTTGGTTGATCGTTACGGACCGGGTTGGCTGACGACAACGACGACGGACTTGACTTGCCTCATTCAATACAATGGTCGCTTGCTTGCTGCTGATATTGTTATTGCTGTTGTTGGCTTTCCAAGTATGCGCGGCGATCGTGCGCTTTCAACTTGAGACTACTACATATACGTATGTATATATGTGTGTATGTCTGTACTCATTTCTTTAGTACAGAGTCAGACCGTGGGAAACAAACTCGTGCCAATCGTTCGGTCGTCATAGCGCAGCAGCAGCAACATGAGGATGAAGAACAAGTTAGAGAGGTCGTTAGTGGTCGGGCAAGTCGTTCGTTAGTCAGTCGGTTTGTTAGTCGTTTAGTCAGTCGTTCAGTCAATGAATTGTTTCAGTTACACGATCAGTCGTTCAAACTGTCGATCGATCGCTCGCTCGTTCGGGTAGTTTAGCTTTTATGCTTAGCAAGCGCATTGGCAGGAAACATAAAGCAGCAAAACAACAAAAAATGAAAACAAACAAGCAACCGTCTTAGGTTATTCATTCGTACCAGGGATTATTATGTGTGTGTGTGTGCCAGTCGTTGGTTGGAGTGTTAACTTTTCATTTATTTTTGTTCTTTTTATTGCGGTACCCCATTTCAATATGTTTGGCACGTTGCCGCTGACACTGCTCTGCTGCTGCAGCAATGATTTTAAGAGTATGTCTTGATCTATGGCCAGATAGGAGGCGTGAGGTTGCAGCTTCAGTTCGACCAAAACAAAACTGAGTTAGCGTATTTCGATGCATCGTTGTGATTTGGATTTTTTGTAAGGAAAATCTTCGCAGTGAAGATCACCACAACGGCCCATTGTTCCATAAAATGAAGGATTAACAAAGCAGTGAGTTGAAGTCTCTTAAATTGTTTGGGGTGAAGCTTAAATTGTTACAAAGATTAAGGAGTTGACCTTAGGACAGTTACAAAGAAAATCGTTAACATTGTTGGGACACGATTATTATAAAGGGAATTTTTTCCAAATTACTGCAGATATTAAGAAGATCGTCAAAAATTCTCTCAAGCATAAGTACTTTGTATTGATCAAATAAGCGTCCATCTATTAGAAAGCATGACATGTACGGAGGGCCTAACAATAGTACGCTTAGAAGGTTATAAATTTTTATTAAATCAAAAAATTGCGTACTATTTGTTATAGTCTTACGAAATATCATTTTAGTTTTCAGAAAGATCGGTCAAAATGGAAAGAAGAAAACGTAAAGTTCATAAAATAACGTCAGCAGATATTCCAGTGCCAACGCAGCAAGAGATTCGGTTTGCTATTCTTTTTGGATTTCGACGTAAGCTCAATCCTGTGGAAATATTTAGTGAATGCCAAATAGCATTTGAAGTTAATGCGCCATCCCTCGTGAAAATTTCAGAGTGGTTCCAAAAATTCCAGACGGGTCATCTTCTGTGGAGCACGAACCTCGAGAAGGCCGCCCAAATTCTTTGACTGATTATGCAAGTGTAGCGTTGGTGGGTCTAAAATTGACGAAGGTCCAAGATTGACCAGAAAATCATTACTGAGGAACTGGGCTTGAATGCCATGTCTGTATCGTGAATATTAAAATATGATCTTGGACACAAAGAAATCTGCACGATGGGTTCCTAGAATGCTCAAAAAGAGGCACGTGTGCGTTTTGCTAAGTATTTTCTTGAAAAATTCAAAAAACGGAGAGTCAAACACTTTCAAAAAAATTGTAATATATGATGAAGCATGTTTTTTCAAGTACGACCCTGAAACCAAACAACAAGTTATGGTATGGAGTCCAGGAAGTGAAAATCCACCTGTTAAAGCAAAGCAACAAAAGTCAGCAACAAAACTAATGATGTCAGTTTACTTCACCAGAGAGAAAGTTGTAGCTGCTGTTCCTTTGAAAAAAGCTCATACGGTTACTACTAAGTAGTACACTGAAACCTGCTTACCAAAAATTTTCCAAAATTTATTGGGAAAACGCCAAAAAAGGACCTATGCCGCTTCTCTTCTTCAGGCATCGAAGAAATTCGTCCAGCACCTTATTCCCCAGATCTAGCGCCTTTGAAAGGGAGAGTCTTCAACAGCAATGAGGAGATAATAAATGCGGTTAATGATGAAATTGTAAAACTGCAAAAAACCGATTTTGAAGACTGTTTTTCAAGATGGATTTATCGACTTCTAAAATGTATCAAAATAAATGACGATTGCGTTGAAAAAATACAAACAGATGAAGAATAAAGTTATAAATTTAAAAAAGTTTTTAACCAGTTTTTTCAATTCTACTAAGCGAACTTTTGTTAGGCCACTCGTACGTCATCTTTCGTCTCGCCACCAAGCAGCCTGACATGCTATCTTCAATGGATTGAAATCAAACCCAAACGGATTTAAGTTGACTGTTTTTGTTAGCCCCAAGCCCATGCCTTAACTTTTAATGTTGGCACCAGAAACCAACTTTTTGGAGTTCAGTTTTGGAAACTTTCCAGCCTCAGAGATTTTTCATAAATGAAACCATCGATTAAGAGGTGGATAGCTGCTATTTATTGAAATTCGCATAAAATTAACCAGATGAAATCTTCGTTCTTACTAACAAGCAGCCTGATGTTATTCTATCGAAACCTTTAAGTGGCTGAAACCGAAATCAAATCTAGACGGGTGTTTACGTTAACCCCAAACCCGTTTTTAAGAACTCAAACCTGAAAACGCATATAACGTTTTTTGGATTTTCAGTCCCTGAAACTTTCTAACGGTTTCGTTGTTTTAAAATATTAAACATACACGCTTCCTCGAACCCACCTCACCACTCGGAGCGTCAAGAGGTTTATGAACAGCGCTTAAGACAATACATGTTAGGAACTGTACGGAAGATGCGCCCCCTCAAAAAAGACGAATAGTTCGAAGGAATAGATTCTTACGCCATAAGAAGTACACGTACTCGTCGGAAATGAATTGGATTTCACGTCAAAGAAACAAGCACTAGAACTAGCAATTCTTACATAGGTAAGGAAATTGAAAAAAATGCGATGGTTGAATGGATTTACTTAAAGATTTTTGAATTCTACTTGCATGATAATTTTTCTAATATAAGGGAAACTTTAGCCCTCTATAGACCAAGCCCTAATCCGTCATTGTCACACACCATAAATATTGTTTACTTTTGTTAGTTAATACTTTAATCGTATTGCACTGCAATCGAACCAAGGCTAAACTTTACAGCACTGTAATCAAACCAACGATTTCAACAAAACAGTGAATTCATTTTCCGGCGTATTAGATTTCAGCTAGTTGACATAACATTTTAAGCTATTCTCTCTGTTTCTTTTCAACACATGTAATTTGGTTCGTGTCGTTGCTTTAATTTGACATAGGGTGCACTTAAGTGATAAAATTTCAAAAAAAGCGAGCCATGAACAAAAAGTTGATAGTTAATACTTGAAATAAACACGCAAATCAAATGTTGTTAACATCTTGGATTTTTGCATTACATGCAAAGAGGAATACAAATGGAGCACCATTAAATTGTTCGCGCCTAAGGCAGACAAAAAGCAGAATTTTCATAAAAATAACAGTAATTTTCCATAGCATAAATAGTCCATTTGAACTAATATGCTTGCGAACAAGTAACTTCTGAAATGTAACTCCATTGTTGGCAGGTTGTAACTTAAAAATAAATCGAGATACAATCAGCACTTAATCTGGCTTATTAAGTTAAAACGAGTTCTCAATAAGATACCAATACGAAATTACAATTCCATTTATCAATGCAAGCAGACACAACGCGTGTATGAGAGGCTTAATGACGACTCATCAAGGAAGTGACGTTCATTAAGGCACAAAAAAGCCCTTAAATTTTTTTTTTAATGATGCAAAAGTGAAGAACGAATACTACAAGGACACAAAGTAGAATGTTTAAGGTGACCGAACAAAGTTGGCGCCGCCTGTATGCGAGACAAATGAAGCATATTAATAATAATCTAGGTGAAAATTATGTGAATCTAAACCAGTTTTCTGGTTTTTAACATATCATTAAAGATATTAAGGATATATGCACAGTTGAATGGGTTAGACTTTTAGTTTTAAGCATGAGATAAGCAGCAGCAAACGGAAGTCACGTCGCACTTAAATGTCTGTGATTAAATATGATTAAGTTAAGTCTTAAAATATATACCTGAGTAGCCTTTGGCCTCATAGAAGTTTAAATAACAGGATGGGACTTTATCTTTTTTTTTTAGGGTAGACACATGTGATTGTTGTCAAGCTACGTGGAAATAAAGAAACTGATCAAGGACAGTTTAAAAGGTTCTTTGATGGACAAAATTCGAGTAGGCTGATTTAAATGATATCAGAGATTTTGATAATTTATTTAGCTAGATTTTCAGATATGAAAATTTTATGTAAAAAGACCCAAAAACACGTACTTTTTTTAAATATTTCAACCACTTATTTAACAGATAATTACTTACTTAGATCAATCAAATTTTTTCTGTTATACTTTCATGGACTTATTTGAAGTTTTTCGATTTTAACCGAAATTTTTGGACAAACATAAGTATGTACACATCTATGCTCAATCAAAAAGAAGTTTCATAAATGTGCCGAATGAAACGGTTCAAGGCATATTATTTGAGCTTTTTCATAGTTTCGAATGAAGGAAAATATATATAAAAATTACCAGAAACGCTCTATAAAATGTGTGCAAACGACAGACTTAAGTGTGTCTGGGAGTCAGATCGGGAAACATTAGGCAGTGGCATATCAATTTTTGTAATAAATAAAACTGTTCAACAATTTCGAACTTTTTTAAAACACATTAGAAAATCCAAAAAATTCTTAAAGTAGACGTTTAAAAAAAAAAATTGTATAGCAAATATTTCTGTTCTACATACTGACTCAATATTTCCCTGTTTTAGGTGTCATTTTTGTACCTTATTAAGAAAAGGGCAAAAATGACCCACATGTGGGGATTGCACAGGGTTAAAATTTTCTACAAAAATATTCCCCGCAATATCCTGCATAAGTTTGCTGAACACATGATGCACCTCAAATGTAAGGATCATATAGTTAAATTTATCGATTTAACACAAGAATGCGGTATTTTCGTTTTTTTATGTACAGGGGATAAAAAACTTCAAAAATCGATTAAAAAAATATGTGACGTACTGGGGAAAAAACACGAGACACGGGTATTTTTTAACGTCTTTGTGCTTGTGCTTTTTTTGTGTCGAACAGTGTAATTTAACTTCTATAAGAAATCATACAAACAATTTTAAGAAAGCTGGACAAAAATATCAACCCAATCATTTTTATATGTCCAAAACGAAATATTCATAGCTTCATAGATTCAGTTATACACCACATTTTTTCTATAAAACTTTATTGAACAGTATGGTAAATTTTGATCACTTGGTAGGCAGGAGGTCATTTTAAATCTATTTTATGATAACGATGGCAGTGTTGCAGATGGCTAATCAGCGCGGCGTTTTTCAGACTGTGTATATTAATCACATGATAAAGTTCTCCTGGTTTAAATCTCGTTCAATAATGCTTAAAACAAAAAAAAAAAAAAATTTTTTTTAATTAATGTTTTTTAATTTAATTTTTTTTTTAGTTCAAATGTTTATAATATAAATTGTTAAAAAAAAATTGAAAAAAATTGTATTCCTGTTTAATAATTTTTACTATCGTGTTTGATATAATTTATTATAGTGTTTGATAATTTTTACTATGCTAATATTGAATTACATATTACCTTTTAATTAACTTTGAAATCTTTATGAAATTTTTGACAGTTTTTAATAAATATGTAAAATGAAATTATAAAACTTTTCTTTCCGTGTAACTGATCATTTTTTGAGATGAGGTCGAAAAACGGTACATTTGAAAAAAAAGAAGCAACGAACCAAAATTTAATTAGTCATTTTCGATGTATTTATTGGTGATTAATCCGTATACAGTCTCGGAATTGCTCTATCACGTATAGTTTTTGAGATATTCTAACCTGAAAGTTCAAAAACACGATTTTTGAGTTCGAAATTGTGTGCTGATCTTAAAACATATGTTTTAAAAATAAACATATTTTTGACGGCAAAAGCGCATACAGCAAACATGAAAAAGAACTCGGATTCTATAACGAGCAGGCTTTTTGGATCAGTGCAATCAGTGCATTTCGTTTTTCTGTCAATGTGGACTAGTTATAAATTATCTGACGATCACGGCGCTTCTTCGGCGCTTCTTCTTCTCGATTTATTCGCAATAGAGAACGGTTCCGATTTCATTTTTATATTTTCCAATTTTTGACAAATTAAGGAACCAAACATGCATCAAAAAAGGGACTCGCATCCGGTTTATTTGCAAGAAGCAGATTTCGGGATTTTAATTTTCAAATTTTCCGACTCAGGCATTAAAATGTCGGCATATTTAAATTTTTGTTATATTTTTATCAGACCTTAGAGATTTAGTTGAGGAAAAGCCAACCAATTACTGAATGATGTCTCTCGAGCAGCAATTCAAAATGCTAGATACGAAAGACAAAGTATGTAGGAAACGTTGTCTTGGAATAACTTACAATAAAAACATCCATTTCTTATAATGTATATTTCATAAATAAAGTAAGTAATTGTCGCATTTAAAAATAAAAAACAATAAATTTTTGAGATTCTCCTAATTATCTGCATCGGTTAAATTAATGATTAAACTAAAAAAAAAAAAATCCAATTCAAAAATTTATTAAATTTTCAGACTAAAAGAAAAGAGTAAATAAAATACAAATTGTCTGCACAAAAAATTAATCCGCGAAAACACTCAAAAATAAGCACACGCAAACTGACCACGAATTTGGCCATAAACAAAGTAAAATAACCATAAAACCATAGTTGACCGGCAATTTAAATTTTTTGTTTTTTTTTTACAAAAAAAAAAAAAAAAAATGATAAAAATATAAATACGACACAGATATCGCAGAGTAGAAGAGAAAATCTGCAAGATACATAAAGGCGACACGTGCTACCTCAATTCAACAACATTGCAAACAAACGAGCAAAATAAAAATTGCAAACAAAACAACAACAACAACAAAATTCAAAAACTCGTAACCCACAGTTTAAAAACAAAATACTCCAACAACTGTGTAGAATGGCATCCCAGTTTGGTGATCACTGAGTTGCGCCGCACTGTGGCTTAAGGTAAAATTCATACTTTTAAGCCTATGGTATACTTCTTTTTCTGCAATTTTGCTAAGTGCCCGTTTAACAAAAAAAAAAATTATCTTTTTCGAGAATTTAATCATAAATTCCAAACTTAATCTTTAAAGCCTATTTCACATTATTTCCATATAAAGATAGGGGAGAGGTGGCTCATGGGGATACATAAACCACTAGGGATATCTGTTTACTGTCGAAAATTGGCGGTTTTAACATTTTAATGTATTTGATAGAGCTGCTCATAGCGCGTCTAACCATTCGTCACATTATGTAGATTTCTGTCAATCAGAACCGTTATTCAAAAAGTAGTAACAGCGCGCAAGTTGGTTGCCCTATGAACACCGCCTTACTCATCAATACCCATCTGGAACCACGATAGATAGAAGCCTGAAATTTATAGCAGTTATAGACCTGAACTCAAACTATATTTTGAAAAAAATTGTTTCTATGGAAAATGGATGCCGTATGGCACCGCTGGGCATTAATGGGCTAAACACCGTCTCCTGTAAAGTTGCTAAAAAAAGCTTAGGCGGTGTTGGACGCTAAGAAACGATTTGTGGTTACGACATAAATTTGTTGTCGCGTTTATCAATGAACAAAGTCTTTACCCACAGGAAAGTGCTTCAATCCTGACGTTAAGTTATTCCGAAAAAAGTTCCTTATGTTCCACTTTTGGCATTGAACTCGATACAATTTCTTTCTATCGTAATACATATATTCTGACATTTTTACAAATGATTCTGCTACATTGTAATATCTTATGTCACCTTAAATTATTTCCAATTTGCTGATAGCTTGTGGGGATATATGAACCATTTTTTGTAAGAATACATGAACAAATTTTTAATTTCAATCCGCATACATTCTTAGCATCAGACTTTCTTGGAAGTGAATTTACCAACAGAAACATGGCCACAGAGGAGGTCGTTGATAAAGATTTTGAAGGAACCTCCATAATAGAAAATAAAATTACTCTTCAGAACACTACCTCTGAAAACAACGACTCAATTCAGTCTGAGACATCTCCTCATATCAACTTTGATGCTCTTCCGTTGATATACAGAATGCGTGGGTTTCTGCCAGGAAGATCACCAGAAGACTTACGAGGATTCCCGAAGGCTAAGCCACGGAAGTCTACAACACAAGGAAGAAACGAGGGAGGTGGGAGTGTCATTGCTACAGACTCACCTCAAAGAAAATTGATCAAGGAAAATCATGATAAAAAAAACTTGTCAAAAACTTCCAGAAAAGAACAAAAATTTCGAAGAAAAAAAGATTCGTCATGTTAGATTTCATGCGTCATAAATGTAATGTATTGTTTTACAAGAAAAAGCTTGCACAAAGAAGTATATAATCTCCTTTTGATATTTTCATACAATCTTTTATACTGCCTTGGACGGTGGTTCAAGTATCCCCATAGGGTGGTTTGACATGGAAATTTAAACTGTGAATAATTTTATGAAAAAGTAACATTTTATTCTTGAATTATACTGGTATATTTAGAGTGATGTTTATTCTTTGATATGACTCATAAGAATATATTCTATCACGAATTAGTAAAAAAATATAACCGTAAACAAAAAAAGTGAGCCACATTTCTCCCACTCTCCCCTATGCTCATGCAAATATCGACTACTTCCTCTCATCAGCAGAAAATTGAGAAATGCTTCGACTGAAAATTGCCGCTATCAAATGTCCAATGGACTTTTTGAAAAAAAAAAAAAAAAAAAAAATAAGAAAGAGAAAGTACGAGATGGTTTTTCGTAGAAAATCTCAAAATGGTCGCAATTGAGTCTGACGGCTCCCGGCGTCATCGAGCATTGTCAAGTCCGCCAAGCTTTATTACTGCCAGCACAAATATACTAACGCCCAACACTGGATGTGCGACGAAACAAAGTGTATTCCGACAGAGAAACCTTTGTTTTTTGGAAGCTTTTAACATCGACTAAAGCCCAACTAAAGCTGACTGACAATCGATTTAATAAATTAAATCTCCAGAGTTCGGGACGTAGTACTAAAAAGTACTAAAAAATATAAGCAATTCTAAGGATTAAGGTGAAATTTGCTATGAATGTATGGAATCTAACAATCATACATATATCCAAATGGTTTTATATCTAAAAAGTTTTTCTAACCATTGTATACTGAACTATCCTTTGCAACCGTTGAATTTTTCATATTCAACATCAAAAAGCAAACAAAAAAGTAGTGTTACAGTAGCTTTAGCCAAGTTACAAATATCTCTAAGTGTTGTCATGTTAGTCATGTAAGGCAAATGATGATAGTTTTTGAATTTCACATAGAAAAAAAAAGGTTAAAACAAACAAAAAATTTCAGCGCGTGTACCAGACTTTAAGTAATTGATCTTTACTACGATGATTTATTGAAATTTTTCTGACGGGAAAACTTTATGTTAAGTAGGTATTGAAAAGATCTTAACGTGTTAGTAAAATATTTGAATAAAATTACATATATTATTGAAGTTTAGAATCAATATAAAATAAATACTTGTTAAATCTACGTTTGAGGAAAATCTTTCAATAAAATAAAGTTTCGCTTTTTCATAGGAAAATATCAGATTGTCCATTTGACCTTAACGCACGCAGAAATCAAATATCACCATTATTCACTGGTTGCTCATATACCTTTACTATAATTCATTTATTTTAAGATCAAAATAAAGAAATAAAGTACAATTCATTTATTTATTTTAAATTATTTAAATCTAGTAAAAGAGCAGACGTATGACCTCCATTCGCCTATTATTACAAAAGTGCAATTTAAATTTAAACATTTTGCCTAACAAATGTGATGATTATGAATGAACACAAGTGGATATGTTAACATATTTTAGCAAAATAAATAAAAATTTTTCAATTTATATTTTAACCTTCTTCTAAATTGTTTTTTTTTTTTATTTTTTATTTAATAAGTTAACTAAAGCCTGGTCCAAAAAATTATCACTTTAGCACTAGACATCGACAGTTTTTTTCTTATAAATAAGTTATAATTCTTATACTTAGGTCATGCTAATAAAATGCTATTCCAATACGCAAATCGAAATATGCACCTCAAGGCACATTTCAGATTATTAGAACTCTTCGTAGGTAAATGGCCCAATACCCTTAAAAAATGTATGTACCCAATCTCATCCCTCTCTCCAAAAGACTCATATTGTTGTTTTTTATATCGGTGTCTTGAACATTTTTCCATTGGATGTTATTTGTCCCGGTGCTAGAACTGAAAACATGTCTTTAAAAGTAAAAAATCATCCGAATTGGGTAACTGATTTTTGAAGTATGGAATTTTCCAAGAACCCGGACGAAGCCGAGGATATTGCCATGCAAAATATCTATAAAAAAAAGAAAATGCATGCAAATCAGACGAATGGTTCTCGAGTTATGGAGACACAGACAGACAGACTGACGTAGTATTTTATATAGTAGCATGATATACATATAAGTTTACACTTCTTGCAGCATATTTTCTTCAAAAAGATATGTTTTGATAGAAACAGCCTTTTATAAGCAATGCATGATTTGGTTACTTACAAAATGTTGTTAGGCTGCAAAATGCCTATTCAATGGATTATATATCACTGATTCTATTAGTGATATATTACTAGTGATATTTCACAGATGTTAGAAGTGATATTTACCTCAAGTAATAGATATTTTTCAGTAGAAAACGAAAATCATAAATAGTCTACTAATCACCGAGGAGGTGGAAATATGCGTTTTTGATGTAAATAAAAATTAAGGTCTTGCAGCTCTATTTATATTATGTTCACCATAGATATACCTACGTTCCTTGGGTTATTGTTAGCCTTTTTACCAAATATTTTGACTCTGGTGTAAACTTTGTATGTATGTATGTATTCTCCTTTAACTCCTAGGAGGAGCATAGGGCCAATGTAAATGTGTAAACTTTAGTAAGGCAAAAAATTTTTTTTTTTGGTTGGAAACTTTTTTGTTTGGTTTCACGCAAAAAATTTTTTTTTTCTAAAATAGTAGATAAAAAATGTTCTGCATCAGAAGTTTTTGGAAAGTAGCTCTCTGTCTCAGGATATGGGTTTTAGAAATAGTGACGAAACTCAAACATGCAACCAATTTTACATAGAGCAGTAAAATATGCTACGTTTTTGTATGTGTAATTTCAAACATGCTGCCTTGTGAAATACTAGCATACCTTTATGCTCTATTCATTGTCATGCAATATATTTTGCGCTACAAATTTCACAAAGGCATAGCATATGTACTTTTCTGCTGTACTTTATTTGAAACTTAATGAAAACATAGAGTACTTTAAGGTACTTCATTAAACAGGTGTCACGTTTGTATTTTGAGATTTGTCACTGGTTTCGAAAACCAATGTCCTGAAACAGAGAGCATTTTAATAAAAAAATTTTGATGCAGAACTCAAACATTTTTTATCTAATATTTTTGAAAATTTTTCTCTCGTGCTATGTAGCCAAACAGAAAAGTTCTCCATACATATGTTGTATTTTTGGCCGAACAAAATGTTTTCTTTATGTTTTTATCAGAGTCAACATATGTATTTTATGAAAACTCTTGCAATAAGCCAAGGAACGTATACCAATGGTTAACACATTTTTTTCTCGTCAACCCACACTATTGGATTAGGATAAATTGAGTTTTAAAAAACCAAAAACAATGTTTTCAATGATTTTCATCCTTTAATAAAACAAATCTTATGCAATCAATTCATTGAAACTTTTACAATATTTTTGAATGAAATAGAAGAGTGCTTTGATTGATTCTTTCAATTTTGTTGGGCACACAACTTGACATCTTCTCAGCTAAGACTCGTTAGAGTAGGTCTATAGTTAATGCACTTGCGCTTAATTAATTTTGCTCCACAAACAATTATACCCCATGCGACTTATAGATAAAACACAAGTGCCATCATGTCATGTTTGTGACAAGTTATCTTTGGGGGGCGACTCAAACAACATGTGGAATCCAGACCCCTTAAAAAATTAGAAAATTAAAAACATACATTTCTTCTTCTTCAACTATGAACCAAATAAATTACACAATTTAAAATGGAAAAATGCTACAACTAACCAGATTACATAACTTGACACCTAATGAAGCAACCATAAAATACGCTAAAGACTAGAAGAGAAGCCACCACTCACATATTCGAACTAATTGCGTACGACACAAGCAGCACACACGACAGGGGCTTTTGAAAAGAAGAAGACTCAGAAACTATCCAGTCAAGTCAGCCATCATCTACACGCAATTTGCCACCGTACTACGCTGTTATCATCGTTATATCCCTTAGGTTGTGCCCATTTAAGCCATTAACTTTAAGTAAAAAATACAACAACAACAACATGATCATTTTAAAATCTGACAAACGACGTTCATTCATTAATAAAACTGGAAACACTTAAGTGCTCATGGAAAAAAAATCATAAAACCTGTAGACACTGAGCATAAAATCTTTAAACAGCAGCAGTGATGTTGTCAATTATGACTACAAACAACAAAACCATGGGAATTTTATTTTCAAACCAACCCTCGGCATAAAATTATGCCAACAAATTACAAGGACTCCACCAAGATCAGCATATCCAACGTGAACTCGACTTAATGCCTTAACACACACTGCCAGTCAGTCAGCTCAATTATGGCAGGATAATTTTATGTGTAAATTTTAGGACTCTTCAAATAATAACAGCGCTAAAGGAGGGCACAACGTGTCCTTTATATGTAGGATATAAAAAGAAGTTGAAGAAAACAAACGAGAGAAGAAAAAAAAAAAAAACACCTTAATGCGTGGGAATGCCAGCAAAATTCGATTTCCCACGGAACTGCATGCTCAAGGAGCATATCCTGCAAAGGAACATTATTGAAAAAAAAAAAAACAGATCGTATAAATTTTCAAAATACCCATAGGGGAGAGAAAAAAAAACGAACCCTTGAAAAAAAAAATCTTATTCATACTCCAACTGGGTTATTTCGAAAACTTAAGAAAACAAAATAAAAAAAAACCTTATCTTCCTCTACTTTCTGCAGTACTACATACTATGGTTGATGTATCGTATCGCATAATATGAGTAACTTTAGTGTTGCTTCGCGTTCCATGAGAAAATTTCGTGCTGAACACCTGCCATTTTTTTCTTATGAAGTTTCTGCTGTTTAGCAAGTAAACCAAACCAAACAACAAACCAACCAACTGATCGACTTACCAACTTGAATGCATTTCTTTCTTTCTTTCCCCTATTCAATTGTATCAAAAAAACAGTTTTCGGAACCGACAGCCAATATTTTTTCGTAAAAACCAAAAATTTTCCCACACTCTCTGTGGTGAAAAAACACCAACAACAAGTCGAGGCGTTGTTTTTACGTTGAATCGTTTGTTGCATGCATTCCCTTATCGTTCCGTGCACAGTACAATGTATGTAGTGTAGTCATCATATCGTTGAGCTGTTAAAGTGGTGGAAAGAGTATCAAAATGCATACACCCTCATTGACGACCCTTGTTTTGGTTTCTGGCATTCCTGCACACTGTGCTCCTCCGCAGTACCTGCTGTGGTTGGTGCTTGAAGTGTTCCCGTTGAGAAAAATTACGTTTGAAGAAAAATGTCAGTGAGTTCTTTCTTTCAGATAGATACATGAGTCGATTGTCAAATTTTGTAGAAAGACAGATCTATAAGAGTGAGCGGAGTCCTTTGATCTCGCAAGTCACTTAAGTTCTTTCCTTGTTACGTTCCAAATGGACTCTTATTCCCCATTCCACTATGAAGTACAGAACGGAGGCAAGACGTTTTGAGTGATTTGATCGTAACTAAGTGAGTTTCTCTGCCTACTCTCTCCGCATCTAAAGATGTTTTAAGCCTTTTTGTACGCTTCATCGGTAATAGTTACTTAAGACTACTTCCTTGTAAGTTTTAAAGTCCTTTTTTTTAGGAATTCTCAATATTCTACAATTGTTTTTCCGTTTCGTGTGGGTTAACCAATAAGACCAAATGCCGCGAAGGTCTGAGATTGTAAGTCTATTGACGACCCTTCATTTCAACAGTCTGCACAGTATAACGGAAGTGGTAAAAGTAATATTACTATGTCCAGCTTTTTTTTACCAAGTTACGAGAGATCTTCCAGATGGGTACTACGCGATGGTTCTTTGAATGCGACTATTATTAGGGTCAAAAGCTCTGCTGAGGACACTTTTCAGTACTATCAAAAACAATTTAAGTGCGCAACTTATCATCAGCAATGTGGTGATTAACAAACGAGGATCAAGACCAAGACCATAGCAGTTTTGGTCTTGTACATTAAGCATTGGTCTTGGTTTTGATATTGAGTCTTGGTGTTCGTCTTGGACATTAAGTCTTGGTCTCGTTCTCGGTCTTGAAAAATTTCCAAACCTTATTTTTACATAGCAGTTGGGTTTTTGAAATGCCAAATTCAGAATTGAGAGATGATTTTATGCTTAAAAGAAGCGGAGTGCTGGAACTTAACAAAATTTTTCCATCTAAAACGGTTACGTGACAGTGCTTTAAGTTATCTCTTGCTTGAGAGTTCCCCTCTATGATTTTCTGGGTCGACTGCAATCTTGATTGCATTGGAAGCTCATGTTCATGGTAAGCCGAACGATGTCTGCGGGTGGTGAACGTAAAGTGCATCGAATTCATCCACTTTTGTTGTTTGATTTCCGTTTGAAGTCTACTATATCGATGACTTAAGTGTCAATTTTGAACGAGTCTAAATAGACCGCGGTACAGTCCACTTTTACTGATATTAACATTTAACCCAACTGTTTTCGATTTTATATAAAAGACGATTAGTTTGCATGTCTGTGAAGCTGTAGCAACAAATATATCACTATCCAAATCTTCTAGATGATCTCTAAAGGACGGTTAGATGTCTCGTCTTGATAAAACAGTGATCGACAACAATCGAAAACAGTTTTGGTGATAGTACGTAGGCTTGTCCAGCCTTAGAAATGAGAAGTTGAACAACCATTATGTAAAATTCTGCAATCAATCGGTATGAATTTAAATTGACATGCAAGCTCCCGTTGTGTAAAACTAGATTTGAACCCGTTATGTTGAGCCTTCGCCAGGTGATTTTAGGTGAAATTCATTGCTTATTTAATTTCTCTTTAGAACCAATATCGATTGATGATCTCAAAAGAGGTAATCAATAATTGAATCTGTCATTTTTAAAAGGGGATACGTGTCGCTCGGCCGAAAATTGTTTTTCTGCTTTTGTGCCGTTGTAGCAATGGGACTGGTTGGTCAATCATTTTTCCAAGTACGCAGACTAATACTTAATATAAATATTAGTTAACATCTATGATCTGTCGTTTATGGTCTATGTTCCATAATAAATTATCTTTGATCTGTTCTTTATGGTCTATGGTCCATAATATATAGTCTATGATCTATCCTCTATGATCTAAGACCAGCGATGTATGGTTTATGATCAGTTCTTTTTGGTCTATGTTCCATAATACTTATATAGTCAATAATATATGTATGGTCTATGATCGATTCTTCATGGTCTATGGTCCATAAGCTAAAAATGTTATAGAATAAAATAAAAAAATTATTCACTGTAATATACATACGTCTTAAATCCGGGACAGTTCCAGGACAGTTCCAGGACATACAAGAAAGTCCGGAACATTTCCAGGATGTTTTCGAATTCGGAAAGGGATGGCAAAGTCCAGGACTGTCCCGCAAAATCCGGGACGGGTGGTCACCCTAGTTTATTGACTCTACAACGGTGCTTGACCAACATCTCAAAGAAATCTCGCACAATTTCATAGCAAAGTTTCTTTTCTCACTGGGTTATAACACTGAAGACTCCTTGCTACTCGTTGTTGTTGTTCGACTTCTTATCGGAATTTGTCGTCATCACTGTTATTGCACGATCCCTATTTAGGATTGCACTCTCAATTGCCCTTTCTGTCTCTTTTTTAATTTTTCTTTTTTGTCGTCGTACGTTCATTATCCGTACGTGTTTCAACACGTTCATGCCACAAGGGACGGCCGGCGAGACACACACTTGCGTGCGTATTTAATTCCTCTCTTGCTCATATTACTTTACTGCTCTTTTCACATTTCATTTCCATGTGCGCATTATTGTTGTATGGCAGCACTACGTGGAAAGGAAATACACAACAAACGGATGGACGAACGAAACGAACTCGTGTATAAAAGGCAATGCTTCTGATGTTGGAAATCATTCTGAATTCATTTACGATTCAAGCAACATCAAATTACTGAGTAACTCGTAATTTTCCATAAATAATTTTCTTCAAAAATTCTTAAGAATTTTCCACAAATTATGTGCCAGCAACAACAAGAACAAGACAACAACAACAACAATAATAATAAAATGAAGAATACAACAACTGCAACGTATAGCATCAAGCGTGTCTTGAAGACACTATTCAAGAAACAACAACAAAAACAGAAGCAGCAACAGCACCACCAACAAGTGCAACATAACAAATTCTCCAATTCATTAGAATCTTTGGAGTCTTTGGATAATCTACGCAATTCACAAGTTGAAGAACAATTCTATTGTGAAATCGAAGATAATTCGGCAAATGAGAAATTAGCTGATATGATCACCGAAGAGCAGGAAGATATCTATGTGCCAGTACGTTTTGCACGCACCACCGCTGGCACTTTCTTTTGGACAACCAATTTGCAACCTGTTACCAGCACAATTATGCCGGCCGCTGATGAAGATTTGCTACAACCCGCATATTGCTATAGCAATTGGCAATATCCAGTTATGCAGTTTCAAGATCGTTGGGCTCAGGCTTAGAAACAGCAACTTAAGAAGCAGAGAGAGAGAGAGCGAGAGTGAAAAGCTTTAATTTCTTGAAAATATTTGTGATAATTGGTCAGCAGCGGTAGCAGTAGCAGTTTGCGGTAGAGGTACAGACAAGGCTGAAAAGTAAAATAACGATCTTCCAATAGTTTATTTAAATAAGTTATATATCATTGTCTAGATTTAAGTTTATGTGATAAAAAAAGGCTTTAAATATTTTATGAATATTAATCAAAAGAAAATATAAACATATCAATTTGAAAAGACAAAAAATTATGAGTTCTCATTTCAAAAATGGATAGCATTCAGCATCATTTGGTAAATATGTAGTTCAATTAAAAAATATTATTCTTTTCATTTCACGTAGGCACTTCTGTTGTCGTTTCTAAGATATTTTGGTTTTTATTGTCGTGGTGTTTCTTAACTTGGATTCCTAAAATTGCTTAACTTGGATTCCTAAAATTTGAAAAGGGTAAATTGGGGCTTGGCATCGCGAAACAAGCAATCTTATCATCGTAACAGTGGGCCTTATCATGAATAAATATTGCAATTCAGACAGCAAGGCAGTCTGAAAAAAAAACTCTCGAGAATATTTATTCAAGATAAGGCCAAGTATTTGAACTAAAACGACAGTCGTGTTTTCATTTAAGTCGCATTAGTACTATGGTAAAGGGTTGGAGCCAGATGTTAAGCGATCTATCAACTCAGGAAGTGGTGGCTTGATTTATATCACTTTTTCAATATAATGTTATCAATTTCATGCTTTCGTATAAACTTTTTGTGAAAATAGTTCTCAATTTGTTTTATTTCCAACAAAATGGCAGTCAATTCACATTATGACTTTTGCTCCAGCCTTATGTGAGCCCATGTGTGATCTATTTTCTTCAAAAAGATAAAAAATAGCTCTTTAAGTATCGTATACTTTTGGTTTCAGACTAATAAATAAACAAATAAGATGCATATCACTGATTCTATTAGTGACATATCACTAGCAATGAGTGATATGTAACTGATGTTAAGTATACTAGTGATATGTACCTAATTAATAGATATTTTTAAGCCGAATGACTTATGTTCATATACAATAATCATAAATTCTATAGAAAGCGACATAGACGAATAAAAACATTTGATATCATCGGACTCTAAGTATTCGCACAGAAAAGAGTTATTTAATTGATTCTTTAAATTTTGCTGAGTTGAACCAATTCATACTATGAGATTACGTTTGGGGCTGTCCATAAACTCCGTGACACTAAAATTCGCTATATTGAACCCCCTCTTCCCCCTAAGTGACGGTAGCTTCATACAAAAAATAAATAAAATACACCAAGCGTGACGCTTGACCGAGCCCACCACCCACAAGGAGCGTCACGGAGTTTATGGACAGCCCCTTTCCCATACTTTGTATTATGGGACGCACTATATCAGGTAACTTTCTTCTAATAAGTAAAGTCAAATGATTTCCGGTTTTCGACATTTCTTAAAAAATTTAAAGCAAAAACGTGAATTTTCTCTTTTTGGTCATCATTCGACGTCTGATTGATTTCAAGTTATTTTCTGAGTGCATCGAAGATGTCTTGTGCAAATGCTCATTTAAAACATACTTAGTTTATTTACAATAATATCTTTGATCAATGATCAAGAAAGTGAAACAGAAGGTCCCGTTGAAACAAAAACCCTCATGCAACTTTGCTGCTATGCCAGTTGAACCGCCGAACTAAAACAAAAAAGAGAAAATCTTCGAATGTCTCGTGAAGACTAACTATAGTGATAACAATAACATTTTTTAGCTTATGAATCCTTTCTCAATCATATATTTTCCATCAGAATCGCTCTAGCACCTCCCGAACTTTTATAATAACTTGCAAAAAGACGTATGAGTGATTTTGAATAAAATAGCTTGTCGGGCACCCTCGAGATAAAATGCTTTCTATCATGGCTTCGATTACTTTAGATTAATGCTTTGACTTAAAAGACAAGAAGACTACAGCGATAGTAAAATAAAAACAACTTAACTGCTCAGATCATTTTATACTTTCCAGAATCTTGGAGGAAGACAAGTAACACAAATGTCCCGGATATTGATGTACATGATATATTATGTCTCGGATATATCCCGAATTTTTAATGCATATAACATATTTTATATCCTGGATACACGAAAAAAAAAAGAACTTAAAAGCTCTCGAGGTATTATGACAAAATTTTGAACATGTTTCTTTACGAACCAATAATAATGCCTTGAATCCCTGAAGAGACTTTTTAGACATATGGGCATATCCGAAAAAAGGTCAACCAAGAGAAAAATTATAAAGTTGGCGTAAAAGCGCATTTTGCCACTAGGTGAGTGGTATTGCCCACTAAATAACTAAAGGTTTTTAATATGCTTTCTAAGGGTGCAATTCCCATTCTGAGTTTCCTAAAAATGAGTCCACCGGTTTATCCGCGGAAATGCATTTCGCCTTTAGGGGTGTCGCACCGACAGCTACATATCAAAAAGTCTTTAATAACGTTGCATTCCAAATTTTATAAAAATCGATGCAGTGGTTGAGCTGCAACAGCGTATTTTTACCGTGAGATGCGGTGCTAAGAAAAAATTTTACTTTTGTGTGCACTGCACTTCTTTACAACCTTTTCCATAAATAAATCAAGCGAAAATAATGTGCTTAAGCTAGTTGGAAAGGGGCTGCATCAATTTTCGATAGCCTATGTCTATATATAAAATAAAAATTGTAACGTTCGCAACGTAACGTGCGCAACACGCAAAAGTTAAATTTTTGTACGAACGAAGGACTCTTTCATTCCCTCAAAAGCAGTTTCGATATGCCCAAATATTCTTCTTTCTTTGGAGGATTTTGCTTTTTTCGTTATACTGGAAACTTCGCAAAACATTTTGAAAATGTCCATTGATCTCCACAACGACTTCTGTTTTTTGTAACGTGCGAACAGCACTTTATGCACGATTATATTGTAACTGATACAAGCTAGGAAATATTTTTAAATGCCTTCTGAAAGTACTCTCAAAGGGTAACATACCACTGCAGGTAAATTAAGAATTTAACATTCAGAGTGCCTTCAGGATTTAAAAATATGCGTACAAATGTAACGTTCGCAACGCAGGATTAGCCCATATGCCAGGTGGGTAGAAATCGGTAGAACACCGAAAATTGTAAGGTTATCGTAAACAAATTTTTTATATTGGCATTTTTTGAAATACGCAAAACCAACGGTGTTATTTGAGACGTTAATTTCGAAGTGGGGTAACGAGACAAAAGTAGTGTCATAATATGAATTGCCTGAAATTTTGTTAGATATTTATAAAATTAAGTTCTGTTTCCACGAAAAGTTTACTCGTTACCCCACTTTTAATATTAACGTCTCTCGGTGTTCTATCAATATCTATCCACCCTGTAATATGTTGTACGGTCCACTTTTTGAAATATGTTAATCAGAAGCGGACTCAACGATTTCTGCTTCATGACAATTTCTTGGTTACAGCAGATGCACCTTCAACATCCCTAAATAACGACTAAAACGACACAGACTATGGATTTCGTGATGTCATATTTAAATATCCATAAGATTTCAAAGAAACATCATGTAACTCTTTACAAGAGTTTATTTTGAAGGAAAAGATTAGTACTACATAATACATTAGGCAAAAAATATATAAAAATTTTTTGTGTAGCCTATATCTAACCTGAAAATAGCCAAAATGATTGTTTATCGCGTATTTAACCTCAAATATCTCGAAAATCTAACGTAATGAGCCAATTCTAAGCTTGGATTCGGATTCTACGCAAAAAATTCCTTCCGAAATTACACTCAGCTGCATTTGGCAAAATTATTGTTGCTCCGTATTATTATTATACTCTCACCCCAATTGTTGCAAAGGGATATAAACAAATTAATGCCTTATTCCCACTACCTTGGTTAACCAAACTATAAGTTTATTGTTAACCAAATCACAACACTGTTCACACTTTTTTCAGTGATATGTATGCATAATTGAGTAATTTGTTATATTTTTAAGTCTTCGAAATAGCTAAATTCCTTATGTCAGCTTTAATTTGTTTGTTTTACTTTACTTGTATTTTGACGTACATCATACATGTGTCAAAAAAGCTATTCCCTTTAGGAGTTTTATAAATTTAGGGTTCCAATGGCTTAAATAGCATTGCTATGCTTATATTTTTTTTTTTTTGGTTTTCTATCTTGTTTATTGGGAACTAGCTAAAATTTCAGCACTTTGTATGCACATATGACAAACTTACTCGGTTTGAGCCTAACTAGATATAAACTAACTAAATAGTTTTAAATCAGCAATTGAAAATGAGCTACAAGACTGCATGAGATAAATTTAATTTCTATACAGACAAACTGCCCATTTTCTCGGTACACTATCAATATGCATGAAAATCCTACTAAATAAAACAAATGGCATATTTCGTATGCGCTGCGCAAACTCGAAGGCCGCAACATTGATTGAGTATGTACTTATGGCAACATGTGTACTAAAGACTTCTCAAAACATTTTCTTAAAATACGCGCAAATGTTTGGGCGGACGAACGTGCTGTGGGAATGGTCAGCAGGCAGGCGGTGATTCTTATCGTTAATATGCGGCCATAGAACTTTTTATCGTCTTTAGGCCAAAGTGTTGTTTCATTCAATGCATACGAAATTTTTGTTGAATTTTATTATTGAATAAACAACAAATGTATGTACTGTAATATCGTTTCAATACGTTCATACATTTGTATGGCGCTTTGCTGCATTTTAATATGTTTTAATTGTTTAATAGAATTTTCCGAAATTTTCGGCTATTAGTAAAATTGTTTTTAATTACCATATGAATTTTTCCCGCACTATCAGTTGCTTAGTATTTCAATTGCTGTTTCGATTGCATTGATGCCGCGCATGCGTTCCCTTAACATATGCCACACAATTCAATTGACAGTTTGCCTTGTGCTACGTCTTGGAATTTCAATCCGGTGGCTTGAAGTGTTAAACGACGCTGACAAACGACGTTGCATTCGATGTTGCATTTTAATTTTCGAAAATTTTCTTTTTTCATAAACATAATGCATAAAAAACATAAATTATCGTTTGGTAAAATGGTGCCCCTTTTTGTTTTATCGCTGCATGTGCCACATAAGACCACTTCTTGAATTCATCACATCAACAGGTTGGAGTTTTGTTGAATTACTGCCGCTAGCGTTGAGTGTTGATTATAAATTCGAAATGAGCTGCATATTAAATGGCCCATGCTAATTTCTGTAATATTGTCGAATTCTTGTTAAGGCCCTCTATCAGTGGAAGCTGCAGTGTTGCCAGACTTTGTTGTTGCGGTGTAATATTAGAATACACAATTGAATTGAAAAGTCTTCAAATTCATAACTGAAGTTCAAAGTTATAAAATCCATTAAAATCAAGATTGTCGAATGTTATAGAAACATTTGAAAAGTCGAACCAAAAAAATAATGTCTCGAAATCTGTTTAAGAGGCCTTACGAAATTGGATAGAATTTGGCTTTTGCATCTTCACTTTTTTTGAAATTTTTGTCCCAAGGATTAAGAAAATTTTTAGAATGGGCAAACAATGGAATCAATGTTTTTTTTAACAAAAAAGTAAGTGAAAGAGCATCTCCTCGTTGCCGGGAGAGGGTTAAAATATTCACTGACCTACTTTACAATTCTTTGAGAGGACTCATATACAAAATTTTGATAAAAATATCAAGAAATTTTCTCATTGCTGGGAGAGGGAAAAAATGTTCACCAATCCCAAAAACATCAAAAAAATCCTCATTGCCTAGAGAGAGAAAAATGTTCAGCGACCCCCATTAATTGTTCCTCTCCAACATTTTTCTCGTACATACTACCCCATTTTTTCACCCTTAAATGGGGGTTCCATGCAAAATTTAGATAGAAATATCAATTTTGTATTGGAGGCCCCTAAAGAGGTGGAAAAAGAAGAGTAGTTTGTTCGAAAGAAATGTTGAGGAGGAAAAATTAATATTATGAAAAGTTAAAAAATACTGAAAACTTCCATAAAAGTTGGATTATTAGGATTGAAAAACACTAAAAAAGTCTATGGAAAGAAAATATCAAATGTCTTCTAAAATCATAACTTATTTTATGAAATCAATATTCGGCACCACTGTTTACATATATGAATTTTCTTTTGTTTTTTCAAAGGGATATGACTGCATAGCGTCATGTGCATGGTAAGTCCGCTGATTATTTGTTGAGTTCTTGGAAGGAATGCTCTGTAATTGAGGTCAACTAAGGTTCTTTAAGCAAATAATAATAAAAAAAAAGTTGCATGCAGTTTTTTATGTGGAATGATGTGTTGGGTGAAATATTAATTTGTGTGAATAATAATCACTAATTATTAAAACCATAAAGTTTTTCTGTATAAGCATACTAATGTATATTATGTAATTCTAGAACTTTCTCAAAAATAAACTTTAAAAAAGTGAAGAATATTTAGAATGGTTAGTATTCTAGGGAAATATTTTCAGCATATGATGACATACTAGACCTTGTAGTGTTATAGAATTCAGACATACGAGAAAGCGAATTAGGAATTTTTTGCACTTTCAAAGCCTTTCATTCCAAACTTTTCGATAATCTCGACTCGAAATACTTAGGCAAATTTTCAAAAAAAGGAGTGATAAGTTTAAACGTGACATTGAAACTTTTAAACTTTTATTCAAAACCGTTTTACGAATAAAGCTTTTTGTAAACTTTTTTTGTATAAAAGCTTAAAAAAATTTTTATTCTTAAATTTTATTTGAAGAAAAAGATTTGAGTCAAGTTGTAATTTTATTTCAAAAAGCTTAAATTGTTTGAAAGTTATTTAATGGATTAAAACGTTCAAAGTCTATCTTAAAATGCTTTTAAAACGTTTATTTGAAGGTCTGAAAAAAAGCTTCGGAAATAAATGATGGGCGATAGTTGCAATATATCGGCAGATGACTTCGTCCTAAAGTTCGATTGAGAAATTTTGATTCATAGTACGTAATATTTCGAACAATTATAAACAGAATAAGCTGAATCGCAGATTACCTTCTAGAAATATATGATGAGATCAATTTACAGTTTTATATGGTACTCCCTAGGCTTTGATTCAAGTTTTAAAGCAAAATTTATGTTTGAGAAAATATTTTTTTTTTTTTTAAATAAAAAAAATTACGTTTAAAAAGAGTAGGTGTTCAAAATTAAAAAAAAAAATTAATACTTTTCTCAAAATGCTTGTAAACTCACCAGAGTTCATACACTGATGGGACAATGTGTTGATTTGTATTTAATTATATGAGTAGGGTACTTATTAAATATGCAGTTCAAGAAACAAATAACCAAAAATAATACAACAACAACAACACCGACGAAATTAAACAGCATGTGGCAAATGGATATTTCCAAAATAAAGGAGTGTCGATCACTTTATGTATGGCGGCATATCAACATACAACGTAGTCATTTGCGCAATGTCGCCGCATACCTCAAAAGTGTGGGAAAGTAAGAACGTGCCTTGGTATCTTTTTGGAAATGAATAAACTGTTGTTTTTTTTTTTTTTTTGTTTTTTATACCGTCTTATCTTTTTGAAAAATATTTTTTTGTAAAACGCATTTCAACTTTTTTTATATATAAATATTTGTACATTTAAGTTTGTCACGTATGTTTGAGGGTAACTTAAGTAGATTTCTATTCAAATGTAAATTAATTCTAACACCTTTATTTTTA
Organism: Calliopum simillimum; assembly: GCA_951812925.1. Taxonomy (NCBI): domain Eukaryota; kingdom Metazoa; phylum Arthropoda; class Insecta; order Diptera; family Lauxaniidae; genus Calliopum; species Calliopum simillimum. Next base: position 14,635,872 of record OX638368.1, read on the forward strand.
ATTTGTGGCTTAAGTTATTTGCAGGTAAAGACAATGTGTGGTATTTGAGTAATTAAATGGGATTTCTATACAAGTAGTTCTAACAAAAATTAAAATTTAAAAAAGAAAACAAAATTTTATAATACTTTTCATAGCAGTTATAGGATTATATCGCCTCATAGACATCTTCAGATCAATTCAAATTATATGAAAGAGTAATTAAAATTTAAAATTGAACAAGAAAAATTATTGAGGATGGGCTCGAACTTGGTCATTTTGTGTCAAGCTCTTTTTATTGTTTTGTTTCAATTTTTCAATTACTAAGTATTTCATATAATAACAAAAAATTTTCAAAATTGGACTGAAGATGTCATGAGCTTAATATTTCACATGAGTACCGTATATTTATTGGTCTCTTTGGTTCGTCAAAAGTAAACATAATATTTTAGGAAGGCCGCTCTGTCTAAAAAACAATTTCTCAACAATTTTTGTTTTCTCTAAATACTATATTTCGATTTTTTCAGACATATCTCGGGATATTTAAGAAATTTTAAAAACTATTCGATTTTCAAAATTATCGAAATCATTAACAATTTTTTGAAAGCATGATAATTCGATGAAATTTTGCTAACTACCTCCTTCGCAAAAGCTACCTCGTGGGATTAAAAATGAGCAAAATCGGTCAACGGACACGCTTACAGCCCATACAAAAAAAAAGGTAGTGCAAGTATTGTTGTTTAAGTTTATGCAACCAAATTTCGTAAGGTCACTAGGGATAGCCGAAGCCAGCTCAGAACAAAAACTAGGTGAATTCGGAAAAGAGGGTGTTGGCACCTGCCATACAAGCCAATTTTCAAATAGCCGCAGTGCAAACGTTATTTTAGCTAAAGCAACCAAATCTCACAGAGACACTAGAAATACGAGCAGTCGAAGGAATCTCAAGCTAGGTGGATTCGGACATGAAGGTGTGGCAGACTCTTGCACGCAAAGTTTTTAACCCCTTGAGACCGATGGGGTCACGTATGACCCCAAACATTTTTTTGTTCATTACTTTTTAAATTTAAATTAGTATCAAGAACTACTCGAATGCTATTGTAATGCTCTAAAGAGTTGTTTTTCGTCATTCTTGGAATTTTGAGTCCCAAAACTCATTTTTTCGTGTCAGTTTTTTGATCTATAATAAAACAAAATCTCAAACGTCTTACGACTTAAGGCAGTGGCAACTTTAAAAAAAGCAGTTTTGCGCCAATTTATATAGTACTATAAAATTCGACCTGGAGCCAAACAAGCGAAACACAGATAGGATTTTGCTAGTAACATCAAGTGCTTTCAAGAGCTACATTCAAAAAATTTTTTGGGTGGGCTTTTCCAGACCTACTTTTTTTTCTTAATTCAAACACAAGAAAACTGAATCCGAAGTTCATTTTTCGATATCTACAAGGGTCTAGGCTTCGGTCTCATGGGGCTAAACTTCTACCGTGTAGTTTATTTCGGTTTTTAGTTACCTTTTAAAATTTTCAGCATTTTTCGACATTTTTAATGTTTGAAAAGTTGTTGAAAATTATTCGACTTTGTCAAAATTTATTTAGATTATTCAACTTTTCAATGTTTTATGGGTTTTTTAAAACTATTTGATCAACGATTTTTTCGGCCTTTTTCTAATTTTTTCCGCGTTATAAAATTTTTTTTTGAATAGTCATAATATTTTGATTTTTCAACTATTTTCTATACGTATCATGTGTGTATCTTAGGGTGGGCCGATTTGGATACTGACCTCGGCTACCCCCTACGTGAAAGCTCATTCAATTCTATGAATATTTGCCCCAGGAACCATACCTCTACGTTCAACTTTAGTTCGGCGCATTTTCGATTGAAAACTTTACCTTGCACTAATACTTATATTTTTAAATTTCATACTAAATTTTAAAAATGCTTAAAGAGACAAAAGTAATGTCATTATATGATTTGGCTGCTATTCTATCTGTAGGCAATTAAATTGGGTTCTGTTTACACAAAAAGTTTACTTGATGGTATGAAATTAATAATGTATATCGAAAATGCGCCAAACTAAAGTTGAATGTAGAGGTATTGTTCCTGGGGCAAATATTCATAGAATTGAATGAACTTTCAGACTAAGTTGGTGTTTTGTTTGAAAAAATTTATCTAAAAATATGAATCGTTTATTTTGAAAGTGGGTCATAATAATCGGCTATTTGACCCATATAACTTTTTCAAATATATATTATTAATTTCATACCATCAAGTAAACTTTTTATGTAAATCAAACCCAATTTAATTGATTAAAGATAGAATAGCAGCCAAATCATATTATGACATTACTTTTGTCTCTAAGAATTTTTAAAATTTAGTATGAAATTTAAAAATATATTAATGCAAGGTAAAATTTTCGATCGAAAATGCGCCGAACTAAAGTTGAACGCAGAAGTATGGTTCCTTGAGCAAATATTCACAGAATTGAATGAGCTTTCACATAGGGGGACAGCCGAGGTCGATAAAATTTCGTCCATATAATTTGGGCCACCCTATTGTATCTATATTAGAGGTGTTTTAAGAATGTATGGAGATCCTTAGTAACAACATTTTGATACTTGACACCCCTCAATTTTATGACGTTGGAAAAAAAAAATTAATTTGCAAAAAAAATTTTGGGGGTGGGGTGAGGGTAAAGGTTGGCGCATCGAGGTCAAAGGTGAGAGAAAAAGAAAAAAATATACATACAGCAATACAAATGTTTAGGAGTCCCCTCTAGAGGGGCCAAATGTATGACTGACCCACATTATTTTTCCCCCTCCAACATTTTTACGCAGCATACTTATCCCCTATCTCTAACCCCTAAGGGTGCTCCCATACAAAATTGAAATTTTTAGAAAATCGACCCCCACCATTTCCTGGGTGCCCCTAGAAGGGCCAAATGTATGACTGGTCCCTAATATTTTTTTCTTCCCAACATTTTTTCCTAACATACTTACCCTGTATCTCTGACTCTTTAGGGGACTCCCATACAAAATAAATGTCATAGACATGAAAAATATGGAAAGAAAATCGTCAAAAAGGCCCATAACTGCCCATAAGTCACTTCTAGAGGAGTCAAATATATGACCGACCCCCTTTAGCCAACCACCAAAGTTTTTTCTCAGCATACCTATCCCCTATTTCTAATCTTTAAGGGGGCTCCCATACAAAGTTACTGTTTTTATATAAAATGCCCCCACTGCCCTAACTGGCCCACGGGTACCCCTAGAAAGGTCAAATGTATGACCGACCCTCATTATTTTTTTGCGACCTATATTTTTCTTCCGCATAATTGCCCCCTATTTTCAACCCTGAAAGGGCATACATTTGACCCTTCTAGGGGTACCCATGGTTCAGTTAGGGCAGTGGGAGCAGTTTTTATAAAAAACCGTAACTTTGTATGGGAGCCCCCTTAAGGATTGGAAATAGGGGGTAGGTAAGCTGTGAAACTTTGGAGGGGGGATAATGGGGGTCGGTCATATATTTGACCCCTCTAGGAGAGACTCCTGGGCAATTATGGGCCTATTTGACGATTTCCTTCCCATATTTTTTATGTCTATGACATCAATTTTGTATGGGGGCCCCCTAAAGAGCTAGAGATAGAGGGTATGTATGGGGCAAAAAAAATGTTGAGGAGGAAAAAATATTAGGGGCCGGTCATATATTTGACCCTTCTAGGGGCACCCTGGGAGTGGTGGGGGTCGATTTCCTAAAAATTTCAATTTTGTATGGAAGCACCCTTAGGGGTTATAGGTAAGAGGTAGGTATGTTTGGTAAAAATGTTGGGGGAGAAAAAATAATGTGGGTCGGTCATACATTTGAATCCCTAGAGGTGGCCCCTCTTGTAGGACTGTAAGAATATTGTTTCGCCTTTTCTCTCATCTTTGACCTCGATGCGCCAACCCTTACCTTCACCCCACCCCAAACATTTTTTTTGCAAACTCAGTTTTTTTTCCAACCTTAAAAAATTTAGGGGTGTCAAGTATCAAAATTCAAAATTCGTGCACTAAAACACCTCTAATCTATATGTATATGTATTCAACTCAGCGCTTTCTACATTTTTTCGACTTTTTACAAGCTTTTTCAATATTTTTAGTTTGTTTATACCTAAATATGATAGCTTATGATAGATAATATTACAAAGGGACTTTAAATACTTGCTATCATTAATTTTCCTTCGAATTAATTGTAAATTATAATAATCAAACACTGATACTATTAATACAATTGCTGATAAATGCACTAATAAATCAATATCCTTATATTAAGGTGCTCATAAATTAGACATTGATTGCATTAATAAAATAAGTAAGTTTATACATTGTTTTTTGGATTTTTTTTTTTATATTTTATTATGTAGAAAACTAAGAATGTCACTAAAAATATAGCAAATAAAAAATTTGTAATTAACAATAAATTTTTTTTAAACAAAGTACCACTTTTCATACCACGTAAGTATACGAATTGAATAAATTAGAGAAATTTATGTTTTATATATAAAAAATTATCTTTTATTTGTACTAAATTTTGTTTTTACAAAGCGGCGCTGTTGCAATCTAAGATTTCTAGCAAGTTCCCTTTGCTAAGACCTTAAGTGGTTTGACTAAATTAAAAAAAAAAAAATAATGTTAATAAATATTTCTTATTTAATGTTAAATAAAATAAATACTTACTTTTATTTCCCAAACATTTATTATATGTTTCCATTAAGCATTCGTTGCTTAACGAAGCGCGATATATACCATTAGAAACGCAAACTGGAGCATATATCATATGACAGGGGTGAAAGCATTCGCGTTTAGTCAAATCTGGCTTACCCAATTTTTCATGAAGATCTTCAACAAACTCTGTGCTACACCATTCATCTAAGACCTTCAAATATTCTAAATGTAAGAGGAAAAATAATTTTTGAAAAATTTGTAGAAACATTTGGATTCAAAGAAAAAAAATATAATAATTTCACTGTGGAAAATTATTTGTGTAGAAATTTTGATTTACAATCACAATGCTTTTGAAAAGTTCCTGAAAATTCTGAAGCACATACATAGTGATTTTGAACGCTTCAATGTTAGTAAAAAGCCAAATAGTTGTACTTGCTGTTGTAAGGCTTCATAATAAATATTTATTTTAGTTTCAAGCAACAGAGTAATTTCTTTATGAAATTCAGAGTTCTATTATAAATCAGGAAAAGCAAATGCTTGACAATTTTGAATAACTCAGCGCTAAATAACTAAAATCACATTGCTGTTGTGGAGTTTCACTGTTATTATATGTATGTTAAATTATTTACAAAAAACTTACGTGCAACATTTGATCTCTCCAAACGACAGTTACTATACTTCAATGAGCATGCATTTTCAAATTCTTTGTAGACTTTGCCATTAAAAGCACACAACGGATCATAGTTGTCAGGACAAATAGCTGGACAATCATCATCGCTGGCAGCTGAATTTGCTGAAGCAAATGATGCGAAGACAATAACTAGAATAGCTACTTTAACTTGAAATTTAGCCATATTTGTAATTCGTGTAATACTGTTATTAACTTTTGTAATTTCAATTTTAATTTTTAGACTGATTATCTTGTTTTCATCGACTTCTGTTTGATACTGTTTGTATACGGTGCATACTCTGGCTGTTTTATATAAAAAGTTTATTTTCTTACAACTCTTATCAAAATTGATTAGAGTTTTACCAATCAATTTAAGTAAATGATAGCATAACCATGTTGAATTTTGAAATTATTTCGACAGTCTCTCTCAAATGAGTAATGGTATTTCCCTCGCGTTCTGGGATGGTGCGAATTACGTGGAACATTCTGCAGAACTTTGTTTACTTACATGTTCACTGCTTTGTCCCAGTAAGCATTATATGTTTGTACTACATTTATCACTGACTATCTTCAAGAAGAACATGGACATTTTAACTTTGGGGAGTGGAGCGGTACTTTTACTTCGTCTTTCTGTGTGTCCGAAGAAGGGACATTAGGACAAGACTTCTCTGAATATTCTGATGCAGAAACTATAATATTAAAAATCCTCGTACTGAAAATCGTATAGTTGCTTGAGGCCTTATGCTTTTGCAATGCCTTCACCTTCGCTTATGAGATCATAGTAGATTTTCCTTTTGTCTTGTCTGAATGATCGTTAAACTTTCATATATCTCTATATCAGGAGCTATAGGTTTTTGTTCTTTTGTTTACTACTTTTTACTATAGATATTAAATTTCAAGGCTTATTGGGTTATTATTACATTAATCAACAGTGTGACTTTTTTACTTACAAATAAATTAATTACTTTAAAATTTTTTTTATGCAAAGGAATTTAAGATTGCAAATAATTTTATTTACAATTCCCTTATTTGTATTTTTATTTACAACTTAAAGATAACATATAAGTAGGTTACATAATGATGTGATGAAATTTCATTCCCTAATTAATTAATGGACCATTTTAGACTGAAATTGTCTTTTATCATCCAATTTGAGTATAATTGTATACCTTGGAACTTACTTACTTTATCACTAAACTTTCACTTAGAGAGGAAACGGGAGAACAATATGCATAGTGAAACTCTTAGCCGTGTTGGACCGATCATCTGGAAAATCTCATTCATTCAAAAAGATAGGGTCCTGTGTAATTCTAATTTTTGATTTGTTTTGTGATGTTCATCTTCTAAATCATTTTTTGTATATCCTACTTTTTGGGAATTTTTTATTTTTTTTTTGTCTGTGGAGAGAACAGCTTTGCCAGATTGGTTCGTCTAAAAAGGGATATTTTTCATAAAGAAAGAATCTCTTATTAACTTCTGAAAAATCAATAAATTTTCATCAATTTGAAATTTTTAGTTTTTTACTCAGAGTTTACAAAATTAATGTCTAGAAGATATTAGATAAACCCTTACCCCATTTAAAACTTGAATAAACACTGCAAGTTTGAAAAAAAATTGTCATAATTGGACCACAAGAAGCTAAATTATGAGCATTATTCCAAACTGTTTTTTTTTTGTTAGTAAGAACACATGAAACAGGGTTCATTGGTTAAAAATCAAGGTTTCGGACATAGTAACAAAATACATGTCTAGTCAAATTGCCATTCCAAAAAGTTTCAGAGCGTTTGGTTTATTGACAGGTAGATCCCATAACATTTGACTTATAATAATAAATAATGTTTTCCGTTTAGCAATTTGAAACTTTTGCTTATATGGAGGAAGCCACGCCCTCTTCTTCGAGGTCGCCTAGCTTTTGCTCAGAGCTTGCCTTTATTATTTTTACTGCCTGAGTGAAACATAGTTGGATTATCTCAAAAAATGTTTTGAGTATAGCATTTAGAAGCTTTTGCTTCCATGGAAAGTGCCACGCCCTACTGTACGATTTTGTTTAGTTTTTGCTCAGAGCTTGCATTTATAGCTCTTAATGTTAAAGTAAAATTTAGTTGGATTATCTCGAAAAACGCATTCTGTATAGCATTATGAAACTTCTGCTTATATGGGTGGTGCCACGCCCTCTTATCCGATTTTGCCTAGTTTTTTGCTCAGAGCTTCCGCTTACCGTCCTTAGTATTTGTGTGTATTTTGGTTGCATTATCGTGAAAAATACTCCTAAAGCTACATTTTGAATATATTTTTATACCCTACACCCAGGGTATATTCACTTTGTCCTTCCGTTTGTAACGCAGAGAAGGAGGCGTGGCAGGTATAGAAAAGTATATACATTCTTGATCAGCGTCACCTCCTGAGTCGATATAGCCATGTCCGTCTGTCTGGCTGGGTGGCTGGCTGGCTGGCTGGCTGGCTGGGTGGCTGGGTGGCTGGGTGGCTGGCTGTGTGTTGAAATACACTTTTTGGGAAAACTGAGCAAGATAATTCAATGAAATTTGGTACACTGCCTCCGTCGTCAAAGTTAGCTCGGGGGATTGCAAATGAGCAAAATCGGTCAACGGACACGCCAACCGCCCATACAAAAATTATATTCAAAATGCAATTTTAGGAGTATTTTTCACGACAATGCAACCACAATACATATAAGTACTACGAATTGTAAGCGCAAGCTCTGATAAAAATTTGAGCGAATTCGGACAAGAGGGCGTGGCACCTCCCATATAAGCAAAAGCTTCAAAACGCTATACTGAAAACGTTTTTTGAGATATTCGAACCAAATTTGACTCAGACACTAAGAATTATAAATGAAAGCTCTCAGAAAAAATTGGGTGAAATCAGACAAGGGGGCGTGGCACCTCCCATATAAGCAAAAGATTCAAAATGCTATACTGAAAGAGTTTTTTGATATAATCCAATTAAATTTCACTCTGACACTAAAAACTATAAATGCAAGCTCTGAACAAAAACTGGGTGTACTCGGACAAGAGGGCGTGGCACCTCCCATATAAGCAAACTTTTCAAAATACTGCAGTGTATGGTATTTATTTTTTGGCCAGGCCAAAATTTACACCCTTACTAGTTTGTATATGTTTTGTATTTTTTGCTTATTTTCAATCCCTCGAGCTACATAACTTTTACGGCAAAGCTTTTGTACCAATTATCTTGCTTAGTTTTCCCGTACAAAATATTTCCACAGACAGACGTCTAACCTGCCACACATACAGACGGACATGGCTATATCGACTCATGAGGTGACGCTGATCAAGAATATACTTATGTATATTCTTTTCTATACCTGCCACGCCTCCTTCTATGCGTTACAAACGGAAGAACAAATTGAATATTCCCTGGGTGAAGGGTATACAAATTATTTCGTTTCAAAAATGTCCAAAAAAAAACTCATACGTATTCCTTAAGAATCACCTTACCATTTTATGCCTTATGCACTTTTTTCGTAAAATGCCTCGTTTTTCGCTACTATTGCAAAAAATCTTCCACGGCATCCCAATATTGTAAATAACTTTTGAATCAATATCGATTACCCCAATTTTTTTCTGGGATGCGGTTCCTACACATGTGGAGACTGCCCATATATTTTTGATAATTTTTTCAGAGATGGAGAAGTTGCTTAATTTGTATGTGCACGTACCAATACCACTTTATTCCCTGGTCTATGCTAAAAATCATAGAAATTTTTTTTTTTTACAAAAAATTTTTAAAATTTTTTTGAGAGCCTTTTTTACGTCTAATTTCTTAGTTGGCGCGCTTGAGAAATTTTTGCCCCATAATAAAAAATATTAATGAATTCCAACCAAAGTGTGCAGCTGGATTGTGTTCGACTTATCAAAGTTTGACTTATCGAAGTTTAACTATATATAGAACCATAAAAAATAAATATGCAGATAGATAGGGTTTTGGGTTTTTTATTGTTTTTAATAAATATAAATTCTTCAATATCACTTAATATAAAAATAATAATTTATTATTCATAATAATTTTTAAACAAAACATAAGTATATACGAGTATAATAAATTTTAGCTCAGAAAATTCTAGAACCTTTCAATAATTTTGATATTCCAATTATAAATCCATTGCTTAGTATTGTAAGTACACCATATTCCTTTTTAGAGCTTAACAAGTTTCTCTGCGTAACAACTTGAATGGTTTGACTGAGTGAAATTAAAAACAAAAAATTTAAATCGATACTTTGAATGATAAGCCTAAGAAAAACTTACTTTTATCTCCCAAACATCTGTTAAAAGATTGCATTTCACATTCATTGCTTACCATGCCACGATATACACCATTAGAAATGCAAATTGGATCCAATAGCATTGGACAGGCATTCATACATTCGGGCGTAATTGAATCTGGTTTGTGCAATTTTTCATAAAGATTTTCAATAAATTCTGAGCTACACCATTCATCGAAGACCTTAACAAATGCTATAAGATTAAGAAAATGTACCACAATTAAATATATTTTAAGTGATATATAAAATAAATTTCTAAAAAAATATTGCTGTTCGAAAGTTTTTGCTGTTGTAGTGTTTCCAGCATTTTCATTTATTTACATTTCAAAGCGCATTACTTACTTGTAGCAATCGATCTCTTCTTGAGTTCACAATTGCTATCCTTCAACATGCATGGATTAACAAACTCTTTGTAGATTTTGCCATTGTAGGCACATACCGGTGCAAAGAGTGCTGGGCAAATAGTTGGACAATCCTCAGCGTTGTCAACGGAATCTGCTGTAGCTACTGCTATGGCAATAAATAGAAGAGCGGCGCTTACTTGAAATTTGGCCATTATTGATTTTGTACTTGATTTTTCTGTTTATAAACTTTTTATTATTTGACTATCTGTCACGACTTCTTTTGATTACTGTTCGTATACCGTACAAACTCTGGCTATTTTATATAAAAAGTTTATTTTTTTATTATTAAAAATTGATTATGGTTACCTTATCAAGCAATTTATTTGATAACAAAACCATGTCAAATATTAAAACTGACAATAGTCCCATGAGTAATGGTGTTTTCCTCTGCAAAAATAGACTTTGTAGGCGGTATATCACAGTACTTTGTTTACTAATTTTTTAATATTTTAATGGTGTTTTCTTTAATTTTCATTTGCAAATTACAACTACCATGTCGTCTGCATTAAGTTGATACCAAATTGTTGAAAATTTTGTAAGACGCAAAATAGTTGTGGCGGGTTTTTCCATTGATTTATTACAAAAAGGTTGTCCACTATTATTAAAGTTGTTTTTGACAGTAGTTTTCTACTGAAAAATATCTTTAGAAGTACTGATAACACATTAGACATCTATTAGACTTACAGCAAGCATACGATAAGAAATCAAAATTTTCCGCTACAATTTTTTGTTGACATTCAGCCAAAATCGAAAAATTTTATTTTAAAAAATTCGATTTTATTCAAAACTTTTCCATATTTTCGTTATACATATTGTAAATTTTATTTTTATATATCGTCGTGTTAATTGTAAACTATCCCATCTCAATTTTTCTACTTTTCAGGAGAACAAAAAAAACTGATTCTAGCTTGCCTGCAGGAAAATGGACTAGCTTAAGAGTAGTCCATTTACTAGTCCTCTACCAACCAGTACTAGTCCGACTTTAATCCCAACTGTTCTTTTTTGTGTGTTAATGTCCTATGAAATTTCAATTGGCCCCTTATGCATTGCTTTTACACCAGTTCGGGGCTAGTTGTGGTATGAAATAGTCCCATTGAAATATACATTTTTTTGATTTGTTATATTTTCTTAAAACAAATAAAATTAAGTTAAATTACATTTATAACAGCATTAAAAAAAATTAATTCATTTTTGACACCAAATTCAAGTGTCCCAAAACACAAAATATTTCGAAAGCAAAAACGAAAATTGTAGTTTGTTTTCGTCACGATTCAAATTTTTTTGCCCCTACAAACTACAAACTGATATCAAACTGGCCCTCACTGCATCCTTTTTTCACTAGTTTCGGGCTAGTACTAACCGTGAAATAGTATTTTTTGTAGACTGTCCCATATTTTTACTGCAGGGTTGATTTTGAAAATAATGTTAAAATTTTTTTCTATATAATGTTCTAATTAGGGCTCTCCAATTTAAGCAAAGATATGATAGTTTACAATGAATTTTTGTTTTAAAAGATTCGACAGGCAGCCTAAAAACAAGAATTTACCTATGATGGGAATAGGTCGAAAATTAGTTTTGGAAACGATTGGTATTGTCCCCGACGCCTTACATAAGTTTAAGGTCCAGTTTTATGAAAAAAATTAATTGCACGAATGATAGAGAACTGTTGAAAAAATTATCAGAAATGTATCCGAGTCTTCTCAGAGGTTTTAGGCACATTCTTCTAAGCAAATTTACTACACCAATCTTTAGTGAAAGGTCGATAAAAGATTTTGCGGCACATCAGGATATCCCCGACCTCTCAAATGAGTTTTGAAATTCTCTTTCAAAAAATATTGTAGTGCTCCAACCGATATGGAAAGGCCCGGACAGCTTTAATTAGTTTTGGTCCCATTTTTCAAAAAAATGTTATTGCATTATTATGTATATGAAGCACTCCATGCCAAGTGTAACGGCTCAACATATTTTTTTTTCTTCTCCGATTGCGCTTAAATTTGGCAATATGGTAGATCCGGTGTGCAAGAACAACAATCCGGGAGAATTTGGTCCTAGTACCATTTGTTGTTTAAATACAGGGTGTTGAAGTTGGCGTTATTAGTCATTTTCATGAAAAGGGTGTTTTTTCAAAAATTTATAGCTTACACTAAAGTTTGTAAATTGATAAATCTAAGTCACTGGTCCTATTTATTTTGAAATGTTCTTTTTTACAAAAAAATATTTCTTGGTGAAAAAAATTTTTACACTTAAAAATACTTTTGAATTTTTTTTTTTAAAAAGCCCCCTTAGATCTTTTTTAAAAGTACTTTAAATTAAAGCATAATTTATAAGCTTTAAAATGATGTATGACTCACTGTTGCTCTAAGATGTAACTTTGGAACTCTTTACATAGTCTTAAATAAGAATAACGAAGAGTTGAAAAGTTTTGCTGACTATCAAAGTTGGTATATAGAGGTTTTGTTAGCAAAAAAAAAAAAAAATGCTATTCGTATGTCTCTTTTGAGCTCAGAAACTTTTTATTTTAAATTGTTTGCTATGGTATACGAAAATCTAATTTGTGCAAAAAATGGTGGGGCCAAAATCATTTTTTGCTCATCATGGGAAGCTTAAATCAAAAAAACCTCATAAGTAAAGTCGATTTACTTTTCGTCAAGGAATTTGCTTAAATTTTTTTAGACTTTTCGTACCTGTTATGTGGGCGCAAAGATCGATTTAGACTTTTTTTTTTTAACTCATTCTGTCGCCACGACCCACATACGATTTTTCTGAATTTTACTCCAGAATATTTGGAAAGATGCCCCCTAACATATCTACTACTTCTGAAATATGTGCTTTCCCGCCAAAATTTTTAGATAAAACGACCTCCTGATACCATCTTGGGTCAAAATTTTTTTGTTCACCTATTGGAAATTTCATTTTATACGTCTAGGAATATATTCCACCACATTTGGTTATTGAATATGGAAAAAAAAATTTCTTAAAACCTGGGTCATATAAGAGGAGTTTATTTATTGTTATATATATGAAGGACAACGGGGCAAATAAAATGCAATTGGAAATATGGGTGCTGTCACTCCCTTTACAAATAAAACTTGTCATATCAATAAGACTATTTGTTGCAGATGGATAGATAATTAAAGGTGAAAGAACTCACACCAGGCAATAGATAGTACATTGTCATACATTATATGAGGCTATGAGCGCAATAGTGGCCAAACCCTGACTTCGTTAAAAAATCAAAAGCAAATATCTTTGCTCAGGATATGTGCTTTTGCTTTATCAACGAAGCAGTGCTGGATTACCCACTAGGTCGGAATAGGCCATGGCCTAGGGCCCCCGACGAGCTGGGGCCCCCACGAAAACTCTTATGTTTACAAATTGTACAACAGAGCGCTCTTCTTCAAAGTTGAAACGCATAAAAAACGACTAAAGAAGTGTTATGGATCAAGAACGATTGGACATGCTATGTCTGATGTCCATTGAATCGGATGTTCTTCGTCAAATTGATTTTGAAGATATCATTAATGATTTTAGTGATCTGAAATTTAGGAGAAACGTTTTTTAAAGATGAACGTCGATATTAATATTTAAATGAGATGTCCAAAGATTATTTTATATATTACTATACGTAAATTATGTAAAATCAAAAAATAAAATATAATTTGGTTGAAAAAAACTATTTTGATTGTTTGATTGTGTTAACAACCTTTAAATGATATGAAAAAGCTGTTTAAATTCTATAAATTCATAAACAAAGATTGATTTTACAATTACTAAAAAAAAGAGGGCCCCAAAAATTGAATCTCCTAGGGCCCCCATTTGGCTTAATCCGGCACTGCAACGAAGGAAAGGTTAGGCCACTGTTGCGCTCATAGCTTCATATAGCATTGGAGTAAAACCAGAGAGCACAGGTAACATTGTCTTCCGAAGACAACGAGAAAACTACCGTTGTTTAGTGAAATATGTATATGAATTAGTGAAAAGTTGGGGAGAATCACACTACAGGATGGAGGAACCCTACGTGCCGAGAGGAGATACTTGGAGTATAAGAAGAAGCAACTCAAGACAAGGTTTTATTATACTGACGCCGAAAGGTTGGCTTCTTACTAACTTTGTTGAAGCTTAGTTTTGGCAAATAGGCATTTTAAGATCATCGAATGTCAATTCATCGTTTGTTTTGCAGACATTGCATATAATACGAGCCCCAACTGCAACCTTAGTAGTGATGATACACTTGAACTGATAAGCAAAAAAACAAAAATGATCCTCGAAGCATGGTGCTTATTTAAAACCACTGTGTATGAGGCACTTTGCTATCTTGGTAATGCTCTAATAAGCACTACATTGCCTATTGATAAAAAAAAAATTGATAAATCAGTTTTTCTATATTTAGCGCCATAAAAAAGAAATTGATTGTTCCAATTTAGTAAATAAACAGATATTTTGCTTGAGTTTTTTATTTATTATGTATTTCTTTATTTTTGTTTATTACGAATATCACGTATGTAAAAAAATTCTATTAGGATGATTCAGGACCTTTGCATTTGAGTTTTATAGTTTTTTGAGATTTCAATTTTTCTTTTTTCTGCTATTAAAAGAAAGTTTTAAATTCTACAAATTTAGAAAAAATCTTTTATTGAATTTAGACCGCATTAGGTGTTTTTTTTTTTTGTAGAGCAGTGCTGTTTTATTTAGAGATTTTTAACAATTTCCTTTGCGTAACATTTTGAATGGTTGAACTAAAAAATTATAAAAAAAAATAAATTAAATTTCTTCATTAAAGAGCTTTTCGAACAAATAAATACTCACTTTTATTTACGAAGCATTTGTTATATCTATGAATTTCACATTCACTGCTAACCAAACCACGATATACACCATTAGAAACGCATACTGGATCATAAATCATTGGACAAGGATGAGAACATCCGGGCATCAGTACATCTAATTCACTCATTTTTTCATAAAGATTCTCAACAAATACTGAGGTACACCATTCATCGAAGACTCTTTCAAATGCTAGAGAAAAAAAAGAAGAAAATGGTTATGTTAAGATATGTACATATTTGAAAGAAAATTGCTGTTATAAGGTTTTGCTGTTGTAGAGTTTACCACTTTTTCATATACTTATATAAATCTACTTACGTGAAATCAATGCTCTATCTACACGACAATTGCTATCCTGTAACAAACATTGATTATCGAATTGCTTGTAGAATATGCCATTGAAAGCACACAGTGGTGCAAAGAGTGCTGGACAAACGTTTGGACAATCAGCATCGGAGCTTGGAATTTTATTTGCTGTAGCTACTGCAGCAAAGGCAATAACTGAGAGAGCTGCTATTACTTGAAATTTGGCCATGATTCTTTTTGTTGAACTTGACGTTTTTAGTTTTTTTTGAATATCTGTTACGATCTGTTACGTTTACTACGACTCGACTACTTGTTTTGGTTACTGTTTGTTTGCTCAGCAAATGCTGTCCCTTTTATATAAAATTTATTTTCCTTATCAAAATTGATGTTGATTGTCTTATCATGAACACTTTATTTGATAACATAAACATTACATTGATTCAAAATTATAACAATACATAGTTATATGAGTAATGGTGTTTTTCTCTGTTATTTGTTAGTTTTTTAACAGTGACGTGCCATTGTGTTTTCAACAAGATGATTGAATTGAACCCATGACCCATGTATCATAAGTTATTATATCACTAGTAAAAAGCATCACTTGCTCTATTAAGTACGTCTGGATTTCGAGACATAATAGCCTAAATATTGAATTTTTTTTTTTCCAAGTTGACAAGGTAGTTCTCAACCAAAAAATCTGGTATGGCATTTTTAAGTAGTGGCTTCTTTCTATAAAACTCACTTTGAACTATATCTCCATATTTTTAACATTCTCCTAAATATTCTATGCTAAAAACATAATACAAAAATACCGTTTTTGACTGTTTTGGAGGTTATATACAGGACGCACAAAACGTTTCCAAGTGGCAAGTACTTCGTTCAAGTAACATCACGCGTTTATTTTGACGCTTTTATCTATGAAAAGTAGGGGATGCTCGTATTTTTCGAAAATGGCTCCCCAGACCATAACAGATTTGGTGTTTTAATAACTTTCGACCACTTTTTTATCTGGAAAAAAATCATACATTCTCGGTGCATACACACGGTCATTCTATGGGTTGTGACTTATTTGCAGTATGAACAACTTCTCATCCGAAAATATGATCTTGCACTTTGCGTGCCGTCGAAGGAGTACAGTGCTTCTTTACTTCCGCATTTCTTTTTGACGCTCCGTAAGACCATGAATCCTTTTCTTTTTATAAGCCTTTATCTTCAGGTTTTCTTTAATGACGTTTCTGATGGTTTTACGGCTCGCATTTAAGTCCTTAGCCAATTTTTTCCCTGAAATGGTGCAATTTCTTCTTATTCGCTCATGAATAATCTGCATCAAAGCTCCAGTTCTAACCATGCATTTTTGTCCGGTTTTCTTAGATTTAAGTATCAACACTTCGTTTTGTCTTTAATCGAGCCACACACAGTACGCTGCACAAATCTGCGGTTGATATCTAGCTTCTTCCGCAACTTAACAATCTCCCCTTTTTTCTTGCCTTGCAAATGTAACTTTTGTATAAGCTTTCTCTCCGCTTTCATCGCTCACAAACTTTAAAAAGGAACTTATCGCGAAAACTTTGGGGTTAGCTAATTTCACAATGGCTGTTAAAATTTTGTTTTGTACTTTTGGGTTTGTCATAAAAACATTGGTGAAAATTCAATAACTCCTGAAGGAGGTCAGCCAAGATTTTCCGGTTTACATTTTTTTACTCTAGAAACATGCAAACAACTTTTTGCATATCCAATTTTTGCAATTTTTTCAAATTAGGAACCATTGGACCCCACTGTACGGGATCATAAAACAAGAACGGGATCAGTTATGACTTTGAATCTAACGGAATTTCGTCAAGCTGGAGTTTTCCTTCAATATTTCTGTGAAGATTTTTTCTCATACAATTTTGTATTTTCATTTCATGAAAAAAGTAATTTTGCGAGAGGCGCATACAATTTCATAAAGATTTTTCATTAAAAATAAAAAATATGGAATTCCAATCGGTTGTGCAGAACATACCTGTACACCTTAAAAAAACGTCACTGATTTTTAGGTATACTTACGTGGTATTTGCTGCAGGACTTTGTTTAATTGCTGCATATTACATTCATCATCATATTGTAATGTTCTTGACTTTACAGGTGATTTAATTGATTACAATTTAAGTTTGTTTTGGTAAGCACTTTGTTTACTATTTCTATACTGTTTTTTTGTTATTATTATTATTATTTTTGTATTGTTTTCTGTTTTTAGTATTGTCATTGTTATCTTATTATAATTCAAAGATAGGGGTGCCTCATATCATTTATCTCAGCTACATTATGTTGAACATTAAATATTTTCAAGACACAAATTATTTTTGGTGATTTTTTTGTTTTTGCCAAAACTTAAGTAATTAATTCTGTACTTTCTAATTGAAAATTCTTAAGAATTTTCTGGTGCTTTCCAAATCAGCGGGGCCAAAGTCTAATATTAATTTTTTTTTTTGCACTTTATTCGATAAAGACATTGCCTATGATGTTAAGATTTTGGAGTAAACAATGTCTCATGTCTCATGTAGTTTACTTATCAAATGCATATACCCATATTTATTAAGAAAGAATTGAAATCATTGTTCCCATTTTATGCAAAAATTTATATGATCGATAAGGGAAGATAAACTTTTGCTTTGATCTCAAATGCTAGAAATCGCAACCGTCCGAGTCTCAAAATAATTCTATCGCTTCGAACAAGAATAGGACGCTTCCAAGTTGGACAGTCTCGGCAAAGTAGAAGATGCCCAGTTTTAAAGTGACCTACAAATTTAAAGTTGCTTGAAATTGTGCTCCCTTAGATCTTAAAGTTTTTCTTTGATGGTAATAAATGTAAAATTAAGAGAACATTTGATGCATCCCAAACCTAAAAGTAATCCAGAAGATGGAAAAAAACTTTGTTTTAGAATTTTAACGGTTCAACTTTTTACTATATATGGATTTTGAGAAACTTAATTCGAATCTGCAGTTTATTTCTCCGTAAGCTCTGTAGTCCTGAAGTTTTGAAGATATTTTCCATTCAAGGTGGAAAAAAATAAAGATACAAAAATTGCAAAAACTTAAGGAGAAAAAAATTGTGGATTCGAATTTAGAACAGTTTAAGTTTTAGAACAAAATTTTATATCAATATTTTTTCAAATATTTCGGACCGCTTTTCAGTTTTTGAAGTGGTTTGGGATGCATCAAATGTTCTCTGAAATGAATAAAATTTACATGGTGCTTATTTACATCAAAGAAAAACTTTTGGTGCCATTGGAATGCAATTTCAAGCAACTTTATTTTTTATATACAATTTTTAGTCAGTCTACCCTGCAAATTTTCTTGAATGACCATTTTAAATGGCGTACGTCCAGAAACCCTAATAGTCTTCGAAAAGCAAAATCTGGAGCAAAATTGGAATTGGATTTGCCGCCAAACTTGTGAATGGAATCCATAAGAAAGTAAAAACTAAAGACACTTGTAAAAAGATGTAGGAGAAAGATATCAAAGAATGGGAAAAATTACAGTAATTAATTAGTTAATTAGAAGTTTCAGCATAAGAAAAGTAGCAAAAATATCAGAGTTCGAAAAAAATGATTTTGAGCAAATTAAATTTAGAGTTTTTGAACATATCGCCCCTATACAAGTGAAAAGCAACAAGTTTGATAAGACCCATTTAACCATATCTCTGTTAAAAAATGGTCGCCCTCGTGTCCGAGCTTACCTTGATTTTGCGTAAAAAATCTTTCAATATAGCATTTTTAAACTTTTGCTTATATGGGAGGTGCCACACCCCCTAGTCCTACTTCGCCTCCTTTTTGCGTAGAGTTTGTTTGAGTGGAATTTTGTTGGACTATCTCAAAAAACAGTATCAGTATATCATTCGAACTTTTGCTTACATAGGAGGTGCCACGCCGCGGCGCTCCGTCTTGTCAGAGTTCGCTTGGTTAATTTTCAGAGCTTGCACTTATTGATTTGAGTATTTGAGTTCAATTTTGTTGGGTTATGTCAAAAAACGCCCTCAGTGTAACATTTTGAAAATTTTGCTTTTATGGGAGGTATCACGCCCTCTTATCTGAAGTCGCCTAGTTTTTTCTCAGAGCATGCATTTATTGATTTGAGCATTTGAGTGCAATTTAGTTGGGTTATCTCAGAAAACGCTTTCAGTATAGCATTTTGAAACTTTTGTTTATATGGGAGGTACCACGCCTTCTTGTCCGAATTCGCCTAGTTTTTGCTCAGAGCTTGCACTTACTAACACTTGTATTTATGTGTATTTTGCTTCTGTTGTTGTAAGTCATGCTGTTATTATTGCATTTTGAATATATTTTTTGTATGGGCGGTAGGTGTGTCCGTTGACCGATTTCGCTCATTTTTAATCCCCCGAGCTAACTTTTGCGACGAAGCCAGAACACCAAATTTCATTGAATTATATTGCTCAAACCAAGCCAGCCAGCCAGCCAGACAGACGGAAATGGCTATATCGACTCAGGAGGTGACGCTGATCAAGAATATATATACTTTTCCATACCTGCCATAACTTTTTGGTATTGAGAATTTGGTTGCCCCGCATGACACCATTTGGCTATTAATTAGTGATGAATAAAATTGGTCTTAATCTTGAGTCTTGGTCTTTATAATTTTTTGAGACCAAGACGGTGATATATAATTTTGTATTAAGATCATGACTTAATATCCAAGACCAAGTCCAAGATCATAGCAGTTTTATTCAAGATAATAAGCCAGACCAAGACAGTTATCTGGTCTTGATCATTTGTAGTTATGATGGAATATGGTTTATTAAAAATCCAACAGCTTTGAAAAATAAGTCTCGAAAACGAGTGTTCAGTATGACAAAATTTAGCAATTATATCTGTTATTTTTTATAAGTTCAAACCAAGACCTAGACCAAAATTATGTCCAAGACCACTATTGAATGCCCGAGTCCACGATGAAGACTTAATATTAAAACCCAGACCAAAATTCAATGTCCAATATAAAGGCCAAGACCACAGCAGTTTTGGCCTTGGACTCAGTTTGCTCATTATTTCTACCAATCATAGTCCTACCTCTACTGAGATTATGAAAATAAAAGACGTAGGCGATGGATTTGCTTTACTTCACGAAAATGCATCAACTCAGAAAGTGGCCATTTAATCTACGAGTATATCTTTTTTTAACTTGATGCTATCAATTTAACATCTCCGTATAGACTTTTCCTGAAAGCAAATCCTAATTTTTTTCATTTGTATCAAAATGACAGCCAATTTGCATGAAAACATTACTTTTGTTCCACCTTGAACAATAGAAAACAATTAATCATTTCAAAGTCTTCACTGGCAATTTATATTATTTTATATACAAAAATCATTTAACAATATTTTATTGATTAAAATATTTATAAAAATAAATTACTACTTAATAAGTAAACATATCACAAATGGACATTAACACTAACAATATTGCAAAAACAAACTTAAAATAATAATAAAAAATATGATGAGATCCCTGATTTTAGTTTAAGAATTTTCCTACGAATATTTATGTTGCTGCTATAGCTCAATAGAAAACAGCCTCTGTTGGAAGTTGAAGAAAACTGTGACACAACCATGCCTGCAGTAGATCATCATCGATTTTGTCCTGAGCGTTTGTCCAAAAGAAAGTGCCATTATCGGTGCGTATAAAATGTACGGGTACATCAGTTAAATTTTCAATAGCTGGCACTTCAATGATGGGACGTGACGAGTGATTTGTTTTATCATAATCATAATGAAATTGTTCATGTTGACAATTACGCCCATATGAACAACCGCTGCATGTTGTGGCTGATGACTTTTCAATGCTAGCGCTGCTGATAACAGATGTATCGGTATCAGCAGCGATGGAGGTGAGTTCTTCAACAGCTGTTGATGATGAAGTCGTGGAAGTATTATCATGTGGAGCAGCAAGTGGATCTTGTACTTTCGCCGTCGTTGTTGCTTTGCTTATAGCGGCAGCATACTCTTCTAGTGATATTATCGTTGGTAACTCACTAATATCCTTGTAACTGTTGGCATTATTAAGATTAACATTATTGGGATGTGTGATAGTAGTTGCCACTGGTGATTTTGCTGTTGATTTTAATTTAACAAGACGCAGCAATGGTTTTAACACTTTGCGAAATTTTCCTTTTGTCTTGTGCTGCGCATGCGCACAACTGCTGTTGTTACTGCTCGTGTTCGACAGTTCACTACTGTTGGTCGAATTTTGTGTGAGATTTTTTGTATCCGTAAACATTTTTATTTTTATTTTTTTTTTTAAAATCCAAATTTCGAAATCAATGCCGTATTTCAGGTTTTGAATTTTTGACAATCACTGATTGCTCTTCACGCTGTGATATTTTGTTATAAACTGATGCTGCCGCATTGGCATCCGCTTGTTTTTATAACAAAATTTAGGAGGAAAAGACGACGACGAATTGCAGTAAAATGTAACTGAAGAAGACTGACTGACGAACAAGCAGCAGCAGCAGCACCACTTCCACCACAAATTCCAACAGGAATCCGTTTTCTGTGTGCATTTCCCATGGCTGAAGGCAAACGGATGGATCGATCGATGAATGTGCGTACACTGTGAAGAAAATGTTGATTTAGTGGCAATTTGAACTCTCTTTAGAGAGTTACTACACAAGGTGAAAGTAATCATAAGATATATGGGAAAAATTAAAAATGAAAAAACCTTGCTCCCAGGAGCTAAAAAGTTTCCTTTTGGTGTAAGTATCAAGCATAAAAATTTTGGTCCCGATCGGAAAATATTTGGCCGTGCCGCAAGGCCGTTGAAGGTAGGAAAAACGCTATTTATATGGAAAAATTGGGCTTTAAACGCAAGAATCAGTTCTATCTTTGAAACTATTAGACATAAGTGAATGAGATTTGGTATATATATGAAAAATGCTTGAGGAAATTGCATCCAATAAAAAAATGGGCGATGCCACGCCCCCTCTACTCGAAATTCTTGTATCTGGGACATTCTTTTACAAATCGAACATCAAATTAAACTTCACATTTTAGAATCGTCTGAAAATTTTTTTACTGCTTTAGTTTAGTAAATTAGTCGACACGTGTATCGGCATTTTGGCAAATAATTTTTTTTTTTGCAATTAGAACCATTCAAAGTTTTGGAAAAATTGGATAAAATACAAAAACACCTTGTATTCAAAATGCATTATCTCCGGTTCTACTGAACGGATTAATATAATTTTTTTGACATATTTTTCCTTTTTACAAGAGCTTTTTATATAGCTATTTACATCCTTTCTATTTTGTTAATTAACTTGTGGTAATAACAATTTAATTGTTTAAACAATATTTTCATGTTCGCGCCCAACACGAAGAATATTTTAAAAAATACTACCTTGTGCGCTGTCCTTTTATCTAAAAAACGCATATCTTAGAAAACTGGACACTTTAATAGATGCAAAGTTATTAAATATCTCACGGTGTTCAAACGACAGATTTAAATAAAATTTCAAATTACCAATTTCACTGTTCAACGGCAAAAAATTATCTGAGTTCAGACCATGAAATTATTATTCCTTGCTATTGACATAAAAGAACTGCATTTACAAAATTTTTCCATCACGTCTCAATTTTCAGATAAATTGACAAATCAAAAATCACGACTTACATCCGCGCGAAATTAAATTAAAAAATTTTTATCCGTCAGATTTTTTAAAAAAAAATGTCAAACGATTTAAAAAATAGCAACAATTTCAAATCTGAAAGAAATTTTGAAATCGGCCCGGCAGATTTTTTTGTATGCCCGTTTAATTGAGAAAATGTTCTGAAAAAACCATAAACCAACCATCTCTAATTACATAAATCTTGCCTAAATCAATACAAAATTAAAAAAAACTCTTCACAAGTTTGTGCGTCATTATTTTAACTTTATTTTGATATCAAAAACTTAAGGATTGGACCATGAAAAACCAACTTATTTCCTTTTGAACAAAAAATGTACATACAGGAAGTCATACAAGTACTTTCATTTCCAAGTAGTTATGATACAAAAATTCAATAGCTTTTGTATGACTTCCTGTATGTACATTTTTTGTTCAAAAGGAAATAAGTTGGTTTTTCATGGTCCAATCCTTAAGTTTTTGATATCAAAATAAAGTTAAAATAATGACGCACAAACTTGTAAAGAGTTTTTTTTAATTTTGTATTGATTTAGGCAAGATTTATGTAATTAGAGATGGTTGGTTTATGGTTTTTTCAGAACATTTTCTCAATTAAACGGGCATACAAAAAAATCTGCCGGGCCGATTTCAAAATTTTTTTCAGATTTGAAATTGTTGCTATTTTCTGAATCGTTTGACATTTTTTTTTAAAAAATCTGATGGATAAAAATTTTTTAATTTAATTTCGCGCGGATGTAAGTCGTGATTTTTGATTTGTCAATTTATCTGAAAATTGAGACGTGTTGGAAAAATTTTGTAAATGCAGTTCTTTTATGTCAATAGCAAGGAATAATAATTTCATGGTCTGAACTCAGATAATTTTTTGCCGTTGAACAGTGAAATTGGTAATTTGAAATTTTATTTAAATCTGTCGTTTGAACACCGTGAGATATTTAATAACTTTGCATCTATTAAAGTGTCCAGTTTTCTAAGATATGCGTTTTTTAGATAAAAGGACAGCGCACAAGGTACTATTTTTTAAAATTTTCTTCGTGTTGGGCGCGAACATGAAAATATTGTTTAAACAATTAAATTGTTATTACCACAAGTTAATTAACAAAATAGAAAAGATGTAAATAGCTATATAAAAAGCTCTTGTAAAAAGGAAAAATATGTCAAAAAAATTATATTAATCCGTTCAGTAGAACCGGAGATAATGCATTTTGAATACAAGGTGTTTTTGTATTTTATCCAATTTTTCCAAAACTTTGAAAGGTTCTAATTGCAAAAAAAAAAAAATATTTGCCAAAATGCCGATACACGTGTCGACTAAATTGATGAGAAAATACTATATAAAAAAATTTACCCGATTTAAAAATTCGAAAAAAAAATTTTCCCGAAATCCGTTCGATTTGTAAAAGAATGTCCCATCTCTGGAAATATTGGACTCAGAGGAATGAGATTCGGTACATATGTAATTGGCACTGGGAAAAAAATTTTCAATAAAAAATGGGCGAAGTCACGCCCCTTCCTTCTAAAAAAATCAAATTTGTGATATCTCTGAAATTATTTGACGCATATAAATAAGATTTGATTTCAGTTAAAGTGAAGCGAACAGGATATGGCACTGTAAAAATGTTAAATCAATTTATGGTACTTAGTTGATATGGAAGCAGTATTTTTTTCTGTTCTTATTTTGGTCTCCTAAGTATAATCACTAAGCAAAAAAAAAATATTTGACCGTGCCCGCAGGCCATTAAAGGTCAGAAAAATGCTATTTATATAAAAATAAGGAAACATTCAATCCTATCTATTTGACATAAGTAGGAGTATGAGATTTTGTACATAAGTATATGAACAATATTTAAAATATCCATCCTGTAGTGAACCAAATTTTGAATTTCACCCAAATTCGATGATTTTCAGAATCTTTCTTCAACCTCGTTAATATTTTCTGCACCGAAGAAACAAAAATGTTAAAGTTTTAATATTTGTGTCAATAAGATATACGAAAATTTCGAGCCCTTACGTATCAAAATCGAATGAAGTATGACAGCTCTATTCTATATTTTTTGAATATTAGCATAAATTGCTAATGTACCCTATGGATTTCGAGATATTCTTGGTTGAAGTTACAGGTGTAATTCCACGTTTTCAATGGCATCGAATGACAGTCCTCGTTATCAAACATCATTAAACTTTTTCGATTGGACCTTTACTGAGTTATCTGCCATATAATAAAGCCCATTGTATAGGTGTTGAAATCCGTTTACTTCAAATGGTGATATATCGGAAAGTAAGGATCAAATCGGAAAAATTTGACAGTAACTAAGATTATGGATATTTGATTTCAATGAAAAAATAAAACCAGCCCAGCTTTCTGCAACTTCAAGCAAGGGTATCTTGAAAGCCTGTAGGTATATGAGCAAATCTGAACTCGAATTCATATTCAGCGCACCAAAATGAATATTTATCGATAGATAGGTCCGGTCAAATGTTTTTGTAAAATAGTTTCTTTTCAACTGTTTTAATCAACGCTCAGGGGATAATCTTAATAAGTGCCATACATCGTGTTGATTTTCGAAAACACGAGATTAGTAATGGCTATGGAAGATGTGACGAAAAATGTTGGTGATTAATTTTCTTTAATTTTCCGATGACAAAGTTGGCGAGAAGTCATTTCACGACTTTATTGTAGCCAAGGAATCATGAGCATTATTGTGACTCAAAAGGGTTACGCTTAGTGATACGAAAGAATATTCGGACTAAGTTCGATACACAACATACACAATAGACCTTATAGGCTGCGGTGACTTTGAAGACTGAATCCCAACCCTTATTCTAAATTCGCCACAGTGAATATTTGATTCACCTACGTCACGATTGATTGAAATGTTTTGTTCAGAGTTGTTTACCTCATAATGTCTATGCTGGCTATATGTCTACGCCAGCCATATTAAGGAGTATGGGGGTACAATCCATTTGTCCATTATATAAAATTTGTAAAATGGACATCTGTTTGACTCGATTACGACCATTTTTATAAATGACTCTATTCATTGCCAAAAAAATCTCAGATATGAAATATTATTGTTATACTTCAAATATTCACGGTGTAATGGCAATTTCAAACGTCCAAACTTGGATGATTGGAAGTTCTCCTTTTTTTAATAATTTCGCCATTTTATGCTTCTATGCAATTCACCTCGGCAAAACATTTCTCCCAGTGTATCCTAAGTGAGCGCTGACACTTACAAATACCAAAGCAAAGCCAAAATCTAAAGCCAAAGTGCAACGCAACCAAGAACCAGAATGCAGGTAGTTGAACTTTTTTTTCTACTTGATTCGGCCAACGAAAGTATACACACATGTATATGTGTATATGTATTGTTTCCTTAAATCAGTCAGCAACAAGAACCAAAACAACAACACCAACAACGAGGAATTTGCTGAGATTAACCAAAAAATCTTAAGTTGAAACAAACAAAATTACACGCACACATTGGTACGAAGGTACCAAAAACTACTAAGTGTGTTGCGCATACGCAGTGGCAGCTCTGTCATATGCGCACATGTTAGTAAGTAGGTACCTACATGTTTCCTAAAAGTGTGGGAACCTAATTTATATTTCTTCATCATATTCAAAAAGACAACAAGCAGCAGAGGATCATATGCGCCAGCATTGAAATACGGTAAAGGGTGATTAAATACATACAGGGACAGGAAAATTTAAATTAAGTTTAAAGTGAATTTCACTTTAAGAAACAACCATCTTGAATTCATTTTCGGACTTTTTCCATCGTGCGCAAAATTAATTGAATTAGACACCTTTTTATGTCCAAGAACCATTTTTAAACTTTTCTCAACAAAAACATTCTGGTAATATTTAGTTTTTGACTTTTTAAATTTTTTGGTTCAAAAAGTTTCCAAAAACGTGCCAAAAAATGGTACCTGTAAGTATCCGAATCCCATTTTCCCAGATTATGTTCAAAATCCGTTTTCAGGTGGTGAAATTTAGAAATGTGGCCCCTTCTGATCCTTAGTGTGAGGTAAAACAATGCATTTTCGACAGAATCTCACTAAAAAAAACGGAAATTGTTTGAAAAGGCTCCTTCCAGGATCAAATCCCGACACCTGCCCCTGGTATATTTCTAAATGAATAAAGAAACAGTGGTACTCTATCACTCCCCATCGTTTTGTACGAAAACAGTTTTTCTGAAAATGAGTCCACGTTACTACGTTTCTGATAGTATTGAAAGTTATTTCCCTCAGCAGAGCTCTACTCAGCTAATGTAATGGATATTTAGCGGATCACTGAAAATATGTCATATGTCTCCTTGTTCTATTCTGGATAGTGATGAGCAAAATCAGTCTTAGTCTTGGTTATTTTTCGTGACCAAGACTCTCATATAATTCCAAGACCTGACTTATATGGACCAAGACTGATATGGACCAAGACAGATATGGTCTTGGACTTGGACACGATGACCATCAACACTATGACTGCTTTTCAGTATTGGTAATTTATATCTAATGGGTGGGTTACGCCCTTTTCATGCATAGAAACATCTTTTTATTTGAAATTTGGCATCTTAAACCCCAACTGCTTCGAAAAATAGTTTTGGAAATTTTGAATTCTCAACAACCTCTTGAAATTTTTCAAGAACAAGACCAAGACTCAATGCTTAAGATCTAGACCAAGACTGTTATGGTATGGCAACAAAGAGCAAGCAATCCGTCCAAAGAGTACTTAAAAGTGTTCACCAACAATTGTCTTCCACGTATTCTGAACATGAGCATCTTCAATGTCACATCAAATATTGAAAAGATTCTATCACCTTACAAACCAGACTACAATAATGAAACCAGATAGGTCACAGGTTACAAAAATTCCAAACAAAAGTCTGTCGTCCAGCATTGGAGAAGAACATTCAAGGTACCAGGAAATGTAGCTTTCGAAAGGCGTCGTAGAATAAATCGCTGAAGCAGGAAATACAAGAATCAAGGAAATGTTTGAGAGATCTAAAGGCAGTGGTGTATCGATATCCAAGCACGATGGAAGCGTTTTGTGTAGGATTTGTGCTCCAAAAGGAACTACACGAACTGCCGATTTTCGAAGAAGCGTAAAACCTTCAAAAGTTTGCCAGTATATCAATATAGATCAGGGGAAAGTAATGAGTAGGCTAGAAAAAAGGGCAATGTCAAAACAAAATTCAACATATCCCTGAAATTATTTGATACATAGGGAAGAAATTTGTGCATATATAAAAGACACTGAGATAAATAAGATTCAAAGAAAAATAAGGTGATGCCACGCCCCTTTAAAACATTATCCATTGTATTTCTGAAACGATTTAACGTTTTGAGAAGAGATTTGACAAGTATACATTTGAAGCACTGGGATAAATAATATCAATTGAATAAATGGATAATTTCATTTCTGCATATAAGGTTATTCGGCATATCTCTGAAACTGGCCAAAAGTATAAGGCACTCCAAAAAAACTTTTATTTCTATTTCAGTCAAAAATTTGACAACTACATATTTGCTTTTACAATGCCAAAAATAAGCGATCCCAGTGTGCCAGACTGTTCATATCTCCGCTTTTTTATCCGTTACGGTTCCGTTACTGATCTCTCCCGCAAACGGATCAGTAACGGAACCGTAACGGATAAAAAATCGGAGATATGAACCGTCTGGCACACTGGGATAAGAGTAAAAAAATCAATACTTAATTGGCCAAAAGCGTAAAGCACACCGCAACTAACTACTGATTTTCCAACTTTTATCGCTTATTTTTAGCGTTATAATATCGATAAGTTGTCAAATTTTTGACTAAAACCGAAATTAAAGCTTTTTTACTCCTTGGAGTACCGAAAAAATTAAAAACTTTGACCAATAAAAAGCCGAAAAAACCGAGCCTTTTGTTTTTGGTCACCATTTGTTTTATGATCTTGAAAAAATTTCGCTTACTGCTTAATGTAATGGTTAATGAACCCGGCACTGTATTTATGATAAGCATTTATTCATTTCTCACAATCTGAAAAAAAATTAATCATTGCTCTGAAACTATTTGACACGGATGAATAAGATTCGGCACATCTATAAAAGGCACCGGGACAAAGGTGAAACAATGCGCACCGGTCAATAGCTAGTGTTATATAAAAGGAATTACGTATGTAAAAATCCATATCAACAGTTTAGTGCCGAAACAAGCAACCTGCAGTAATACACCCTGTATTGTTAATATTGTTAATCCATGCAACAGGTGGGTGCGCAGTTAGCACAGGCGCTTATGACCTTTCTGTACATCATGTCCTCTACTACTTTATCGCACTTTTCTCGCTATCTCTCTCGTTCTCTCTGCCTTTTCAACAAACTGTGCTGCTAATTATTTTATGCCAACAATAAAAACACAAGTGAACTGACTAAAAAAATGCAGTAGGAAATACGAGTAAAGTACCCTACCCCGAAGTAGTGTGTACGTACCTACCCAAGGAAAGAAACAAAAGGAAGTTCGACCGACAGTCATAAGTGTGGGAATTTAAAGAACGTTGCACATGGCTTATAACTCTCGTAATAAAAATGAAATAAATCTTTAGCCTGATTTTCTCTTTCACTTATGCTTTCTCAGTACCTAGTGGTAGTGGAGTTGAGTGGACATGAGTGGTTGCGGTTTCTTCAGCACAGTAGGGATTCAGACAGTTTCATCAATGTTTATTCAGTTAATATGGGCCCGTTTTATAAAAACGGAACGCTCATGCGCAGCTGCTCGGCTTAAGTATTTTTAAGGAAACAGAGAAATGCAACACCAAAGCAAAGCAAAGCAAAGCAGGTTGTATTCCATCCGTGGGAAGAAGGATTTTCAGCGAGTTCCCACGCAAGGATTTACAGCTGACGAATATTAAAAGGAGCGAGAGATGATGATGATGACGATGATGAAATTGATTTCGTTTTCAAATCAGGTTTCCTTTATTTAGGATTTGTTTTTGTATGTATATATTTTTGTTTTGAATTCTGCTGCTGCAACTGTGATTTTCGGCTGTTACAGGTTGCAACTATGTATGTTTGGGTGCCAATAGTGAAACAAAACAAAAACAAAATAAAAATATGATATGAATTCAAAAATTGCGTGGTGGAATGAACGGTGCGTGTTAGGAGATTCTTCGTTGGGGTGTTTCGAAAATAGTATGTTTTGAAATTATGTAATTTATATTTTCATGGAGCTTTGTAATATCGTTGTTTTTGACTTTTCTTTAAACTTTCAATCAGGATCTGAACAAAAATAAACAGCTCTTGGCAACAATGTGAACCCAATCCAGAATAGAATTACTTGAAATATGATCAGGTATGGATCATCTTGCCTTAAATACATCTGTCCGCTTCATGTAAGGTCCCAAGTGGAAAAATTTCTAGCGCTTCTGATCCAAGCACTTCAAAAGTGCTTGTCCCCATAGAAATTTAGAAGCACTATCACAATGATTTTTTATAAGGCTGCAGTAAGAACAACGTGAGTTCGAACCCAGCCCGGGTGATTTTTTTTTTCCCTTTTTTTATTTGTTTTTGCTTTATTTTTTTTTTTTTATTAAAATATTTTTTATTCAACCTTTTTTATTTCACTTTTCTATTTTAATTTCTCATTTTTATTTCTTTTGCTTACTTGAATTGAAACTGATTGCACAATGATTCTATGTAATGCTGCAGGACAACATTTGCTTAAAATATAAATTTAATACCTCTTCATATCATTGGGCGTTGGTGGAGCGGTCTAAAGGGATGGTAAATGTAAGAAAAAAATATCTAGCACGCGGAGGGTCGTGGATTCAAATCCTGGCGCGGCCAGTTTTTTTTTTTTTTTCTTTTTTTTTTAATTTAATTGAAAAAACGCTTACCGCAGCATTACAAATAAGCGCTTTAAAAACTATTTTTTGTTAAGGCTGCGGTAAGCTTTTGCTCGCTAACATCCTATGACATGCAATGTTAAAAATAAAGTATTGTTCTTACGGAGCGGAAGCGCTTATTGGTGAAAAGGATGCACTTCAGAAGGGTTTTTGAAGCACTTCTTTTCCCTTTGGGGTAAGACGATCCGTACGGTGACCCGTCCCTGACCACATTTTAGGCAATTCTGATCTGGTTCGGAACTAATTTTCAGTCCGGTCGTTTGGTAACATACTAAAATGATGCATCACCAATGAGAGGCCGTAACGAGATGGTTAAAGAAACCCCCCTCTCTCCCTAAAAGCATCACGAGGCTTATGAACAGCTCCAAAGATGCTCGAAATTTTGGAAGGGACATACTTCGGTTTCCTTGAAATCGTCTATTGAAGACCAAAATATTTACTTCAAAGAGTCGCTGACTATTTTAAAGATAGTGTTGGGAAGTGTTAATCCAGATTCAGCCGCCGAGAAAATGAAAGCAGTTCCATATTTTTATCTAAATTTTCCACCCCTTAAGAAGACTTAAAAAAAAGGAGCATATTATGTTCGAGAGAAATGTTGTGGAGAGAAAACAAATGGTGTTCGGTGAACATTTTTTCCTTTGTCCGACTATGAGACATTTTTTATTTTTATCTATGTTTTGTAAGGGGGCTTTTAGGGGGTCGAAAAACCGAGATAGTATGTTACGGAGATGTATTGGGAGGGAAAATTCATCGAGATCTACAAACTTTTTTTTCAAAAGAGATCATTAAGTCTCAAGTTCGAATTGTTGAGGTTTAATTTCGGTAGTGCTTGGAAGAAGGTGTTTTAACACTATCTGGCGGTTAATCCTTAGATATGTAGGTTGCATTTGGGGCAAAAAGCCTAATATGAAATTTTAACTTTTTGTCATATTTCACCCTGTAAAATTGTACCTTGTTAAGTATGGTTTTGTCAAACTAAGTTCACCACAAATATATACACTAAGGGAAAAATTGCTTTGTAAAATCAACCACTTTACTTTTGATTCAATGTCAAAATATAGTTGGTAAGTTCAACGAAATACGACAACGTGAGGTATATGGTTAGGTCTTGTTCTTCTTTTTATGCCTTACTAATTTATACCGCATTTAGACAGAGAGACAATAGTTCAAAATGACTTAAAGGGAAAGGTTTTCAACGAATGAAAGGTGCTTCTAACCATATAGTACGTCACGAAAAAATGTGAATAAGAACAAGAGTGTCGCAATATTTGTAAAGTGCCTAAAAAAGGGTAAAATGGATAATGCCGACGAGTACGAGGAAGCTGAATACCTAAACATATTGTAACAATTGAAGAAAAAACCGATCCGGATGATGAACTTCATTAACTTTTAAAAGTAATAAAAAAAAAACATATAAAAATGCATTTGAAACTACCGCAAATGTTATTTAAATCAAAACGAAATTTTCTTTGAATCAACCTCAAATGTTTGTTAAATCAAAAGAAAATATTAATTGATTTGAATACTAATCAAATTCAATTTAATAACTTCAAATCAATATTTTTTCACAGTCACTTCAAATAATTTCGTCTTTGGAACTAAATCGTTACTGATATCTATTGAATCAACAGTGAAAGTTGTCGTTTTTTCCCTGAGTGTAGAAAATCTTGAAAATTTTAGAAAAAAAATTTTTTTGATACACTCTGCCACATTGTCCAAATTGATAACCAGCCTATAGCGATTTTTCGGTAGTCCCTTTTTTTAATTCAGTCAACATACAACATTGTGACTGAGAGTTTTGGAAACATTGAATTCCCACGACAAGGAAACACCTGATGGATGCTGCTGCCTTACTTACGCGTTTGTTTACTTTTTGGAAACAGTTTTGTTTACAACTGCATGGAGAGTCGCTCCAACTGCTCGAAATCTGGTTTTACTCGTATGTCGTTGTTTGTGTCTTGTTTTCATTATTATAACAACTTGTCCTCTTCATCACCTTAACAATTATGCTGCTGCTACTGTTCAGAGGAGCAACATAGCAATTTAATTTCGATCATTGAACATTTTCATGATGATTTGTTTTCGATTGCAATTTGTAAGGAGGTGTTAATTTTTTATAGATTTTTGGGATTAACAGCGGCTATGAGGAGTCAGCGACTGTGACAACAGTCGTAAATGTGGAATTATGTTGTTATGATGAGAAATGTCATAATTTAGATTCCCAATTGGTTTTGAAAAGAGATAATTTTGTTTCTTATACTTACTACATGGGAAAGTTGCAACAAAACTTTGTATGGTAACAAATTCCCAGAAGTCAAAAGAATAACAAAATTGACTGTAAGGTATTGCAAGTTTTCGTATAGTTCTTACTCCTTGAATAATGACAAAAAAAAATCATTAATATAATAAAATTTGTTATGGTTTTCTCTTGTCTCGTAAATAAGAATCTTTGGATTTTTGTTTTTTGAATGAAAGAATTTGTCAACCCACATCACTTTGTTTGCACACGTGCGTTTTGCACTCATCAATCATATGCGATATTTACTTTTTATTTGTGAACTGCAACTTATGTTTCAAAAATCCTTTGCAAAATAAATAAAACTATCATCAACAATAGGAAAAAATCGCACATTAACTCTGCATGATATCAGCAAATGACAGTGATACATTCAACGGTTGCACGTGCAGTAGTGACAACAGAAAATTGCAACAAATTCATAGCAAGCAGCGTTTAAATGATTTTTTTTTTAGTTGTGATTGTGAACGTTTGTCATTTGTCCAGAAAATTTGGTTTCTAGGAATTTGATAAAAAATAGAAATCACAAGAAATAGGTTTATTCGCCTTTTAAAAAGCAGTTCAGCAAAATGTGCATGAGGCAATTTTATTATTTCTGAATCTTTAGAACTAAAGATTTCCATCATCAGTGATAAAAAAAAACTACCAGGATAAAGTGAGAAAAAAGTGTTATGAGCCTGCCTGATCCTTATGAAATTAACTAAGTTATACCGCATATAGCCAGAGAGACCATAGTTCAAAATGACTTAAAGGGAATGATTTTCAACGAATGAAAGGTGCTTAAACAGTTATTGGATTACTCGAAAATCCGATTAAAATCCACCTAAAAACAGAAAATTAAATGCCACAATTATTTCTCCATAACACTATCAAGCTGGTGGCCGATAGTCATGTTAGAAGTATACTCAATTCCAATAATGTGAGCAATGCTTAACAGCTTACGACAAATGTAAATTCGACGAGGCATACGTGTAGAAGATTTGAATCTGATTTAGTATTGAAGTATGATCAAAGATGAGTCAGGTTATCCAAACCGAATTTGACAATAAACTTCATACTTCATATGTTTTCAGGTGCGGATCAGGTTATTAGTTCAACGGGGAATTAGGTTTTCTATTTAAGTTCTGATTAGAAAAGTTATACAATATACAAGGAGAAAAATCCACGCCATAATTTTTCTTGACTCGGGTAGAAAAAAAATAAAAGTAATTAACACTAGATTTCAAACATAAATTACCTACCTTATAACACCGTTTTGACTTTATAATTTTTTCCGTGTGAACTTTACAGTTAGGTAAATATCACAAAAATATATAACCTCTTTGACTTTTAAATTCTAGTATAAATATTTATGTTCGGACAGACATTTTCTTAATATACAAATTTTATACTTCTTTACCACATAGGCCAGTAGTGCAGAGGATATGTTTCTATCTATCACACGGACTGACAATGGATCGAATCCTAGTGAAGTCAGTTGGTTTTTCTTTTTTTTTTTTTGTTTGAACCTTACAGTTCTTGTATGATTCATTATTTTTTGTTGTTGTTGTTTGAACTTTACAGTAAGTTAAATATCGCCTAAACTTTTTCCAAAAAATTACTACTCTGTAAAGTCATTCAAAAAATTCTGAATTGACTATAACAGCAAGGTTGTCACTACTTTGACTTAAAATTCTGGAAGAATTTATCAGAAATAAAGTAGTACGCACAAATTTTTTACACCGTGAAAGGATTAAAATCTTATCATTATTATAAGCTTATTCTCATGAGCATTTACAAAACTCCAAGTATAATTTTGACTCAAATAAACGCAACTGGAACAGTAAAAGTTTTCAATACTATTCAGATTGCGATATTGTGATATGAAATTGTTAAGACAGCAGTATCAAAGGATCCGATACTGTACTCTGATCAAACCCTCCTACTTGTCCAAACATTCATATTCATACACAAAATAAACGCAAAGATCATTTTGTCTTTATAATCATTTCGCCGGTGCTTGCGAAGACTATCTCTTCTTTAAATGCGGACAAGAAAATCTTTTTTTTGAAATTGCGGCGAAAAAAATCTTTTTTGTAATATACGGACAAGAAAATCACTTTTTATAAAATGCGGAGAAGAAAATAACTTATTACAAAATGCGGAGAAGAAAATAACTTATTACAAAATGCGGCGAAGAAAATCACTTCTTACAAAATGCGGCGAAGAAAATCTCTTTTTTAAAAATGCATCGTAAAAAATCTAATTTTTTCGAAAAAAGGAATAGGAAAAATTTTTCTGAAAAAATAAAATAAATAAAGAGATTTTCTTCGCCGCATTTTGTAAAAAGTGATTTTCTTCGCCGCAATTTTATACAAAAAAAAATTTTTTCGCCGCAACTTTCGGTTGGAAAATTTTCTTCGTAAGCACCGGCGATTTAATTAATCTAAATAGAATCCAAGAATTTATACAATCTAAAAATAAATTCTTTTAAAATGCACATTCCTACAATTCCCTTCGACGCCGCGGCAATGTCGAAGAATTCAAGTGACGATGATCGATCACATTGCAGTTACATCAGCAAATTTCCAAGTAAAAGCCAAGCAAGCAACCAATGTATCATCCCACCACAGAGCCTGTTAATCGAAGCCCGTGCCAATCGCGTGAGTAAAGTACGCTGGAACTGCTGCTGTTGCATTTGCTTTTAGTCTTTTAGTGTTTGGCTTACAACGTTTCTTTAGCACTCAAAGTATAGCTTGGATAAACTTAAGAATTTGTTGTTTTTCTTCATGGAAATTAATTAATTTAACAACGGCTCAAAAATCTTAATTTAAGTTTATGAAAAGGAATGAATAAGAAATTATGAAATGATGAAATGATGATATGATGAAATGATGAAATGATGAAATGATGAAATGATGAAATGATGAAATGATGAAATGATGAAATGATGAAATGATGAAATGATGAAATGATGAAATGAGGAAATGATGAAATGATGAAATGATGAAATGATGAAATGATGAAATGATGAAATGATGAAATGATGAAATGATGAAATGATGAAATGATGAAATGATGAAATGATGAAATGATGAAATGATGAAATGATGAAATGATGAAATGATGAAATGATGAAATGATGAAATGATGAAATGATGATATGATGATATGATGAAATGATGATATGATAAAATGACGAAATGATGAGGTGATTAAATGATGAAGTGATTAAATGATGAAATGATATAAGAAAAGTAGCATACAGTGATAAAGGGCGCTTATAAAGAAATATAAACCACCGCGCGGTGGGACCCTTCGCCTCCAACCCTTTCTTACGGTACTTTTTATTCAACTCGCACCTTCGGTTCCACGAAACATTTTCAACAGGAATCATTAAATATTTCCATCTGTATTTTACAACTTAAGTATTTGAATTTGATTATGGAGGACAAATACCTAATCCGGTCCGTGCTGTTATCGAACAGTACACGTTACTATCTACACGAGTTAACTACACATGCATATATTCATATGCCACTGATTCTCCCCATCTTAATTCAGTCTCTGTTACTGTGCAATCAGTCAGTCTCATACATTATTCAGTGGAACCTCTAAAAACATCGTTTTAAGTCGTTTAGCTTCGCACTTTCTCACGGTTTGGTTTTTTATATTCCAAGCCATATGCGACTGATTGTTGTACATAGTTTATGATTGTTGTTGTTATTGTAGTATTATACCACCACCATATGATACTACGAACAGGGCACGGCACCAACGGCACATCACTACTCTCCAATGGGCAAAGCTTTCATGATGATGATGATGATGGCGCATGCAATCGAGTTGATTGTGACTTTAACGTTTGCGCTGGCAAACAGACAGACAGACAGGGAAACAAACGAACATTTGGCTTTTGATTTGTTCAAAGTCGTCTAAATGATTTTATGACCCGTCGACATTAGGCAAGCGGCTCACGACACCTTTGAACGCGCCGAAATTAATGAGTTTGTAATTAATTGATGTTTGTTTGGACACTTTGGTTGATGGTTTAATGCAGATGAAGAGTGCGCGTTTGGAAAAAGATCATTACAGTTTTTGTGGCTTATGTTTTCAAGAGCATTATTCATTTCATGAAGGTACTTTGCTTTTAAATTAAACTTAATTGAATGTCACTAAGGTATTGGTGAAATTCTCTTTGCTTTGTGGTAGAAAAACATCCGTTACAAGCGGGTCGTCAAATCGGATAGTAGTGAATGAGCAGTGTCAATGCATTTTCGGACGTCTCTTTTTTTTAAATGTTTAAAAAATTAAAGGAAAAATAGAAAAAGGGGGTGTGGCATGGGGAAGGTTCACTGTTGGCATTTTCGTGATTGGATGCCACTACTCGTAAGCGATTTGTATCTTAGCACTTAACTTTCTGAAACTTTGGGCTTCATTGTGATAATCTACATTAGTGATGAGCAAATTTAGTCTTGGTATTGATTCTTGGTCTTGGTCTTGGTCTTGGTAATTTTGCAAAACCAAGACCAAGACGCTGATATCATTGCAAGACCATGGTCTTTGTCTTGCTCACGATGATCATGAAGACCAATGCTGCTTTTTAGTCTTGCGAATTTATAGTTAATAGATATGTCACGCCCCTTTCAAGCATAAAATCATATCTCAATCCGAAATTTGGCATCTTAAAAACCCAACTGCTTTGTAAAAATAGGGTTTGGAAATTTTTTATACTCAACAATCTTTAGAAATTTTTTCAAGACCAAGACCGAGACGAAGACTTAATGACCAAGACTCAATATCAAAACCAAGACCAAGACTCAATGTGCAAGAACAAGACCAAGGCCAACACTGCTATGGTTATAACTAATCTATATTTGTATAAGAAACATAGTCCAATACATGCATTTACTTTTGCTACCTTATGCTTACTTGGTTTCGCTACAATTGTCGTCAACCACTCTCCTCTTTTTTAGCGGATGGGGGTTGAAAACATTTATAATCTTAAGCCCGATCGGCGCCGGTGACAGTTCTTTCAGACTATCCTAAACGTTTTACCGACTAAAGCACCTCCTCTTCATCTGGAAAACAGTTTTCTAGCATTGCATCACGGGTGTTCTCTTTACTAATGCATTCTCGTTATAAGCCTACGTTGGAAATCCGGGGAGACCCAGAAGGCGAAACCGCTAACCGCTAAGACGAAATTCAACCTGTTCTGAAACCCTTAGTCTCTGCCAAGGAGAACACAGATTTATGCTGAGACCACTACCAAAAAAAAGTGTGCTAACGGCTAAGCAAGAAACGCATAGTGGCCATGTTATTTAATATCAAAACACTTCTTGACTTCTGGCAGCTTGATAAGCAACCAGGCTTCTCTCCTTAAAGCGTAGTACGCTTCCTACGTATCATCAAATGAATTACCAATTTTCTGCGCTCACCAGCATAGTTGGTATGATGTTTCCGACTGTAAGTGGACCAACGCGTTCCTGTAACTTCTGTTTTCTCTCCGGTCAATTCCAGCTGTTGACGTTCGACGCCGTCAATTTCTGCGTTGCCTCAAATGCAGTCTGGTCTATTTGTTTTCTCCATCCTGTTTAGGAACCAAAATTCTCTACCATCAGCAATAATGAGAATGAATTTTTGATGGGAAAAGTCAGTCAACTAGTGAAGAAAAATGTATGGAAATGAACTTAAATCAAAATAGTAAAGACAGAAGTAATGTCATAATATAAATTGTCATCAAAGCAAGACTGCTTTTCGGCCTTCTTAATTTATAGTTTATATATTTGTCATGTCCCTTTCGAGCATAAAGTTATCTCTCAATTCAGAATTTGGTATCTTAAACCATAACACTTTGGGAAAATAAGGTTGGAAAATTTTGTATACACAACAATCTTTAGAAATTTTTTTAAGACCAAGAACGAGACCAAGACTCAATGTTTAAGACCAAGACAAAGACTGTTTTAGTCTTGGTTTGCTTAACCTTAAATTTAGGATTAGTATTCTCGATTACACTTCAGTCGTGATTTTTGTCGGATATTATATTCCTATATTAAATTCAATACAATGTCTTATTTTTTTGGATATGCACTAAATTTCCCGAAAGAAAGTCAAATAATGTCAAAGATTCATAGGCCGCAACAACATCAAGTAAAGACAATAACTTATTAGTCCAGTAAAACTGGACTTTCTGAACAAAATAATTGGAGTCAGCAATCGTGTTATTTTGGTATTTCAAAAGAAATGCCAAAAATCGGCAATGAGCTCGCTTCCACATAAGAAGTTATTCAAGCTGAAAGTTCGCGAAATCAGTTTTTATGCAAATATCTCGCGTTCTATTCTTATAGGTTCTATCTACTTAGCTGTACGTCTTAAGAAATCGAATCTGAGAAATTTTCTGCTGGAAATTTTATGAGCTACAAAATTGTAGACAAACAGAAATTTGAGCCAGAATTACTTCTTATGTGGAAGTGATCTCGTTGTCGAATTTTGGCATTTGCCTTGAAACACCAAAATAAAATATGCCGGCTCTTATTTTTTTTTTTTTTTTTTTGATCAGAAATCTCTTCAGAGTCTAATTTTGCAGGACTACATGTATATTTCCAAATCTGTAGAGCCCTATATATAAACTTTTAAATGGTTTTAAACTGAGACGGAACAGTAGCACCAACCATGATTTAATTCATGTGTGAATTGAAAAATATTGTGGTAAATTTGTATTTTTTTAGTGATACGCTAATGAAACCACAACCATCTAACAGCACAAAGTGTCCCCATCATTGTTATATCTAACTAAACATTTAATGGATTATCACCAAATCTTTATCATGGGTAGCTAACTATATACAATACGACCCATAATAATAACAATAAAAACAGCAATGCCACCACCATTATCAGTTTGTTTAAAGGGACCAGCATAATATTAGCAACAATGGTGCATATGGAGACCGCAACAACAGCAACAACAACTACTACTGTAACAACAATGATAAAAATGTTTATTATAAACAACAACAACATTCCAACAAAAACCAGAGGCAACAGCTGGTGGTCATATTCCCATCGCCTAGTCATTGTAACACTCTCTCTCAGTTGGTTTATTCGTTCGTTTATATTGTCATTTGGGACCCCAGCAGGGGGCCAAAGAAAAAAAAAATACTTGCGGTGCTAACTACCGACAAAAAACACAAACAAACAAAAAAAGGAACAACAAAAACAAAAACTGAAAAATAAAACCCAACTTGAAAAACAAAAATTTAGTCACTGCTCCCCTTAGAAACAAAGTCGTAGTTAAAATCCATGAATAAGTTGTTGACGGGCGGGTAAAACGATTCACAGCACCACTATCTACTGCGGTTGGTTACTTGGTTGGTTGACTGCATTGGCTGGCGTTGTTGATCTCCACTTTACAAAAATTATCACAGCACAGGAGCGGTTGTTCTTTACCTTTTCGAAGGCAGAATGTTCATCAGTTGTAGCTACTGGATGACTCTAGCAGTTTTAGGTATGAAACCTTTAAATATCAATAAGGTCTTCTTTAGTTCCCTGTCAAGTTTTTCTTCATCTTAAGTGATGTCTTGGAGATTAAGCCTTGGTCTTGGTTTTGGGCATTAAGTCTTGGTCTTAAAAATTTCTTAAGAATGTTGATTATGCAAAATTTTCTGATTTTTCAAAAGCAGTTGGGTTTTTAGGATGCCAAACTCCATATTGAGAGATGATTTAATGTTCGAAGGGGGTGTGATATCCCTATTAACTACAAACGAACTAGACCAAATAGCCATCTTGGTCTTGGTAATTTTGTCAACAGCAGTCTTGGCCTCGGTCTTGGCCTTTAAAAAATTTCTAAAGATTGTTGAGTATTAAAAATTTCCAAACCTTATTTTTCCAAGCAATTGGGTTTTCAGGATGACAAATTTCGAATTAATCGATGATTTTATGCTTGAAAGAGGTGTGACACACTTATTAACTATAAACAAACAAGACTAAAAAGAGTAGTCTTGATTTTGATGATCATTGTGAACAAGCCCATCGCCGACTTGGTCTTGAAAGTATTTCAGCGTCTTGGTCTCAAAAAATTATCAAATTACAAAATAAGAAGATCAATTTTGCTCATTTGCACTATTCATCTTTAATTAATTTTGCTTTACTTTTGTTATCTATAAGTGTATCCACCTTTTCTTCTGCATCATCTTAACTTCAATTGATTAATAGTTTCTTCATCTTATTCACTTTCACTCTTTCGTTTTAATCTTCTGAATTACTTCCTCTTCATCTCCTTCATTTTCTTATGCATCTTTATTTGTATCTTTCTTTCTCATCTCTCGATTTTCTTCCTTTTATCATCTTTCTTTCCATAGCTTCTTATTGATCCTTAATTTTTTCCTTATCTTTTAAATTTTTTCCTCTTCTTGGTTTATCATCTTCATCTATTCATTTGCTCAATCATCTTGTTCTTCTTGAACTTTTCGACCTTCTCTTTTTTCCTCTTTTTTTATCATCATATTCCTTTACTTCAACTTCAGCCTGGTCTTCAATTGATTTCTTAACTTTAATTTCCTTATCTTCTTCTATAACTGTTTCTTATTCTTTAGCTAACTTTTCCTTCCTTAAGTTTTTCTTCCTATTCTGCTTCTCTTCCTTGTACTTGTGCTTCTTTTCTAGTTTTTAGTATACTTCTCCCCTTCTCCATTTCTTTCTCCTCATTCGGTTTCTTCGTCCTTTTCGATTTTTTATCTCTCTTTATGCATGTTATGTCTCCATTTCTTAATTTTTTTTCTTCTCCAACTTCTATTCTACACATGCAATCGCCATAATTTTATACCCAAAGTTCCTAACCCCCAGAAAACGCCCCTGTTTACACATTTGAACTCAATCGATTCGCTTCAACGAAATGCATGCCATCATCAACCAACCATGCCTCGTAATTGCGTGATTTCATATATACAACCCGACATACCGATACACCAAAGCGTTTATATCGTACGACAATAACAACAACAAAAGTTTTAGCAATCCATCGGATCGCATCGCAATCCATCCATCCGTCCATCGTGTGGGAAACACACGACAAATCTGTTTCCCACGGTCTGGAAAAGTGTGTATATACAATGCGATTTACAAAAACAACTACAACAGCAACAACTACAACAGCAACAACAATAACAACAACAACAGACAGTAACCGCATGCAAGACAGCGGCAGAGAACTGTCATCATTGACAATAAGTAAGACATGAGCAGCGAACAGCGCATGGGGCCACAGCGCTTGGCGCGATCATTGGCCGACACAACTCAACTTGGCAATTGGCACAAGCGAAGCGCAAGAGTCGTGCACATTAACAGGAGCATAATATTATTTTTTAGAGCGCAAAAGAGCGCCGATTGGGAGAGTAGAAGTGAGCATAGTGTTGCCAAGACATCCAATGCAAATTACAAAACTATTTGAGAATTCCTCTAGTCTGAAGATATGTAGGACTTAGCCCTTATTCGTTAGTAATATATTCAGTGATAAGCAAACCACGATCAAGACCAAAATCAAAACAAAAATCAAAAACAAGAATTAGGCCAAAATCAACACCAAGATCAACCCCAACGCCAGAATCAAATCAAAATTCAAAACCAAAATCGAAACCAAACCAAAATCAAACCCAAGACCAAGCCCTAAAACCAAGATCAAGACCAAAACCAAACTCAAAACCAAATAAAAATCAAAATAAAACCAAAATTTAAGCCAATACTAAGGCCAACAACCAAGGCCAAGACCTAGACCAACAACCAAAGAAAAGATCAAGACCAAAACTAAAATCAAATCCAAAACCAATACCCAAGACTTCCCCCAAAACCTGAACCAAATTCAAAGCTAAAGCAGTCGAAACCAAAATCAAAACCAATTTGAAACCAAGATCAAGAACTAGGACTAAGAACAAAGACAAGAGTTAAGACCAAGACCAAAAACTAAGAACAACAAAAATTCAAAGCCAAAATCAAAACCAAGACAAAAGCCAAAAACTAGGACCAAGACCAGGGCCAAAAACCAAAATCAAATCAAAAATTAAAACCAAAACCAAAATCAAAACTAGACAGAGATTAAAAAAGACCAAGATCAAGGCCAAAACTCTTAGGACTCATACCAAAAGTTTTTTAATGCTTTTTTATAGCATTTAAGAGTAACACAATTTAATTTGGCGTTAGTCGGCAACACTGTTTTGACTTTTTTCTACGCTCTTCGTCATGCTCTCGCCAATGAGTAAAATCGTAAACGGTAGCCTCTC
Source organism: Calliopum simillimum (assembly GCA_951812925.1). NCBI lineage: Eukaryota > Metazoa > Arthropoda > Insecta > Diptera > Lauxaniidae > Calliopum > Calliopum simillimum. The sequence continues at coordinate 14,679,151 of OX638368.1, forward strand.
CGCTGTTACGCTCTGCTACTTCATTTACAATTTTAAGAACCCCCACCAAAGTGTTATAAAAGATATAGGAGAAACTTGTTTGCGGCTCATTTCAAAACCAAAATCCATAGTGGCTACAACGCAGAAGAAGTCGAAGCAGAAGAAAAACCGTTTAAAAATTTAAAATTAAAGTCGCGTTTATACGTAGTAGTACATCTAAGACTTTAATTCGCGGTAAAAAGAAAAACTAAAAACCATGGTCATGGAAATGTCCAAAACCTATCAGTATCGCAAGGTGATGAAACCATTGCTTGAACGTAAACGTCGCGCACGCATCAACAAGTGTCTGGATGATCTCAAGGATCTAATGGTCGAGTGTTTGCAACAGGAGGGTGAACATGTGACGCGCCTGGAAAAAGCCGATATACTCGAATTAACTGTGGAACATATGCGCAAGTTAAAACAACGTGGCGCACTCTCATTGCAAGCACAATCGAGCGCACATGTTGAATCCTTTCGTTCAGGATACGTGCATGCGGCAGATCAAATATCACAAGTGCTACTACAACAACAGCAAGCCGATGAAATTGGTGCAAAAATTATGAAATTTTTATCGGCGCGTTTAATCGAGATGCAACATCAGCTACTGCGCACATCATTGGTGACGACGACAACAACTCCTCCATCTCCAACAGCATTATCGTCAACAACAGTTCTGCCGTCGGCAAATGTGCCAGCGATTTTTATGACAACAAACTGCACTGCTGTTCCAAATTACGGCGCCGCTTATGGTTTGCAAATGCGCAACAAAGATTGTCCAACAGATCTCATTGATGTAACAACAGTGGATAGTTGCTGTTCACCCACCTTATCCTCATCATCCGGTAGAGACACCGCATCGGTAATATCTGTTGATTCGGATTGTTCCGCTGACTCAGTATGGCGTCCATGGTGATTGATTGAGGGGCATCAACTGAACTTGCAGTATTTACTTTAATCTTTAGCATTATGATGAAATGGCGTTTGGAGCGACGATTGTGTACATTTGCGTCAAACGTCAGACAAACGAAATCGTTGGTCTTCCAAATTGAGAATTTTGCAAGCTTGTTGATTGAATCAAAGCGGGACGCTTAATGTGGTTTTTTGCAAAGTTTTTTCGTACTTTTAACTGTGATATAAATTAAATAATTTTGAAAATTTCCTATGTAGATTCATAGTTTTATAGTTATTAATCGTAGATATACATGAATTGTATGCAAATTGTCTTTGAAAAGTGGTCAAGAAGCTTTAATTAAAGTACTGAGATTTAAGAATCCATTAAAAAGATTGTTAATGACATGATAATTAATAAAACTTAAAAGATACTATAAAAACTATATTTTCATGGCTATGCCGAGATTTTCTATGGAAATTGCAATTGGACATTTAGAAATGTGAGTATATTGAGCGATAAAGTGTTCAACTCAAACATGAATGGGTAACAGGATTATGAAGTAACGATGCCTGGATCATCATTACAAAACTAGCAATATATGCTGATTGCGTAACACAGTGGGGCATCTGTTTTATTTGGTTATGTAGTAATCACTGATTCTGACGAGAAAGTTCTTCTTTGAAGCAGGAAAACTTTGCTATAGTGCTCAGGGCAGCTATTCATACTACTTAAATCAGTGGAAGTCGATCATGTGAACTGACTACAAAAGTCAAATGGGTAGTATTTTTTTTTTTTTTTTGGAGTTAAAGAGCAAATTGGGCGTAATGAACCAAAAAAATTTTTTCTGCTCAAATATCAATTTCCCCTCACTCGACTTATTACCTTATTAGGTCATTTAAGAAACCCTTTCTTGAGAATTTGGCTATAGCATGTAAACGATGCAAAAAACCATTAAGATCAATTCGAGAAAAATATCGCTCGGAAAAAATAGTAAGGTTCACTGCAAGCGTCAACGAAGGGTATACCAATTTTTAAATATAATGGTGCAAAAGTCCAAAACTGTGACTTAAGCCAAAAAACGTAGCATCATCACAATATTTCAATGAATAACCATTTAAATTACTTGTTGATCCTGATAACTTTTTTCGGGTAACTAGAGCAAATATTTCTGTGGTACATATAGACCCATTATTCCCCTGTTTAAGGAGTAATTTTGTACCTTTTTGAGAATTGGTCGAAAATTACCCATTTTTGGGGTATGTAGAGGGATAAAGTTTTCAACAAAAATATTCCACTTAATATCCTGCTTAAGTTTTCAAAAGATTTTTTTTTTCTGATTCGGCATAGATGACGCTATAATCGACAAAAACAAAAAATAAACTTCATGAAAAAAATGTTTAATCAAAAAACAAAAAAAACTGTTACCTTTGGCCTGGCCAAACATTAAATACCCTAGACAGCAGTATTCACCCAGTTTTTTCTCAGAGTTTGCATTTATAGTTCTTAGTATTTAAGTGAAATTTGGTTGGATTATCTGAAAAAATATTTTCAGAATAGCGTTTTGAAGCTTTTGCTTATATGAGAGGTGCCACGCCCTCTTGTCTGAATTCGACCAGCTTTTTCTCAGAGCTTGCGCTGACAATTCGTAGTATTTATGTGTATTTTGGTTGCATTGTTGTGAAATATACTCCAAAATTTGCATTTTGAAGATATTTTTGTATGGGCGGTAGGCGTGTCCATTGACCGATTTCGCTCATTTTCAATCCCCCGAGCTATCTTTGACGACGGAGGCTGTGTACCAAATTTCATTGAATTATCTTGCTTAGTTTTCCCAAAAAATGTATTTCTACATACAGCCGTTACCCAGCCAGCCTGCCAGCCAGCCAGCTAGCCACCCAGGCAGCCAGCCAGCCACCCAGCCAAACAGACGGACATGGCTATATCGACTCAGGAAGTGACGCTGATCAAGAATATATATACTTTTCCATATCTGCCACGCCTCCTTCTCTGCGTTACAAACGGAAGGACAAAGTGAATATACCCTGGGTGTAGGGTATAAAAATGTGTCCAATGTTTTTAAGAGAGCTTTTCAACAATATCAATCCTGATCACCACCCGCAGGAGAGCGATAGAGATGCCAACTCTTAATTTTCCTTTGAGATGACTGGGGGTCAGGATTGGTATCGTTGAAAAGCTCTCTTGAAAATATTGGACACATTTTTTAGGTACAAAAATTTGTATTTTTAATTTCATTTTTGTCAATTACAGCGTCAAAAAACTGTTTTAGATAAAATTAACGTATTTTTGAACGTAAAATCCGAATCCGCAAAAAAACTTGGAGGTTCCCATACATAATTTTGAATTTGGAGAGTCAAGATTGGTATCGTTGATTAGCTCTCTTAAAATTACTGGACATGTGTTTTTTTGTTTTTTGATTTAACTTGCAGCCTTCAAAGCATTTGACCATTCCGGGACTTTTGATACGGCCTGTATGTTGAAATTGGTACTCCCTATATGGTTGACGTCTTGAGTGTTTTTACTATTTTTTATGGGGAACATTTTTCTCGAAAAGACCTTGATAGTTTTCTGAAAGATAATAACAAGAGGGTCATAGCAAATCGTTAGTTGAAGAAAAAAAATTTTTGGTTCATTGCGCCCAACTTTCTCTTAATCATCACAAATGTAAAATCGATTTTAAAGGTCTTTAGGAATATCAATTTCACTCTTAAAAAGCTCCAGAAATCTTACAGTTTAACAAACTCTGTTACGTATATATTTTGTATCAATTGCAAAAGCAAAACTTTTGAAAAAAGAACCACTGTACGTCGTGGAAACAACTGATAGAAATAAGAAATACTTGAAAGGGGTTTTACCCCTAGTTTAATACAGTTCATAGTGGATACATTTTGTGGAGAGAGGTTAAATAGCTCGACAACTGTTACGGTCTAGTAATGCAAGTGCTGACTGTTAAAATGATAGAGCGTATGATATAGATTTGCGCATAGTACATTTGCGAGACTAGAGTAGACTCTCGAAGAATATCCATACTCAATCTTAGCTAAGGTACAAACCATGGATTCAGATCTGTACTCTAAACTGAATTTCCAATCAGAATTCTAAACCATTTCACATTGCAAAACTATTAAGATTACAAGCACTTGAAAAGTAGCTGCTAAAGGAGAAAGTATCACAGATGTCCATGGATGATATCATAACTAAAACAAATAAAGCAAAATTCCAAATAAAAAACACCAATTTTTTTTTTTCAAATATATAAATTGTTTTATTTATGGCAAAAATAATAAAATATCACAATTTTTTAAAGCTCTAAAGTTGCTTCGTATTATTTTTCAATTGATAAAAGTGTGAAAAATAAGCGAAACCAGACAATAATTCTCTTTCTTTCTTTCTTAAAAAAAAAAACTGCTAACAGTTGACTGCTGACTTCTATAATGAAGTTACGGAACTGCTGCACGCGCTGGAAGGCAGGAACATTTGATGATGATACTTAAGCTTGAGCCCAACGCGCATGAAATTGTTGTACAGCAATTTGATTTTTCGTATTGCAGCACAATGGTTCAATAAGATCATTATCAGCAGCGATATCAGTTTGTGCAGTCCAAAAGAATGTGCCATGTGCGGTGCGTACAAAGTGCACGGGCACTGTGGTGATGTCAGCATAGTCGAAATCTTCCATTTCACAGGATAAACGTTCGTTTGCGGCATTTTCAAAGGATTCCAATGAGTCACATACACTTTCACGATCAGCATTGCGTAGATTCTCCAAGGATTCGAGTGATTCCAGAGAAGCAGCAGCAGCTTTCTTTGTATTTTGCAAATTCTGTAGATCACAAAACAATTGAGTTTGTGATTTCTGTTTGAAAAGTTGACGCAACAATTTCTTGATGGTGTAGGAAACTTTTTTCGGACTTGGCTTGTTGGATTCCATGGTAGTGTTCATGTTGTTGTTGGTAATTTCTATGCGCATTTTTATTAAGATTTTTAAATTTAAAATTTTTCGTAAATTTTTACAAAGTTTTTTGTAACTTTTTTGAAATTCAGTTCTTTACTGCACGTTGGCTGTTTGTAGAATGCTAAAGGATCCTGTCGTACGTCGTATTTATATACCTGCAGCAGTTCGTGTTCGTGCTATTCCTACAACAGCAGCAGGTCAGCCAAGGAAAATACGCATACCTACACAACACAAAGTGTGGGAAACACACAAGGATATTTGGTGTTTAACGATAAAGTCCATATGAAAAAAATGGCAGGTGCGTTTTGAGAATCTTTCTGGTGTTTGAGATTTAACCTGCAGATGCTGTATAACGTCTGCTCACTCTAACATCAACACTGCTGATGAGAGACAACATGTTGCATACAATATATAGTAGGATAGCATAAGGATAATGAGCATAAAATGGAAAGCAAATCATTGAAATCCTTTTTGGAGACGTTCGGATCGTGAGAAACGAGAGTTCGTGCATGTTCCCACACTTTTCAACTGTATAATCTGTAAAAAGCAAAAAAAAATAAAAAGAATAAAGATTGTAAGGATCTTTTATTACAATATTCTTTGTGAAGACAAGACACTGTACAGTAAAAAAATTTTTAATATATATAGCAGGCAGGATAATGAATGCAAACAGAAAAAACCGAGCCAAACAATCAGCAGGATCGTTACAAAAAAAAAAGGAAAAAATTTTGAACACGTGTGCATTTAATTTCGTGGGAGCAACATATTTTCATTTTAAATTTTTTTTTAATGTGATCCTCAGCATCCTTGTGATATACTATAGGGCATTAATATAATTTAGAGGTGTGTAATTTTAGACATTTTCTTCAATGCTTGTTTTCTTTAGATTTTAAGTTAGATATTGTAGTTTTTTTTTTTTTCAATTTTAATTTTTATTGAAAATCCACATTATACGCAGTCATCCAAAATATGTGTGTGCTCTCCGATCGTGGGAAGCTCTCAGCGTTTTCTTATACAAAATTTTAAATGGCTTTCAATCACGTTGTTTGTCAGGCAACATATTGAAAAAAATAAAAAAAAAAATTTCAAAACTAAAAAAATATTTAACAGTTCATGCACAGCATTAAAAAGGATCATATTAAGGGTCATCATATGGGCGCGCATAAAAAGTGCATTGTACGTAACTGACAAGATATTTCTGCTGCTTTTTGGGTTCTCAGTTTTTTCCTTTACTTATTTTTTAACCTTTAAGCATTTGTGCTTCAGAGAAAAAAAAAAACTGAAACAAATTATTAATTTATAACGTGTGCTGGAGGAGCACACTTAGCGCATGCGCAGCAGTCGTCGTCACATCGCATGACCACGGGAGCGGCGAACTGTGGTTAATTGGGTGTTTCTTTTTTTTTTCAGTTATTTGTACTTTGTTGAAAACTAAAAATTATAAGGATATGTGTCATTCTGAGAAAAAAAAGTAGTATACATAACGTGTTCATCTCTTTTTTACCGAAAAAAAAAATCCCAAAAATTATCACATTTGGTAAGTTTGACAGGCTTTCATATTTTAAAAAAAACATGGTTTTTGACAGGAAACCTATTTAAGAAGAATGAGTTCATCTCTTTTCGACCGAAAAATCTTAAAAATTTATCGAAGATTACCATTTGGCAGGTTTGATAGGCTTTCTATTAAAAAAACAGGATTTTTGACAGGCAATTTTTTTAGTAAAAACTTATATATCACTTTTTGACCGAAAATCCAAAAACGAATTTATGAAAAATTACCATATTTGGCATGTTTGACAGGTTTTCATGTTTAAAAAAAACTGTATTTTGACAGAATTTTTTTTTAATAAGACTGTACTAATCTCTTTTTGACCGAAAAACAAGAAAAATTTACCAAATATTACCATATTTCAGGTTTGGCAGGTTGTCATATTTGAAAGAAACAGGATTTTTTAAAGGAAACGATTTTAATAAAAACATGTTCATCTCCTTTTGACTGAAAAAGTGAAACAATTTACCAATTATTACCAAAAATTACCGTTTGGCAGGTATTGATTTTTGACAGAGAACTTATTTAATAAGAACATGTCCATCTCTTTTTGACCGAAAAACCGTAAAAACTAATCAGAAATTAACATTAAGAAGATTAAACCGATTTTTAAATTAAAAAAAAAAACATGATCTTTGACAGGAAAAGCTTTTAACCCTTGCTTATTAAATTTTTTTTGGGATATATTGTCCCAGCCGGGTCGAAAGGGTTAATAAGAACATGTCCATCTATTTTTGATTGAAAAACTGAAAAAATTTGACAGAAAGTGAAATTTAAAAAATTTTACAGGCTTACATATTTAAAAAAATTGTATTTTAAACAGGGAATTTTTTTAATAAGAAAAAATGATTAGAAAACACATTAGATCAGTGAAATCCTATGTCCGCGGGCATTTAAGCTGTTGTGTTTAAATGCTTTGCGTATACGTATTCGCTCACAGATAAGCGTTTAACTGTGTCAATAGTTATGCAGATCTGCATCACTTGCTTGCAGCTTATGCAAAATATAAAAGCTTTCAATGAGCTTTTATACATTGACAAAGTACGCTAGTATTGAATATGGATATCACTGCTTTAGATGATATATGACTGTAAGTATGCAGATTCTTTTGCGCCCCGGAAATCCAGGATCGAAGCTACTTTTAGTTTTTGCCGTATATGCTATAAATGGTCTTTTGCAGAACTTCTTCGGAGTAATGCAAAAAAATCAAAAGTATGCCTTGGAGTAACAAAGAGTTTCTACTTTATTTCAAACAAAACTCATGAAATCTGGACAGTTTTACAAGTTTTTCTCAAAAATAACTGAACTGTTGGTAATTATTCAGCTCAACTTTTTTACAGAGATTTATTTTCGATATTTTTTTTTTTTTTGGTTTTAGGACACATTTCTCCAAAGTGAAAAACTTGCCAACTGGCAATACCGAAAAAAGGTGAAATTTTTTCATTTTTTATAATGGATATTCGCTACAACTTAAAATACACATAGGGACTTTAGATCCAATATATGTATGTAAGATATCTATTCTGATATAACAAACTACTGTTCCATTTCTAAAGTAAAAGAACTCAGGATCACAAACAAATTGAGCTCAAGGTTTTGTACCAATGTATTCTTAGGTCAGGAGTTGCCAGCTCCTAAGAGTCAAGCAGAGTTAAACCCATTGGATGTACTAAAGTTTCTGAAATCCTTTAGAATAGGCTTATCAGAAAAATACTCTAATTGAAATCGAAGTGCCTTAGTAAAGAAAGTTTTAGAAAGTTTTGGCAAAAATAATTACCCTCAAATATATAGTAGTATTGCAAACAACATAATGAATCGGAAATCAGGCTCCTAGGACCTCAATGAATCAAATCAATATCGCATTGAACTTAGTTGAAAATTATCAAAGATAAGTATAAACGACACGAAGAATATTTGAAGGAACGGTTTTCAACAGCTAAAACCATTGATGGAACCCGTGCTTTTCATTCGTTCAAGCCGTGTAATGATAATTCCCTTCAGTGCAAAATTATTTCAAATTATTGCAAAAGCTCTGTGATGGAAAGTATTAAATCTGTAAAGAAATAAGTCCCAAATTTTAATAAAAGTTCAATAATATCGTTTATTTCTTTAAATTTTATTTAGCCTGGAAAACTGCAGAGGGTAGAAGTATGTTCGGAAGCTTATGTGGTGGCACCATGATAAAAATAAAACAATTAATGCGAGTGAAATAATTTTGTTTGTTTTTGTTTGTTTTTTATTTTTTTATTATTTATTTGTTTGTTTTTGTTTGTTTGTTTGTTTTTGCGTCAACTTACAGCTAGCCTCGGCCGCTGTCTACCTATTAAATCGTTCAGATTTTTTTTTCTGGTAAGACATTACAAAAATTTTCTTTTGCAGTTATTAAGCTGATAGTTTAACGAATATTTTTTGCAAAAAAATTTTCTCCTTTAACACCGAGAAGTTAGTTAAATTATCATTTGTTTATTGTAAAATTAATTATTTATAAGCAAATTATATGTTTTTACGTGAACTATTTTTTATTTTGTTCTTCTACTTTAAAAAAATGTACCTGAAATTTTCAATCACTCATAAATTTTTTAAAAGTTAAAATTTTCAAAAACCTAATTTGAGGTTTTGCTTGTAACCTCTAAAGCTACCAAAATATGTTAAAAGATATATTAAAATCTAGTAGTCGATTTTTACTGGCCCGCATAAGGAATTTTGACTCACTACTAGTCAACATTGAACAAGAAAAAAAAAAACCTTAGAGCTGTCCTATAGGGTGGAGCGAATTTACTTTTTTTTGCAACTGCGTGACTCTGTGACCACAAACGTTTAAACTATGATTAAATAATGTTATCCCAAAAAATTTGTTTTTTTTTGATATCATCATAAGCTCGAGCGCTAGCTGAGTAGTCATCTATAATAAGTTTATTCAAAAACTGTTGGAATTGCAAAAATAAAAACATATATTTTCCTATGAAGCATGATGTTCTTAATAGAATGGCACAAATCGTTTTTTCGTATCGGGTCTTGTTACTATGATATTCACCACAAAACTATTAACCTTTCAAAAATGGTATTTTTGAGTTATTAAAAATCAATTCTGTAAAAATGGAATTAGATAATGGTTGTTATACTTAAAATTCAATAACTTAGTATAATTGTGTTGATAGCTTTATTGGTTTCCAAAATATTAGCCAAAAATGCTTAAGAGAGGTTTTACTTGCATAGACGGAGTGTTTTTGGATTTTTACTTTATTTGCAACATAAAATTATTAGGCATTGTCAAAATTGTTTACTTAGCTGGATTAGTTTCCCAAATAAACGCCAACAAAAATTATTTATACGAGGAAAAATAATGAATTTGATGACAAAATTACTAACTGAATGTGTATTGTACTGTGAACGATGGAACGAGCTTTGTGTCACTTCAGCGCTTGACACAAAATTCAGTAGCAATTAAGCACTCAAGGAGATAACAATAAATTTTGGTTTTTATACTTTTTCAAACATAAAATTCTGTTGTTTTTATTTCTTTAATGTGTTTTTTGCTTCTCAGTAGAAACACAATGTTTTTAGATATTATAGAATTTTTTTCGTGCTTTAATAATTTTTGTTGGCATATATTTTGGAAATCAATACTGCTATGTAAACAATTTAGACTAGGATAGATAAATATATGCCTAATCATTTGAAAAACATTTGGTCTTTATTTTGGGAACCAATAAAGCTATCCACACATGAGTTTTATGTAAATATAATGACATACATTATCTAATTCCTTTTAAAATAATTTTTACTAGAATCGCACAATGGTTAAAATGTAACCACAAATGTATTAAATAATTTTGGTTCTTTTTAGACAGTTTTAGTACTTTTTTTTATTGGTATTTGGTGCAAAATAGAAAAGCTTATTTATGATCCCTGGCACTAAGACAAATGTGAAACGAAAAGTAAACAAAAAACATGAAGTCAGTCAGCTTTTTGTCTTTCTCTTAGTGCTGTATCCTCTTTTCAGCTCTGTGTGACCGCGTATTTTGTCGTTGTTAATATTGAAAAATTTTGCATATAATTTTACCTGGCTTAATGGCAAAAAATTAAAATAATTTTAAATTTGTGCACATTTACACACTAATACCTTTTCAATGGTGTATAATTCAAAGCCGTGCTCCATTTCTAACATATTAAAAAAGGTAGGACAAAATTTTGTCTTGCGTATTAATATATAAATTACATAATTGATTTTAAATATCTCAAAAACTAGCATTTTTGAAGAGTAAATGGTTTTTGGTGAAAATCTTAGTAACAAGACCCGATACAAAAAAGGGTAAATGCTATTCTATTAAGGACATCATGCTACATTTGAAAACATATTTTTTGTTTTTCTAATTCCAACAGTTTTTAAAAAAAAAAACAAAAATGCAGTAGTTGAATACACTTTTTATTTCTACCAGGCTTCTCAGCTAGTGCGCGAGCTTAGGATGATGTCATAAAAACTCTTTTTCTATAATACTATTTAAGCATAGTTTTAACGTTTGCCATGGGACCCCTCTTCCGGTCAATAAAGTTCGTGACGATCCTAGGGTGTCATAAGGACGATGCTTGAAATAACCTTTTCCTTTGAAAATTACATTCGCTATAAGAAAAAAGCGTCTGTGATCTCACACATCATGTTAAGCAATTGAAATAATAATTTTCTGTGTACTAGGTTTATCTTTACCACCCAAAAGTTTTGTTTTGCTCCTGCTAAAAGGACATTTGATAACGAATTTTCATGGTTGAAGCTCTTTAGGAAAAAAAAAAATTCTAAAATCAGTTGAAAAATGGCTGAATTATGGCCGATATCTTCGGCATGATATCCGAACTTTTTGTAGTCAAAATCCGAATTTATGGAATACCAAATTTCATAAAAATTCCTTTCCAGACAATAAAACAAAAATTAAAAAAGACGGTCATTTGAAGTTTCTATGACCCATAAATTTTTTTTTTTTTGTATTCCCATATGATTTTTAACTCTCATGATGTCTTTTAAATTGTCATAACTTTTTAACGAAAAATCATATCCGTAAGACAACTTTGTAGCTAATTTTGAAGATGAAGAATAGTATTAATCGATAAATTTAATAGAAAAGAGAAAAAAAGTTTCGTGCGTCCTGTATGCAACCTCAAAAATTGTGTTTATTTAACTTTTAGGTTAAATGTCTCAAAACCATACGTGATAAGGCAATTCTGAGATCGATCTCAGATTCAGCACTGACAAATACATCGAAAATAACTATTTGAATTTTGGATTATTTTTTTGTCAAATGTACCATTTTTCAAACTTTTTAGATAATGTGATAATCAAACTAAATTTCACTCAGACACTAAGAATTGTAAATGCAAGCTCTGAGCAAAAGCTGGGTGAACTCGGACAAGAGGGCATAATACCTCCTGTACAAGCAAAATTTTCGAAATACTGCAATGTAGGGTATTTAATGCTTGGCCAGGCCAAAGATAACAACCTTACCAGTTTATTTTGGTTTTCACGACAGTTTCGAGTCATAGAAACTTTAAATGACCGTCTATTTTAATTTCTGTTTTTTTGCCAGCCGCTTATCAATTATCTAAATCGTTCAGGAGAAAAAGTCAAGTAAATTTTACGGTCAAAAAGGATTGATCCACATTCTTACAAGTGTTTATAGTGGGGACACTGCAATATGCACTTTAGTTGGAAACGATTATCCTGGAAAGAAACACGACAAAGAAATTATGCACATTCGCAGCGTTCTCGTCATTTAATCGTCAAGCTGCATGCATTATCCAAATTAAAAATGGAAGATGACATCCGCTAGCAAGCGGCTAATAGCGCCCATGGTCCCGAATATTTTAAGTCATCCTGCCTTCGCTGATTATATTTTTAATGATCTACTATCGGAGCATAGTGCTTTCAAGGCTTATGCTGCTCGATGACACTTATCAATTTTCTCCAAAAAATTTTTCGGCTTATGCATTCTTTAGCAAACATAACAAAAATGATTAACTCATACAAAATATTATGACTTGACTGAGTCACCCAGAATAAATATCCTTACAATTTTAAAGTAACAATGATATACGATCGGAAATAAAATCAAACTAAAAGATAACGCTAATGCCAAGTAAGTAATTGCTAAGTGAATCATGAAAAAGAAGGATTAGGATTTCTTACCAGACACGAATAATGTCCAGCTAAAATATGCATATTATCTCGAAAGGGATTATAAAATGAAATTGTTACTGCCAAAAGGAAATAGTCCCGACGACGACGATGGCAACAACGATGACGACAACGGACCTCAATTATTTAATGTTTACAATTTTAAGCTACCGATAAGACAAACAGACAGACAAACGCACAGTCAGTCATAAAGCAGTCTAGACACGTGATATAAACAAACGCGCGCAGATCTCAATTACTTCGGTCTCTAGCAGAGAGCAAGCGTGGAAGAGATTATTTTTAGCATAATCCGCAGGGGGTGTATCATCTACATTGGCATCTCTTTTTCTACGTGATGTGTGGTGAGTTTTAAAAATTTGTATTTTCCATGGATTTTCACTTGACGTGACCGATACTTTACAGATTGTTGACACGTGTGTGTTGTACTGACTGACTGACCACTTGGTCGGCACGCTGCAATCAGGATGTGCCGCTGGATATTTCCAAAAACTGGCTTTGTTTATTAAGAATTTATCTTATGGTTAAACCATATGACATAACGTGACAAAGTATCGTTTTACGAAAAACTTCAAACAGCGCATGCGCAAAATTCCAACGAATGTAATTGAGTAAATACGAGTAAGTAACGTGCTAACAATGTACATGACAAATTCTTAAAATAACTGCTTATAAGTGCATGCATGATTCATGGCATACTTTTTGCTCTTGGTTAACCGATGTGTGCTATATCACTGCACCACTTAAACGCAGTTTCTCTAAGTCCTGTCTTGCATTTCTTCTTTGCAACTGATCATGTAAATGAGGCATCAATTGATGTTCCATCAGTTCGTTGGAAAGAAAACAATGTCGCAGTAACGCCTTAAGTAAGCAAAAGTATAGCATTACTAATTTTGGAAACTCCTTCAAATATTGGACCCGCAGCCGAATGTTATTGTAAGATTAGTCAATGTAATTAATGGACAGTAGGAAAAGTAGCGTTGATGACTGTTAACTGGTTCAGATTTGTACGGAAAAAATTAAAGTTGCTTGGAATTTCGTTCCGTGCGCAAAAAAAAAAAAAATATCGCTATAGTTTAAATATGTTAAGCACCATGTTCAGTGTGGTTTATTTCAGAGAACCCAAAAAACCTGATGGACCAGAACCGTTTTGAAAACTAAAATATGCTCCTTGAAATAGACAAAAAAATTTCTTGATTTATCTCTTAATTTTCCACCTTAAATGTACAGTACCTCCAAAACAGACGGATTTAAGAGCTCAAAATCAATCAATTAAATTTTAAAGCATAAAAATATTCCATTTCTAGAAACATTTTTTAGTTTTCGAAATGGTTTCGGGTCCATCTATAGAATACACATATAGGGTGTATCGCATAAAGTTACGAAGCTTCTGGGAGGTGATAGAGGATGCCTAGACTAACCCCCTCTCCAAGTGCAATTTTTTGTTAGTCTAGGTCCCCTCTATCACCTCCCAGAAGTTTCGTAACCTTATGAGATACACCCTGTATGCACATTACTTATACCATAATGAAACTTTTTTTGCCCGGGTATTGAAATTCTGAGCAACATTAACTTTGGAACCATCCTTAGAGCTGTCTGTTTGTGCACAAACTTCGCACTGTACATGTTCACGGGAGTACAAACTTTCTACATTAAGAGCACGAAATCACGATTAAACACTTAACACGATAAGTTACGATTCAAAGGATAGACACTTTAACACGTTATATCTCGTAAACTATGCAAGCTATTTCGATGAGATTTTGTAGGTAAGTGTCAAACATAAATAACATTTATTTTTCCAAAAAACCAAAAAATATGTTGTGAGTAGTATTAGAAAACGTTTTTTTTAACTTTGAACACACGGCATTAAACTTTATCAATATTCTCTTATCCTTTGAAGAATTCACAGTGAGATCGCGAGCGCTGCACAGTGGTATGGATTCATACATGTTTTGGAAAAAAATAGGTGTGCTCTTATAACAATGAAATTTCGCATGCTTAATAAGTTATGGCTAGTTAAAAAATATTCCAAAAATGGGCGTAATACGTCAACAGACAGGCTTACCTCCTATAGAAAATGAACTAAAATTCTTTATCCCTAAAGGTATGCAACACATATACAATTGCTTATACTATATTGCAAATTCGCATTGAAAATCACATGATCTTTTTCAAAAAATTAATGAATTTAATGATTAGCGGGAAATACGTCGAACTTTTTTTGACCTTTCATTTTTTTATAATTAAAAGATGTAGCTAGGCGAAGTCATCTTTGTAATTTTCCGAGGAAAATTGCAAACGCTGCATTTCAAAGAGTATTAACTTGCGCATATATTTTAAACTATTTATGTAGTCGAAATAATTTTTTCTGTAAATTAACAACAAAATACGATATTTCAATAAAAAATGCAACATAAATGACTGCATAATTTATATAAATACTCCAAAGATTTGCATGAAAATTTAACCTGTTTCATACCTAAAACCTTTAAGTGATTTTGGCTCATTTTATCGAAGCAAAAATATGCCCGCATTTCTCGCTGGGCGTTTACATATGCACCATGTATCACACACTTGAACTTCTGATCATACCAACACACAACAACTTACGAGTGAATTCGTGTGGGTCCTTGTTCTGCTATCGAATTACAAACGACAACGACTGCACGTGATTGAGTGTAGAAGAATTTTCATAGAATTTTATGATATCTGCATACACACATATGGATAAATATGTAAATAAATAATAAGAATCTTTTAAAAAAATTTCAAAAAGACCAACGGTGATCACAACTCAGATAAACAAAACACATTAACACTTGTGTGTGCGTTGCATTTAATAAAAAGTGACAACAAAAATTAATGAAAACGGTCCCCTTCTCTACTGTTAAGAAAAAAATAAAATAAATGATGAAAAGAAATCAAAACCAAAAAACCAAACAATTTTGTTACTTGATCCTTGAACAAACTATGCCTCAGGTGCACTAGCAGTAACAACATTAACTACCCTAGATAGGCATTCAAAGTTTTGAACCAAAATATCAAATACGATATCTTTGCTACACATCAAAATCCTGCACGTGCACCCTTGTTGTTTGATTTGATTTTCCCCCAGACTAAATTATCACACGTCCTGCACAGCCGTAGCACTCCTCTTGTGGCATTTTGTGCACATGTGCACACACAAAAACCTCAACATCACATTAACACAAATCGTTGCTTAGTTTACCTTTCCCACGATCCTTGCACACTTGTATAGCACAGCAGGTCCTGTTTTGGAAATTTATGTGCGTTTGTTTGCTTTTCTTTCTTTTCCTTTTTTGTTCATTTAGTAAAAATGACCGTTACAAAAATTCCGTTGAACATACACCTACCTATTTAATTGCAGGTTCTCTATGGATTCCTTTACTGTTATTGTGGTGTTGTACAGTCTCGCAGGAGGGAATTACTGTCATTAGCTCTATTAACGCAATTGAAAATTGAAGTATTGATCATTTACCAAAAATGGTAGCTCCACTTTAAGTCGAATGTCAACCCTTATTTGCGTATTAAATATTGTCCCGAAAATTCTATTAAAAATAAAGATCTTCTGCATCAAAGAAAGTCATTTCAAAAATATGTGTTCTAATGACCCAAGGTCGAATACAGGGTGGATGAAGCATATCGATTCCCTCGGAATCTTAGTAACCCTGACCGAATTTTTCTGGACAAATACTTTTATAAGTAAACTACAATCTGTATTCTCTTATAAGCCTCCCCCCACCGAAATATTTGTCTATATATGACCTTACAATGTATATTGTATTATATGATCCTGCAACTTCTAGGGGGAACATAGGGCTAAAATGAAACGTCTCCATCTAATGCGATGTGATCCCAGTTCTTGTCCATGTGTCTTTGAGTATACCGTGCCCACTATAGCATTTTTGATGTATTAATTCGGTGTTTGAGATTAGTGATGAGCAAAATTAGTCTTGGTCTTGAGTCTTGTTCTTGGTCTTGGTAGTTTTGCGAGACCAAGACCAAGAGTGCTATGGTCAAATTGCTCACGATAATCGTCAAGACCAAGACTGCTTTTCAGTCTTGGTAATTTATAGTTAAAAATTGTTTCACTACCGTTTTGAAGATAAAATCAACTCTCAATTTGTATTTTGACATCTTAAAAACCCAACTGCTTTGAGAAAATATGGTTTTGAAATTTTGAATACTCAATATTTCGGAAAATTTTTTCAAGACCAAGACTTAATGAGCAAGATCAAGACCAAGACTCAATATCAAAACTAAGACGAGGACCAATACCCAATGTGCAAAAACAAGACCAAGACCAAGACTGTTATGGTCTTGGTCTTGGTTTGCTCATCACTATTTGAGATGATCTTAGGCATCCGGATTAAATTTTCGCTTAAACAATGTTTTTGATTGATCTGATTGTTCTCCTGGCATCCGAAACTTAATCGGTGCTCTGTACTTATCCTCAAAAGTATCGCAATTAGCTATTTATCGAGTATGTACCTTCAAGTATCTCAAAATCTTGAAGTGATGAACCAATTCTGATCTCGCATTCGGGTTCTACGCAGAAAGTTACATTTGAAATGAAATCTAGCTAACCAACAACAATCATTACTACATTTTTTGCAAACCTGTCTGATCTAATAGAAAAGAGATCAAAGGTGAAACTTCGAGCAACTTTTCCCAACCAACCAAAAGCCCAAAAAAATATATTTTTTTTTCAATAAATGGTTTTATTTTCTTAAAAGTTACATATAAAAATAAATTAAAGCTTTTTTATTACTTAGAATTATTGCGGTTACACTGATAGGAAGTATCAAATTACATATATCACAGATCATTAAACGCAGTTTAATTCCAATGAACTAGAACATCATTAAACTGCTGCAAAATCGACGATTGTCTACCAAGGACGCCAAACTGCTGTTGAAGAAACAGTGCAACTTTTCACGGGCGAGACATAACTAACATCACAATCACTGTGATAACCAGATGAAGCAGGACTCATTGGAGCTGTGCAAGTTGGCACATATTTAGCCATACTACTAGACTGCAACAGACGATTGAACTCACGACCCAAATGTGTCATCACTGCGGTGCCAATTTGAACGCTCATACCTGGCATTGAAGCCATAACGCGTGATATCTCATTGACAGCATTCATATAGCCATTACGAAAGCTATTCATTGAGACTTTAGCTGGAGCTGATGTGGTTATACGCTGCGACGTTCTCATAAATGCAATAGTTGATTCAAGCATTTCAGCTTTATCCATACGCATGATGGCATCATCATGTTGAAGTTCGGCAATTAAAGACTTCAGCGACGTTAAACATTTGTTCATGCGTGCTCGCCGCTGACGTTCTATCAGTGGTTTCTTAACTCTCAGATAATGTTGCGTTTTTGTTACGTAAATGTTATTTGTAGACATTTTTCACGGAGTTTTCGTGTTTGTGCAGTTGCAATTGGAATGATGATGCTCGGATTGTTACAATCTGCTTTTATACTCGTGTGCAGTAGAGAAACATCCCTTAAGCACCTGAGTTGAGTGTAAAAATCTTAACTGAAAACTATTCTCTATAGAGTGTGTGGGAACATCTTCAAAAATTTAACGATAAAACAGGTAGGTGAAATTCTTTACAAAAAGATAAAGTGATTTTTGTAGGTACTTAATGCCGTCGATTTGGTTGTATGAGGAATTTCGAACACTTATGTGAGGTTAGTGATGAGCAGAATGAGTCTTGAGTCTTAAAGTTGGTCTTGACTTAATTGTCATGGCTTAAACATCAGCTACCTCATACAAAAGAGTCTTTCATAGGATGTTATATCAGAAAGGAAGCATTCCAATTGACCAATACATTTGATTTTGCATAAAACAAACTAATTAATTTCCACCTATTTTTAATTCGTCTTGGATTTTGAGTCTTTAATCAGGATTCTAGAATCGTGAGTCCTGATCTTTGAATCGTGAGTCTTGTTTCTAGAATCTTGAACCTTGTGTCTTGAGATTTGATTCTTGAGTTTTGAGTCATGAGTCTTGAGTCTTTAGTCTTGACTCTAGAATCGTGTTTCTGAAATCTTGAATCTTGAGTCATAAGTTTTTAGCTATAAGTCTTTAGTCTTGAGTCTTTGTCTTGACTTAATCGTCATGGCTTAAATGTCAGCTACCTCATACTAAAGAGTCTTGCATGGAATATCCAATCAGAAAGGAAGCATTCCATTTGACGAATACATCTGATTTTGCATAATACAAACTAATTAATTTCAATCTACTTTTAATTCGTCTTGGATTTTGAGTCTTTAATCTTGATTCTAGAATCGTGAGTCCTGATCTTTGAATCGTGAGTCTTGTTTCTAGAATCTTGAACCTTGTGTCTTGAGATTTGATTCTTGAGTTTTGAGTCATGAGTCTTGAGTCTTTAGTCTTGACTCTAGAATCGTGTTTCTGAAATCTTGAATCTTGAGTCATAAGTTTTTAGCTATAAGTCTTTAGTCTTGAGTCTTTGTCTTGACTTAATCGTCATGGCTTAAATGTCAGCTACCTCATACTAAAGAGTCTTGCATGGAATATCCAATCAGAAAGGAAGCATTCCATTTGACGAATACATCTGATTTTGCATAATACAAACTAATTAATTTCAATCTACTTTTAATTCGTCTTGGATTTTGAGTCTTTAATCTTGATTCTAGAATCGTGAGTCTTGATCTTTGAATCGTGATTCTTTATTCTAGAATTGTGAGCCTTGAGTCTTGAATCTTGAACCTTGTGTCTTGAGATTTGATTCTTGAGTTTTGAATCTTGAGCCTTTAGTCTTATATCTTGAATCTTGATTCTAGAATCGTGAGTCTTGAGTCTGAAATCTTGAATCTTGAGTCATAAGTTTTGTAGCCATGCGTCTTTAGTTTTGAGTCTTGGTCTTGACTTAATCGTCATGGCTTAAACGTTAGCTACCTCAAAGTCTTGTAAGAAATGTCCTATCAGAAAGGAAGCATTCCAATTGACCAATACATCTGATTTTGCAAAATGTAAACTAATTAATTTCAATCTATTTTTAATTCATCTCAACTCTGTTGCCAATATGTGCTATTTTAAGATACAGTAGCACTCTTGCCTTACAAATCATCACGATCACCAAGTGCTAAATTGCAAAATGTCGTCATCTTTGCACACTCCACCACCATCACCACAACCAGCACAAAGAGACCAACAATGGGCAATTTTGATCATCGTCGTCGTCGTCATCGCACAGCTCTTAATGATCGCACCAAAAACCCAAGCACGTTCGATGTTCGTTCGATAGCCGACCGATTGCTGACTTCATTGCGACTTCTGCTGCACGATTTACAAGCAGCTTTAACTGCACAGCACCGGCACAGTACAACACCACGGTATTACCTGATGCATAACAAATGTGGCTAACACGAACAGAGACCAAGACCAAGTGAGCTGACCGTCAGTCAATTTGGTCAATGTGACTAACAGTCATACATACATACATACGTTCAAGCTGACCGATCTGTCTGTTGATTGAATGAACGACAGACAAAGGGACAGACGAATGAACGGACAAACGAACGACGAGTTGTTGCAGACGGACGTGCCTCTGTGCCGGATTTTCGAAATCGTGAGAACCGATTTTGTCGTGTGTTTCCCACGCGATGTGAACACCTGCCTTTTTTGTTGTTGTTTTTGTTGTTGTCATTGTAAATGCTGATATCGTTGTATCGTTGTTGTTTTTGTTGTACTCAGTTTTTATTGTTGTTTTTGTTCCTTAAGCCTCTCATTCAATTTGTGTCTTTTTTTCATCTGCTTTCCTGCCACATTTTCGTGTTGGCTTTCATTGGATTATATGACGTTGGGTGCTCAGGAGGAGTACGGACGTCGGCATCATCATCATCATCATCCGCTCACTTCTTGGGGTTGGGTGGCTGTTGGTAAGGATGTTGTTTTATTTGTAATGCATTTGGGAAGGTGGTATAAAAACCTAAAGTTTATGCTTAAAATAGCAAATTTGTTTTTCGTCAATGTTGCTAGCCAAACTTTGTTTATAAACATATTTCTGAAACTATGGTTATAAAGACTGATTTTAAATTTTAAGTACTCAAAAAATTTGTAGAAAGCAATTGTTATGCATAAATCGTTAATAAGTATTACCGAAAAGTGTTAGTCAACAATGTTTATAAACATTATTATAGCCACTGCTTAGAGACATTTATTTAACATTATGCCATTGATAATCTTATTAAATTAAAATATAATAACAATTTTTTTAACAAAGTTTTAACACTTTGTTTATAAACAATTTTCCAAAACTTTGCTTATGGTATATTGCCTGATTTAGAGCCATGTTCAAAAAATTTACAGAAAATCATTTTTTATAAATAGGGAATGTTACCATACAGTGTTGGACAAAATGTTTGTAAACATTTTTATAACCATTACTTATAAACATTTATTTAAATTTCGTCATAAAAATTTCCAAACTTAAATAATGTGAAAATGTTTATAAACGTAAAGAAGCTAAGATACAGTGATTATAAATATTTTTCCGAAACTTTTTTTATAATGACTGATTTTAAGCTGTGTTCAAAAAATTTTTAAAAAACATTATTTACAGGTCGGTAAAATTATCAAGCAGTGTTAATCAACAATGTATATAAACATTTTTGTAGTCATTGCTTAAAACATTGATCTGCAAATTTTTATCAAGTTTTGCATAAGCAAAGAATATGATTGTAACGAATTAAAATATTATAAAATGTTTATAAATAAAGTTTGTAAACAAGCAAACAATGTTTTTATACATTTTTCTGAAACTTCGTTAATACGGACTAGTTTTAAAATATGTTGATAAAATCTCTCAAAACAATATTTATAAAAGGCAGTTAGTCAAGAATGTTTATAAACATTACTTTAACCACCGATTTTTTTATAAAATTTTGCATATAAAAATTGTATAAAAATGTTTATAAACAAAGCTTAGATACATTGTTTATAAACAAAGCTTAGATACATTGTTTATAAACTTTTCCAAGGTTTTGTTTATAATTTATTACGCTGGACTCTCTTTATAAATCGATACTGTTATCAAACCATGTTTGTCAAAAATTCATCAAAAACAATATTTATAGGTCGGTAATATTATTAAGGAGTGTTAATCAACAATGTTTATAAACAATATTGTAGCCATTGCTTGAAACATTGATATACAAATTTTTATAAAATTTTGCATAAGCAACGAATTAAATTGTAGCGAACTAAAATATTATAAAAATGTTTATAAATAAATTTTGTAAACAAACAAATAATGTTTGCATACATTTCTCTAAAACTTTGTTAATAAGGATTGATTTTAAGATATGTTGAAAAGATCTCTCAAAAACAATATTTATGAAAGGCAGTGTTACCAGTTAGTCAAGAATGTTTATAAACATTACTTTAACCATTGATTTTTTTTTATA
The DNA here is from genome assembly GCA_951812925.1 of Calliopum simillimum. Lineage (NCBI taxonomy): Eukaryota > Metazoa > Arthropoda > Insecta > Diptera > Lauxaniidae > Calliopum > Calliopum simillimum. The sequence continues at coordinate 14,701,241 of OX638368.1, forward strand.
AAATTTTGCATAAGCAAAAATATGGTTATAGGCAATTAAAAAGTATAAAAATGTTTATAAACAAAGCTTAGATACATTGCTTATAAACATTTTTTATTTTTTTTATTTGTTTGTTTGCATTAAATTTCAAAAATCAGTGCATTATTTTCATTCAATTTTCACTAAAAATGTTTATAAATCAAGATAATATGCATTATTTATAAATTATTTGAAAAAACATTGTATATAAACATTATTTAAAAAGATACCCTAGAAACATTATTTGTACACAATGCCTACAAACATTATTTTAAGCCTATTGTATCGAGTGTCTTTATCACGCCAGTTCAATAGACAATTTTAGTTAAAGCTTTTAATTTTTTGAACCACCTCCTTCTGCAGCGCTTTGAAAGTTCTGAGAGCGCTCAATGTATCATACAGCAAGCGATTGGACGTACGCCAAATGCAACCAACTCCACCAACCAACATCACCACAACAAAGCGCATTAAGTTGCAATCAAAGCATTTTATGACTCTTGATAGGCGACACACAGCACAGCAGTAGATGGAGTGTGCGCCGCAGCCTACATCTCTGAAGTCTCCTCGAAGTGAAGCAAGTAAGCAAGCTCTTCTCGAGGTTTATGATGTTAACCAACAGATTAAAAAGTTTTGCTTTAGAAATGTGAACGCAGTGCAGTGATTTTACAGTCGCAATAATTTAACTTTGAAGTTGCCCCCAGCGCGCGAGAGTTGTTTGGCACACGCGCTTAACGATCGGCACGATCGTGTGGCAACTGCAGTCAGCCAGCGAGCAAGCACACATTGGATATATGTATGTATAATGTTGAGCTTGAAGTTTGGTTTAGAGTTGGGCTGGAATGAAAAGATTTTGCAGTTGCTGTTGTTGTTGTTGCTGTTATTGTTAACAATTAGTGGATACGATATACAATTAGTTAATCGCGCGCGACGCAGCGCGGCATTTGAACGGATGCAGTAAATATGAAATAAACGCTGGAATTGTTTTTAATTTAACGCATCATTAAAATGCGCATTTTAACACAATTTAATCAAAAGAAACAAATTAAAACTAAAGAGTCAGAGTATGACCGACCGCCGGCCACCAATGTTCCGAGGAACAATCAACTTGTGCTGCATGCTGCATATGTATGTATTCCTATAGGAATTTGCCATGCACACGCAGCACAATGCAGATAGCACGTTGTTGCCCTTCCTCTTTATTATTCACTGCACTGTCGTATAGGGGTTGATTTTGTTACTCATTCCCGAGCGCACGTAGAATGTGTATAAAAGGCAGCAGGTTACATTGCAACATTCACATATTCAGTCCAACCTTAGAGCTGTTAAGAACGAAAACAGAGGTGTTAAACAAAAATTACCTTAAAATGTCTACGAATTACGTTTATATTTCTAAAACTCAACATTATCTGAAAGTGAAGAAACCACTGCTGGAACGTCAACGACGTGCACGCATTAACAAATGCTTGGATGCACTAAAGATTTTGGTTGCTGAATTTCAAAATGATGATGCCATCATGCGCATGGATAAAGCTGAAATGCTCGAATCAACCATTGCATTTATGAGAACTCAGCGTAACAATGCCGCTCCATCAACTACAGCCACCACCACTGCTCTCATGCCTATGGACAGTTTTCGCAATGGCTATATGAATGCTGTTAATGAAGTATCACGTGTTATGGCCTCAACGCCTGGTATATGCGTGCAAGTTGGCAAATCTGTGATGACGCATTTGGGTTGTGAATTTAATCGGTTGCTGCAAGAGAGTACTAGAACTTCAGCTGCAGCACAGCCTAAACATGTTAATGCAATTTGTTCGAGTCCTCCAATGAGTCCTGCTTCTTCTGGCTATCATAGTGATTGTGATGAGAGCAGTTCTTTGCCATCACCAGTGAAGAAAAATTATTTAACTGTTGCTGCTGCAGTTTGGCGTCCTTGGTAGTGTAGATGTTTTATTGTGAGGCGAAATTTGATGGTCTATAGCTTTAGTTGAAGATTTACTTCGATATATTGTATTTCTGTGATAAAGTTAATTGTAATGAATTTAGTTTAAGTAACCTATGAAAGCTTTAATTTTTGTTTAAATAATATTTACTTAAAAAAATAAAAACAATTATATTTTGCAAAAAGAAACAAAAATAAAAAATTTTTATTATGTTAAAATTAGTTAGTCCTTTTAAGGCAGTTTCAGTTTTACTAAGTTCATTAAAGAAAAGATATCTGAAATTGGGAAGCCTAGCTCTGGCTAGAAAAATTCAGTTGCTGCCAAAATTTTAAATTTTTTCTCGTTTACATCCAGCGGCAGCGTTTCAATGAAATACCTACTTACTCCGCATGGTAGCCTATTCGTTGTATTCAATGTTTCTAGGGAATGGAAGCCAAATGAAAGTATGATCAAACGGAGTCCCAAGCCAAAGTGAGTTTTCTTTGTGTTAGCAAACTTTGATTTTATTGTTACTGCATTCAACGCTTCAATATCGAATATTGATGTTGCCAAAGAATATTCCATCTTTTAGCTAGTGGTCTTAATATAGCTTGTGGACCTACAATTTTCGCGAGTAAAAAGAAATTAAACCTGAACGATGTTTACTGAATTAGCTCCACTAGAATTTGCCTTGTGGCCGAATCTCGATTTGGCTTTAAAAACACCACCCAACTGTTAACTTAAGCTAACAAATTCTCATAGGTAGCTATGTCTGTGCATTTACTCTTTAGAGGCGTGCCAAAGCCGACTTTAAAACATAAAGTCACATTAATGTTTCTTAGCGTTAACCCTATCTCCATACCGAATTTCATAAAAATTGATGCAGTAGTTAAGCCGGTGGTTAAGCGCTTTTCTATTTAGAGGCGTGGCACCGCCCACTTAAAACAAAAAAAAACCCTATGCACAGCTTCTTCATTTAGGGACGTAGCACTGCCCACTTAAAACAAAAAAAAAAACCCTACGCAATGCTTCACCTCACAACCTTTACAAAAAAAAGCGAATATGATGAGATTTAGGCAAAGGAATAGGGACTGAACCGATTTCGTTTCCCTATTTATTATAGATTTTGGAGCTAACAGTTTTAAAAATTTTAATTGAGACTGCCCTCTTTAGAGTGAGTTCTCCTCGGCAAGCCGCAAAAAAAGTTTTTCTCTAGCCTTTGCTAGTAATCAACTATCACAGTTGCATACATCTAAGGTGCCATTCTTGATTGAAGTCTACATTTTTTAAAGGATTCCAAGCTTTCTTGCGATTCTGTTTGAAGTTATTTTTCCAATTTAGCATTTGCTTAAGTACAACTCCTAAATACTTACTGTCTTAGAAGTAAGAAAATCCGCCTATGAAATTCGGGATTTTTCATTCGATAGCAAAGATAAATGGAGCACTTTAGTAGAATCTGAAAGATAATAGAAAACGTATTAGACCAAAAACCAACTGCAGAAGATCGTTGGAGAAGAGAATCGTAGAGGAAAATATTTATTCATCGCAAAATATCGCATTGACTGGGGTTCTGCGCTGATTTCTAAGATACTGACGTACCGTATAGCACTGTTCTTCAACCATGGTTCGTGGATTGGCGCCGGTTCGCTGTTGGCGGTTTGCGAAAGATGCAGAAATGTATGACGCCGGTCCGCGATATTATTTAGCCGATCCGCGGCCGGTCCTCAGCTGTAAAAAATTTGAAGAACAATGTTCTAAAGCAGATATCCTCTACAAATTGTCACTATCATGCTTTTTGACTCACAAGTGCCTTCAATTGAGGAGTGGCCGTACCAAAGGGCCTAAGTACCATTTCGAGGCAAAAGTAATGTCATAATTTTTATGTGCTTTATAATCGGTTATTTGACTGTTATAATTTTTTCAACATAATGACATGAATTTCACACTATTAAGTAAGTTTTTAGTGAAAACAAAAAACAATTTTATTAACTTCTAACAAAATGTCACCCGTTTCATATAATGACACTACTTTTGCCTCGAAATGGTACTTAGGCCCTTTGGTACGGCCACTCCTCAATTGTCTCCAAAGTTTACCCGATTTGCCCATTTCTTGTTTCTTCGATAGTTTTAACGATGTCTTCGTTCTCTGCTGCCTTGAGGATTCTATAACAATGATTGCCTACTGACTTTGATTGGTAGCTTGTGTGTTTTCATTATCTAGAGACTTTAACCAACTTAATAGCTCTTGTCTTCTGAACGGCTTATTTCTCAAATATTCCTTCAGAAGGCCTTCTAGAGCAATACTCCTCAGCTGGGTGGTTTATACTGTAACTGTTCTCGATGTAGCTGGAACGCTGAGGCTTTCCGTTACTCCGTAACACTCAATTATGGAAAAAATTCATTATTTAATGTATTTCTAGACTCATGTCACCGAAACTTGAACAGTTCAATAAAACATTTAGAGCATTTTTAACTTCTCCAGAACAGTCAGGACAGAAAGATTGCTTTTTATGCTTAGAATGATGGAGTTAAACTTTGATTTATCTCTGCCCAATATATAGCTCTGAAGTGAAAGTTAACATCTTCACATTTTTGGTATATTCAAGCTTTAGTACTTGGAATAAGAGCAAACCAAGTGTCTTCGCGCTTTCATAGTATCAATGACAAATATCAAATATATTTTGAATGGGGTATTATATCATTGCTATTGACTTAAAAACTTTCTATTGGAACAAATAGCAAATTAAAATGTATTCTAATTTGAACTCCTTAACTAAATTTCTTTATAATGCCACGCGACAAACGCATTAAGTTTGTTGCATAGAGAAACATTGCCCACTCAACACCCAACGTGTGTCGCCGCCTGACACACGACTAACGCGTGTTATTCCTATTCCAAATACCTGATTAATTTGTGGCGGCAACACTTAAGAAAAACACGTTTTCAATTGAAAACAAATAACTAATGGAAAATTTACATACCTTGTAAACACTTCAAGTAAATGCTACTTCATTAATCCATTCATCATGGCAACAGCAAAAAAAAAAAAACAAAAACATCCCTAAAGGATAATTGAAAAGGACAATAACATTAATATGCAGAGCCAAAGTTTAAATGAAAAAAAAAAATCGACAAAATATTTTCCCACACAAAACTGGCAGGCATACAAACTGAGGGAAACAAGTGCAAAAGACAAAATTGAATTTCATTATTGAAACAATTTTTCAATTGTCGCAAAATTTTACTTCCAACATGGTGCTGCAAAATGCACCATCACCACCACCACCACTGCCACTCTCAAAAAAAAAAATCCCTACAACTTTTATGTGCGCAAGTAACAACGTACGCACTCTGATCATCACCATCACCAAATTGCAAACATCTGCCACTGCTGTTAAGGATCAACCCAAAAATATTAAGTATACCGTGGGATACTTTTGCTAAAAATCAACACACAGCTCGATAATTGTAGCTGCAAAAACAAAAATGCAACAGAAACAACATTTTTTATTAAAATACATGAAATGCTTACGATGGGAACTGCAACTGCTCGAGCACGGCACGGCTGCTGATGTTGGTCGAGTGTGCGGCACGGTAATGCTACGAGCAACGAACACGAAAAAAAAGCAACATTATCACCGCAAAGGATGGATGAATATCCTCGCAGCAGTGCGAGAGTACGTTAACATTCATTCATTCATCCATGCTGTGTAAATATTAGGGTGTTGCTAAAACTTTTGATATTAAATCTTGGTCTTGAGCATTAAGCTTTGGTCTCAGGCTGAAATTGGTCTTGAGTGTTAAGTATACAAATTCATATCTCAAAAGATCAAAATTCCGTATTAAAAGATGATATTATGTTCGAAAGGGACATGACACTCCCATTAAATATAAATAACCAAGACCGAATAGCAGAGTTGTCCTTGGACACTCAGTCTTGGTCATGTTCTTGAAAATGTACTAAGACCCATATTCAAAACTTGGAGTGATTTTGTTTATCACTATTCAACAGAAACATTTTCGTCAAGGTTTGCAGTGAACATCCTTCGGTATGATCCACGATCAATCCTTATAAGTAGTTGTATACATTGCTTCAAAATCTAAGAGATGTTCGAAAAACGTAGAAAATTGCATATCTACTTTATCTATGTCAATCAAAATCCATTTTATTTTCGCAACACCCTTAACTTAACATATCTACCCAAAAATAAAGTGAAAGGGCGCATTTAGTTATATCGACTATAACTTACTCACCCCGTCGCGAGAACAATATGAAGAGCAGCAAGCAAGCAAAAGGGGCGCGCGAAACAAGTGTGCATATTAACGACGCATGCAACGAACGACGCTCGCACAACGTGAGGACGAACGATGAGCAGCAGAGTAACAACCGCCGCGGCGACAAGTGCCCGAACGCATTGCAAACACGTGTACGCCAGACACAGAAACAAGTGCTGCATTGTAGCTGTATGGCTGACTGGATATTTTGTATATCGCATAATGAGCACAACTTGCGGTTGACGTTGTTGTACACATTTTGCACACATGCGCTGAAAGTATAGAGGGCGCAACAACACACGCAAACCGTTATAAAAGCACAAATCCCAACAGCAAGGAAGACAGTTTATGCTGAACTTGCAAAGGATACGGAAGTAACGCAGTGAATTGAATACAATTTAAAATTTTTATAAAGAAAACAACAAAAAATGTGCAAGGCAAATTTAAAAATTAAAGGATTTAATGGAGCACCACGCACCTTAGCTAAAATTAAAGTGCTCACACGCAGATTCCTTGGACACATTTTCCAACAAGAAAAAAAGCAACAACAGCAAACCAACATCTTCAACAATAACAACACAACAATGCTACAAGCTAATGAAATTGCAGAAAATGAAGCCAACGAAAGACTTCAAGAAGTTACAGCGGCAACAAGTATCCACTCAACATCATCATCATCATCACGTGTACTATGTGTTGAGACCAATGCAGGAAGTTTTTATTGGAACGCAACTCCAATAATGAATGACTTGGATGGATGTTGTTGACGTAGTAAATTGTACAGCCACCAACAACAGCAAAAGCAACATGCTGCTGCTGTCTTAACACAACTTCATTGACAAATAGCAACAGCAGAGCACAAATGGGATTATGTTTTTGCGCCAACTGGATAACATTGATGTTGCTGACAACGACACAATCTATGAATGGAGCCTAGTAACTGGTTTGTCGTCTACTCTCAATCAATGGGTTAAAAGCGGCGCAAGTCTTATTCATTCATTCATTCATTCAGTCTCATTTATTCATTCATTCATGCATAATGCAGCAAATGTTGCAATGGACAACATCCGATCACACAGTAGGACATGCGAATTTTGTGTCGACCTCATTGTGGCTTTCAGTTTGTATATGACACAAATTGACTTAATGGATCTATTAAGTTGATAACAGTGGGATGGAGAAAAAAATCAGCTTTATTAGTTATATAGTTGTAATTCTAAGTTATAAATTAAATTTGTAATATTTTATCTTAATTAAGTCAAGTAATAAGTACTTATAGATGCATTGCTATGTAGTATTTTGTGATACGCTTAAAAATTAAACCTAAATGACCTCATTTACAAAAAAAATACGCATTTGTTTTGCTTTGTTTTGAACAGCCAGTAAGTAAGTATAACAGTTTCCCCAACTCCATTTCTTTTGACTGAAGTACCCAATTTAAATTTCTATATATTGTATCAACTTCGTGCCGAGCTGATCCACAGAAACCTTCACTCTGCTTATGGAACTACCAAAAGACTTATTAATTAAGTATGAATTATGACGAATCTTTAGTATGTTGAACTTTGGGATAGAGTAGGATTTCATTTCCTAATTTGGAAAAAATACACTTCCTTTATCTTAAAGTGTATTGATTGGCGAGAAAATAATAACTTAATCTTTTTAGAGACAATGCGAATACATAAGTCTTCACACTTCTTCGGAGAATGGAATGCTATCAAGTCAATGATTTACTACATACTGTCACAAGTTTTTGTGACTCACCTCCTTCTATGACAAACCATCATCTATGGCTTACCTTCCATCTTTGTTTACCAAGAGGGTTCCAGAACAGGATATCTTTCGTCCTGCCAGTAATCGCAATAGATAGGACCTCATTCGTTCTCGGCTAAGATCCAAGTCCTGAAGTGGTTTCTGCCCTCCCCGTTTCCCCCCTTTACTAAAAAAGAAAATAAAGTTGTTGGCATGGGCTGCTGAAGCACTTCTGAAACCCCTCTCTCTTACAAGAGAAATATAGCGGAGTCCCAACGTAAGCAAATGAAGAGATGACATTAAATGCCTTAAAGGGAACCCCTCTGATGCAATGACAAAAACAGTTTTCCAGGAGAGAGGTATTCCCGATGAAGAGGAAATGTTTTAGTCGGTAGTACGTTTAGGAGAGTACGACACGGCGGAAACCGGTGACGGTTGGTCGCAAATAATTTTTCACCCCTCATTCGCAAAAAAATCGGCTGTGTTCCAATTGCTTGTGATATTTTTATAATGTGTTTTTTATTTAGGAGCTCTTATCTAATGTATTCTTTGGTTACCTCTAGGGGGAGCCTAGGGCCAAAATCAAGCATCTCCGTCTTATTATTTAATTTCCTGGCAGCAAACTTCTGTGTGTGGAGAATACGTAGCATCCATTCCTTAGCTTATACCTGTTTTTTTGTAAGCATCCTCAATCAATTTAATGACCTTCTGAATAATATTCTCCAATTCTTGGCTGGCTTTAAAGCAAAGCCCTTCCAAAACTTCCTTTCTCGAGGCACACCGGACTGTATTCCTTATTTCCATAATTCTTTTGGATAATGCTATGTTAACCATTTTTTTGGAATTTTGACAAGTATCGCCTTTAGGAGGGAATAAAAGTCGAGTTTCTATATCTCATTTCGCAACCTCTAACTATCGCTTTGATTCTTATTCCTAACCAACCTTAAATGGTCTACTACTGACATAGAGTGAACAGTTTTAGGGGCCGTGCATGAATTCAGACCTACAACTCTTCCATGTAAAAAATCAATCGTCATTTTTACCCTTTTTTGAGGAAGCGTACACAAATTATGGCACCCTTTCTTACTCAGAGTATAACCTCATTTTCCACGGCACCTGATCATAAGCTCAATTGTTGAATTTTAGCGTTTCACTTTAGAGTGGACTCCTTCATAACTCGCAAAAGATTTTGATTCTCTCCAATATTTACCCAATTCTTTGGCTTTACTCCGCTACAGCATTGTATTTTTAGCGGAAATTCTGGGTGTCTGAAAGGCATGCCAAACTAATAAACCCAAAATTTATGAACGTAGTGGCACATTTTTCATAAACGTTGATAGTTAGGCAGCCTTTAAGGCCCTTGATTCTAACACTACTAAGTCTCGCTTAGTCCTTAGCTGCAGAAAATCCTTTGTGAAGTAGAGCTGCTATATGTTGGGTTCCCAGACGCAGGAATTTCATTGGCAATAAGGAGGTCTTTGTAGAAGTTGTAAAGATCCTGATGTCAAAAAGTCTATTTTTCATTTCCTTTGTGAATGCCCAGCGGTAGCCAACAGATGCTAAAAGGTGTTCGAAAGTCACTTCTTCGGGTTTCAAGAGTCCCATATCTTAACCTTACCTAACCTACCCGATTCACGATATTTTTTGTTCCAGTGATTGTTTTCATAATATCTTCAGATGGTTGAGGCTCCTGCTACATTGAGAGTTCTTTTACTCTAGATAACTTTCGACAAAAATTTTCGCTTTCAACACTATTCTTCATTGTGAATTTTTTTGACAAGGTCAAGCAAATTGTTCAGAATTATCGTTGTCTCAGTTTGGCCTAATTTACACTTGACATGCTCTATGAAAAAGAAAAAAACTCCAAAGGAAACAAACAATTATTTAACAAAAATCTACGAGCCAACTAATTACAATATGAAGCGTCATCAAGACGCGACGTCGACAAGTTCCACTGTAACCCATACGCGTAGGGCAAAAGCATTCCAAGCACGCATGCTCGCAAGCTAGCATTTACAAAACAACAACATGTAACATTTAAGTTGTTGCATTGCTACTTTGACTCCTTAACTTCCCGTGTTAATCAGTAGCCAGGAGCCAGGCAGCCGCATAATTGTCGACATATTATAAAGTAGGTATTATTGTTTCAGTTCGCCAGGATATGCGTTGACCGTGTGAAATATTCATTCCAACAAGATGACACGCATGGTAATCATTGAAACTGACAATGAGTAACTACAGCAACAACAACAGAACCAACAGGATAACACACAGCTAACTCGATTTGACTTGCAGCAGCAGCAGCAGTAACATTTAACTAAGTGAATTGCTATACTGTATCATCTGAGAGATAATAAAATAAAAGAAAAAAAAAACATAAAACAAATAAAAATAAAAATAATAAAGATAAAGATAAAAGTAACAACAACAGCTGCAACCAAGAAAAATTTCTCACACTCCGTTCATTTATTAGGCCAACGCGTTGGCCGGTTGCTTTTTTCTTGGTTCGCTTGCTCTCTTTTTGTCATGGATATGATCTTTCTCTTTAATTCATTCTCTCTCTCTCGCGCATATTTTAGAAATGCTGTCCTGTACGGCAATTGCCCAGTATGCCGATTAGTCAGTCAGTTTGTATCCCAATACAGATTCTATTTAACATAATTTGACGAAAGGGCAGGTGGTAGTTTTCAGACACTCAATTCTACTACTCAGTTACGAGCGTACAATAAGTGTGTCTTTATTTACTCGCAAGCAGGGACAGTGGGTTAAGTTGAAAAAAAAGTTTGAAAAATTAAAATGCTTTGGAATATGCTATGCTATCTGAAGTTTCTATGTATATGTAGATATTGATGTCCACGAAAAAGTTCCCTAACTATTAAGATTCCCAGCTGGTTGTCTTAAGCTCAGTTCATATTTTGAACATATCATTCGATGGAAAGTTGTTCTGGGTCTTCCTCTGTAACTTTTTGTAGATTAATTACAATAAATCGCTGAGCAGTATGTTTTGGCTAGCATCCACTTGATCGTTACGCTATCACAGTCTCTTCATAATCTCATTAAAGATAGGATGTGATGCAAGATTGTGTGGACCCTCCACCATTGGTTGCAAGATCACTGAGACTTTTAAGATTTCTCTCCATATCAGATGATCTTGATAATGATAGACGATGTCATTGACTTAATCCAATTCCACCAAATGACTTCAAAAGTCCTAGTGAATTCCAAACTTTCCTGTAAAACTTCAATTTACGCAAAAAACCCAACACAAATAGCAATAACAGAGAGGTATATAAAACCAGGCTGCCTCCTTCGACAGTGTTGGTTGGCTGTTCTGGACTTTGAATATTTTATGTCTCCAGAGCTGTCTAAATTGACTTCCAGGAAGTATAGCCGTACTTGACGGCTCATTTTCCATTTGCACAATTGCTTTAAAAATAGAAAGTGATCATATGATTCGTACATGTTTTGGCTAAAAGCCAGCTTTACATCTTCACAATGAGGTCTTAAGTTTCCTTTGAATATGCTAAAATGGAATTTAGTTTCGGTTTGAATCCGCTCCAGATCAGAATTGGCTGAAGTATGAAGGCGCAGGCTTTCTAATCAAGATATGAAAATAAACGTTGCACCTCACATGCAGTGGACCAAATCTGTTGATCACAAATTGTTTTCTAGAGCTGATCTACTGGGGTCCTGATCATGAGCCGAAATACTTGATCTTATTTCTAGTCAGGCGATTGCGAACTTTCAATAGTACTCCTGAAAGAACTGTGCCACCAAGGAGGGTAATATTTCTTAATGCTCCCCCTAGGACTTTGCCGTAGACTGATGATATCGGTCGCCTTGAAATTTGGTACTAAGGCGTTCGTACAGCTCCCAAACGAAGTACCACAAGGAAGTATTATTGAGGATCTAATTTCTCAGCGATCCAAGAAGTTGTGTGCTCTGGGTCAAACATTTCTAAGATTTCCTGAAGTTCGTAGTATTAATTACACTAAAATGCGTTCATTGAGAACTGATATTGATTAGAAATTGTCTGCATTCAACAAAATTTTAAACAAATGCATACGGATCATTTCTGATTTGAAATCGAGAGACAAAAAAAAAAATACGGGAGTATTCTGTAAAACCGGTGGCGGTTGTTAAGCTTTTTCTAAGTGGTCCACAAAGGCTTTAATTCAAGTAAATACTGCAATGTACTTAAGCCTCTAATTCAAGTAAATACTGCAATGTACTTAAGTTTTTAACCTGTAGTGGTCAAGGAAGTAGCCTACTCTCGGTCAAAGACTTCTAGTAATCACTGGCGTTCATGGTATCAAGTACAATAAGCATTCAGAGAGAACTGATATTGATTAGTAACTCTTTTCATTCTACCAAAATTCTCTTTTAAACGAATGAATATAAGACATTTCCGGGAGGTTATATGTCGGAGGCTCAAGGGCAAAATCCGGGAGTATATTGGTAAGCATATTTTAAGGGGTCCGTAAGGTACTATTGTTGTTAACATGTTTCGATCAAACAAGTTGCCTAGCCTTAGCCAAACACTTCTAGGATTCACTGGAGTTCATAGTATCAATTACACTAATAGGTATTTATAGAAGAATAAGTCAGATTGCACAATCCGTAATTATACGCTTCATTCCACCGTGCATAACATAATCATCAAACGGATGGATGGGTTAGTGTTGACGATAATAATGCTAAAAGGAAAAAAAAAAAAAAAAAAACAAATCCAACAAAATATCTTACAATTTCAAAGAGCAAGCAAAAATCTTGTGGGAAACTAAGTGCTAAAGTGTTTCCCACGATTTTTGTAGCAACAGCAGCAGCTTGTGGCAAGCAGGCTGTCAATTTACTACCTGATATACGTAGGCATTCAACCACCATCCATCTACTTACCATCAATAAAAACATCTCCATCCCTTCAAGGAATAAACGAACAAACTTGTTTGCTGAGCCAAAAACTACCACCAACACCATCAATAGCAGCACTATCATTATATCATACACAACGTGCGTTGGTTGCACCATCAGCAACAACAATACGCAAAATTACGATCCCTTCCCAATATACTCGAAAATACCCTGCAGGTGGTAGTTTCTCTCTCTCACTACTTACTTGCTCTCTTCAATGACAAACATACGTGCATGCGTTGAGCACGAGGATCCACCACCAACCAACCCGAATGAGCAGAAGCATGTCACGTGCAGCTATATAAGGGTGACATTCGACCGCAGCAAATAACATTCTCAGTTTAGAACTTGCAACAGCAACATCAAGTTAAATTTGTACTCAAAAAAGAAATAATGGCGCCAACAAAATTCGAATTATCAAAAACTTATCAATATCGTAAAGTGATGAAACCATTGCTGGAACGTAAACGTCGTGCACGTATCAACAAGTGTCTGGATGATCTTAAGGATTTAATTGCTGAATATATGCAGCAACAAAGTGGTGATCCAAATGTTAAATTGGAAAAGGCTGATATACTTGAGCTGACAGTGCAACATTTACGCAACATTAAATTACAAAAGCAAAATTCTCAAAGCGGCAGCATTAGCGGTCCGCAGAGTTTTCGTTCCGGTTATATTCAAGCTGCCAATGAAGTATCACGTTGTTTAGCTACATTGCCAAAGGTTGATGTTGCCTTAGGCACTAAGTTGATGACACATTTGGGTCTGCGCCTAAATCAATTAGAATCAACTGTTGAGGAGGTGCCAATTGCAACGAGCACACCATTAAGCATCGCTTGTTCATCAACAACTACAGCAACACAATGCAGTTCATATCCAGCAATGTATAGTCCAGTATCAAGTGGTTACGCCAGTGATAATGAATGTGCAACATCACAATACAGCGCATCATCATCAGCTGTGTCGAGTCATGGGCTTTTGCAAGTAGCAGCAACTATGTGGCGTCCTTGGTGATTTCATCATATTAAGGGAGATGCAGTAGAATTAATGATACTCAGGAGATGTGGAACTCTCTCTGATTGCTTAGACTGTTTAATTTTTAACAAAATGACTTTAAAATTATTAGCTTTATTATTTCTTAAGTAAAATATTGTCTGTGATAGGGAATTGCTTTATATGATTTTTGCCATTAAAGAATTGTTAATTAATAATAAGAATGAAGAATTATAAGTAAAACAATTTAAAAAAAAAATCTAAATTAGATGCTTGAGTTTTTTCTAATGATGAAGAGGTTTCGACAAATAATATAATAATATTTCAACTGGAAGTTATTGCTTTTAAGTTATACTTACAAGAAAAAAATGATGGCTCAAAAAGTCCATGGAATTTTGAAAGCTTTCTACCTCGTTTTCTAAAAAAATTACTCGTCTCCATCGTATGCGCTCTTGATCATTACCTTCTACGACTTTTCCGATTCTTGGATTTGCATCACCAACTTTTGGTGAGCTTTGGCTTTTCGTGTATGTAGTTATCTTACAGCCTTGAGGATTTTACTCAAGAAATTTGGCCGCTAACTTCGTTTCACTTTTTTCGAAGAGTCGTCCTTTTGCTGCTTCTAGTATATTTCTGAATGCGAGAAGGATAATGAAAGATTATTGTTAAAGTAGTCGAGGTTCACTAGATAGATTAGGCTATGTAGGCTTAAGTGGCGCCTTAATAGCCATACATTGAGCAAAAAGGTCCATAGTGATACCGCATTATTCTAGACGTTAATTCAAGCAGATCTAAATGGTTTAATGGTTTAGCTCACAACAGGCTTCAGATAAAGGGCTTCAAAAGCCATTGCAAAACATTTGAATGGTCTGTAACCAACCTCAGAATATTCTTCAAGATTAAAAAATAAACCATTTGTCCAAGAGCTTTAAAGTTAAATCTGCCATGCGTCGGACAATGAGCCAGTAGATGTTCTCAGTTGTCCTCTTCGTCGTGATCACTTAAATGACATCTGTTATGAGTCAAAATGCCCATTCTATGAGCATGATAGTTTCTATAAAATTGGCCAAAAGTTATATGGTATTTTGCTAATATTTTGGTTAGTTCATTTTAAATTAGCCTCACAGTAAAGTGATTTCTGAAATATAACAATATAGTGCTGTATAGGAAGTTATACGTTTAATGGTTCCACTTCAAAAAGGACGCCCGTTTTTGCCTGTTCATCAGCAAGATGCTCCACTAAATGGTCGCTCAAGTTCCATTGAATTGCCCCTTAAACTTTATCCATGGTGTTATCTAAGGTGTAGTCAAGAATTAGAAGAAATCGCAGTACCTATTTACTTACTCAAGTCTTAATGTCGTCGACAAAAAACCCGGTGTACAAATTACTGAACTTGAAACTCTCGTACTGCTACAAACCTTTGAATTCACAGGAGTTTTACTTCTTACTTCCGCGCATTCGTATCACTTTTTATGATAATGAAAGCAGTAGACTACCTCTACGGTCTTGGCTTAGCTAAGGTCACCTTTTGTTAGCAACTTCATTAGTATGCCATACTTTCCACCTTCCGGAAGCACTGTTTAAGCTTACCAATAACTAAATCTACTTACCTGAGCAATCAAAATAACACAGATAAGTCCAAAAGTTCTCGGGAAAAATTAATGAAACAAAATTATGCTCCTCTTCTTCCATCGACTATACAAACTTTGGTCAGCTTTTGTTATTTCCTCCAAAACGAAAGTTCGCCTTTTTGATTAAGTAGTGGACTTGGTATGCCAAAAGTTACAGCGAAATGTCTTTGGACATGGTAACAAAAAATTCGGGAAATTCATCGCAAAGAATTACATCTAGGAGACGTTTCTTGTTGGTCCTTTGCGTCTCCGACAACAAACAAAATCTAGCTATGAAAATGAGACATACTCTTCGGATACCTCATAACGAATTTTGCCGCTAAGACTTTGAATGGAAATCACATGGCAGAAGTCGAATTGGTAGATAGTCAGGATAGTCATCACAAAGAATCGCTTTAGATGGAGTCGTTTAATGTTGGTCTTATGCATCTCCTAAAAGTAAAAGGAGAATTTTGACACACCTACTTCTTCCATCAAATACAATGCGCAAATTGCACATAAAATACAAACAAATGCCCACAAAAAACAAAATCAAGCTATGCAAATGGGGATAGATAGGAAACAGTCCCCGGAAATCACATAACGAAGTTTGCCGCCTATCCTTTAGGTGGAAAGTTGGTAGACCAAAAGTCATAGATAAAGGTCGTTGAAAAAGGTCGTCCGAGAATCACGATAGTCATCCCAAAGAGTCACATTAGATGGAGACTTTTCATGTTGGTCTTACGGATGTCCCAGAAGTTACAGGAGAATATTTTCATACCTCCATGGATTTTAAAAGGCAAAGTACATCTAAAATTCAGCAATATACATATAGCAACCAAATCTAGCTACGCAAATGGGGATGGATAGGAAACAGTCCCCGGAAATCACACGAAGCAGTTTGCCGCCAAGCTGTTAAGTGTAGACCACAAGGCACTAGTAGACCTAATGCACTGAAAGTCACATGGAAAAGCTCATTGGACAAAGAAGTCGAAGGACCGGGAAAGACACTTCAAAGAATCGCATTAGATTGAGACGTTTTATGTTGGTCTTATGCTTTCCATAGGGTTAACACGAAAATATCCCTATAACTACTTCAAAAATGACTCAAAACTATATCCTATTGGAAGCTTCTTGAGTCATTCAAGATGTATTCAAAAATATTACAGCGATAATGATAGAGTATTTACGCAAATTTATACAGCCCAAGACTTAACAGATTATTATCCTCACAGCACAAACAGGATAAGCACATCATAGAAATTTGATTTAATTGCAAAAGTAAAATATTACAAGAGCGAGTATGCCACGTACCAGAGAAGAACAACACAGTCAAAGTATGCCACAAACAGATTAACAAGGATACTATGCCACTAAAAAAAAAAAAAACAAGACAAGGATATGTGTTAAAAGAATTAAACAAAAAGAAAAAAAGCAGAAAAAAAAACATATAAATAATCAGAACACCAAAGCACAAACAAACAACAACAAAAAAAACGAAATATAAAAAACCTAAAGTCGAACATGATCACCAGAGAGAAGAATACGAAACGAAACGAGACTCCTTCAACAAACGACAGCTGCAAAATTTCTCGAGATCCTTTACGCATACAAAAAAAGAAGCATGTGGCTAGGGGAATATTTTGTGTGAGAAACTTAGTTTCAGCTCGGTTCCCACGGCCACGAGCCATAAGGTATTTTTTTATGTGCATTCATGGAAGCAACTGCACAAAGGAATCGCAACGGAACGAATCGCAAACGTAAAAGTGTGAGCGAGCGAGCGAGCAAGTGCACCAACTACCCCTATATGAATAAATGAGATGCACTGCTTAGGGGTTGATGATTATCCTGGCGTATAAAAGAAACTGGCTGAGGACGAAATTTCATCATTCTCGAACAGACTTTTGTGAAGTTAAGAACACAGCAGCAACATTTTAAAGTTTCTTAATCTTTTCTCGAAAAGTTTCTTCTTCTCCCACGTAAAAATGGCACAATACATTTCCAAAACACAACACTACCAGCGCGTACAGAAGCCGCTGCTGGAACGTCAGCGACGCGCACGCATCAACAAGTGCTTGGATGCACTCAAACAGATGATGGCTGAATTTCAATCAGATGATGCGATATTACGCATGGATAAGGCAGAAATGTTGGAGACAACTATCGCTTTCATGCGCAAAAGACAGCGCTGTGCAACAAGTGCAACTTCAGTGACAGCAACAGCTTCCGTTGACGTCGATAGCTATAAACATGGCTATATGAATGCGGTCAATGAAGTATCACGTGTGCTCGCCTCTATACCTGGCATGAGTGTTGATTTGGGTAAATCGGTGATGTCACACTTAGGACGTGTTTACAATCGCTTGCAACAAGAGCAGCAACAACAAAAACAACAACAAATTCAGCCCCTCAGTATCAATTGTTGTACAACTAGTTCAATGGCACCATTAAGTCCTGCATCTTCGGGTTATCACAGTGATTATGACAGCCCAGCTGTTTCACCAGTTGCAGTAAATTTATCATCGAATGCTGAGAAAAATGTTGCACTTTGGCGCCCCTGGTGAAGTATGAATGGGTGCTTTAAGGACAACAACAACAACAGACTGCTTTAATCGTAATCCAACTGTGATAATCGTTTTGTGATACAGCACGAGTTTTAATCAGATTTTTTATATAAAAAAAAAAAATTCAAATGAAAATACATAGAATAAATAGCAAAATTTCCATAATATTAAATTAACCTGTTTTTTCCTTATTACCTACATTATTTGATTCATAAATTCTATAGAAAAATATGTTTCTGAAATTTCTTAAAGGTATGTGCCTGAGGCTGTATCGAAGTGTATGGACAGGTTTAAATTCTACGTCCAAATTATGAAATAGAAAAAAAAGACAATTCAGAAAATATAATTTTTTTGACTTTAAAATAAATAGATCTCATATATACAAACCGTGTGATTTTGCACTGGAGCCTATCTAACGGGTAATTTTTTTCTAAGAAACATCATAGAACTCGTTTCGGGCTCTAAAACAATTTACTCGTTTGTAGGCAAATTTTTAGAGAAATCGTATGTGCAAGCGCGTCTATGTTGATACTCCGACATACCGTTCGATCCCTCTAAAAATTATATAATATTTTCTGAAATGTCTTTCCATCCTTTTTCATAATTTGGGCATGGAATTAGGTGTTCATTATTCTAATCCTTTAGGTTCAAGACGTAGCATATTAGGTCAAATATTATTTATATATATTATTTAAATCCAAAAATTTCAGGAAGGAAAAAGTAAGAATAATATGAATCCTCATAAAAAACATGAAATATTGTAAAATTTGTATTGCTTTATAAATACCAAAACTCTGTCAAGTCTCGCTTAAGTAGATCACCAACGATTTTAGTTTTCTTGACAAATAACACAGGCCCACAACAAAAAAAAGAGCCATGCGCGAAAGATCAGACCACCTGAACTTTATGTTTTCGGGGTCGCTGAATCCGAATATGATGCCAGAATAGCGAAGTTGGTTCGGGTTTTTTCAGAAATGAAAAATAATGCTGAAAATTAGAGATTTTTCCTGGTTTCTGAAAAAACGCGGACTACAAAAAAAATTCCCTGCGCGAACGATCAGACCACCTGAACTTTGTGTTTTCGGGGTCGCTGAGTCCAAATATGGTGTCAGAATAGCGGAGTTGGTTCGAGTTTTTTCACAAATCGGAAATAATGCTGGAAAAAATCTCAAACTTTTCAGCATAATTGTTGATTTCTGAAAAAACGCGAACCAACTTCGCTATTCTGGCACCATATTCGGATTCAGCGACCCCGAAAACATAAAGTTCAGGTGGTCTGATCTTTCGCGCAGGGTACTTTTTTTTTTGTGGGCCTGTGTAATCCTTCGTTTATATACTCTGAGTTAAACGAATGTAGAATACGAAATTGTTTCAAACCTATTTCCCAGTGGCACAGAGGCGTGGAGAGAAAATCCGGGCCCGGGGGTAATTATATACCGGGCCCCCTCCACTACTAGATTTTTTTTTATTTGAGACTATCACATCGTCGAGCGAATATTGTTGTGTTGTGAAATGTGTAAAGTTTTGATTTTGTTTGCTTCCCGGTCATATTCATAAAATAAAAGGTCAAAAAATAAGGTTTGAGCCGGTCTGCGATCAAAGCTTGAAAAATGTATCAAAAATTTTTTAATTTTCGAAATTTTTTTGAAACCTCATCGTTTTGGCCTCATAACGCCAATTTTACATCTGTATTAGGAAAAAGGCCTTTTTAAGTTTTAGATGGAATAAGAAAGAACTAACGATAACTTTTTTAATATTTTTTTTTTTTTTCTTAAATACTGCAATTTAAAAATTAAATTTAATATTTTGAAAAAAGCAGGATTCGGTACCTTCCAGCTTTTAAGCTATTAAGCGTGTAAAAGGCACGGGCTCGGGTTTTTTCCTTGGCCCGCGGGGCTCTACTTTCCAGCGACGGTCTCGGCCTTTCTAACCTAACCAGAAAAGGCTTAAGCTTACAGGACCGTGAAGGCCCGTAAAATCACAAGCAAGCTTAGAAGCACATTCTTGAAAAAAATTATGGAAAATAATATACATATAAGTGTAGTACTTAGAATGAAAAAAAAACAAGTTAATTTAAACAAAAAAAAAACTTATAAGATTTTACCAAAAAGCTCAAGAAAGTAGACAATGTATAATCTTTTGAAAAAAAAAAAAAAAATAATAATAATAATTGTGCGGGCCCGGACTTTTTCTCAAGTGCTTGTATTATGTTCATGCCGGGCCTCTAAAATCTATTTTTCAAGCTTGGAAAAAACTACGACTAATTTCTGCATGAGTCCGGGCCCTCCAAAAAACTCCGGGCCTGGGAGGAGTCCCACCCTTACCCCCCCCCCTCTCGTCAGGCCTGCAGTGGCATCATACGGGACCCAAAACTAGCTTAACTTCAAAAATTATTTAAAAAAAGCACAGTGCAACAAATTGAGGGGAATACAATCTGAATGAAATACCACAACTTTTTTGGACTAATTTAGGGTCGCTTAGAGATCGCCGCACAGAGGTCCCAAAATTTATATTTAATATCAAAATTTTTTACCCGCTTGGTAAAGCATTGTAGAAAGACTTCAACGATGGGGGCTTATTGGTGATTAAATAGAGGAAAAAATAACCGACCGGTTTTTTTTAAAAAAAGTTTTATCCAGTTTTCTTGGGGCTCAAACCCGAAAAATCGAAAACGGAAAATTCATAAAACTCTACAGCTCGAAAACCATTCAACCGATTATTATGATTTTTTTAATGAGTAGATACTTATATTGCACATTAAAATCACAAAAATCGCATGAATGGTTTTCGATTTTCATGCTCGGGGTGTAAATAACTATTTTTTAATTAATTTAAGGTCTTACCCCTTTTTTGAAGTGAAATTAATTTGCCCACAAGCCTGTTGAAACCATTTCCTTGAGAAGAAGTTGCGCACATTTAACCATGAAAATTTTATTCCTCAATGAACAATTTCCAATGACCCTACGTTATTGCCATTTTGGAGTTCCTTTTTGCGAATGTGGTCATAGCATGTAAAAGAACCGGAAAACAAACTATCATGACCTTTTAAAGAAAAATGTGCCTTATAAAAAAGTAGTTGAGATCACTGAAGATATCAACCATATAGGGTGTACCGATTTTGAGATATAGGATAACTAATGTTAAAATTTTTGTGAGTAATTTAGGGTCGAATTTCCAATCTGGCATCCGTTTCTTCTATCAGGTCTGAGATCGCCGTAAATAGGTTGTCTAACCCCTTTTTCGGAGTGAAATATTTATCCCCAAAAGTCTGAAAAATCAATTTTTTATTCTTGAGGATTAAGTGGGAGTTAGGCGCATTGAACCAAGAAAAATTTTTAGCTCAAGGAATAATTTCCTCTGACTTCCGCCCCCCTTTTTACCTTTTTTAGGCATTTAAGAAATCTTCTTTTGGGAAGATGGTCATAGCATGTAAACGTTTCAGAAAAATATCAAGGTCTATTCTAAAAAAAAATAGTTAGTGTCACTGGAGGCGTTAACCATACAAGGTGTACTGGTTTTTAG
Source organism: Calliopum simillimum (assembly GCA_951812925.1). NCBI lineage: Eukaryota > Metazoa > Arthropoda > Insecta > Diptera > Lauxaniidae > Calliopum > Calliopum simillimum. The sequence continues at coordinate 14,722,810 of OX638368.1, forward strand.
ATAAGAGAAGGCAAAAAGACAATTTTGTATTTGGAACAAAAGAAGAATTATTGGAAAATATTTGTTTAGTTTATACATACACAGTACGACACATGAAAAGTGAACTAAAATCCGTTATAAGGCGTCGAAAGTACTCGCCGAAACAAGTAATTCTGCCTGAGCGTTTTGCAAAGTTGACTCATATAAGGATTTTATGGTCATTTTTGCGATTTTAAGGCACTAGATGAATTTTTTTCGGCTAAGTTTGTTCGGCATTTTTTTTTTTCTATACAATAGCTACAACATTGCTGAAGTAATCAAAACAATATCTCGGCTCGTTACCGAGATATAGCCATATGAAAAAATCGAAAAATAGCTCAAAATCCTCAAAATCACTCAAAGTTTTAATTTTCAGCTGGATAATTATAATTATAATGCTGAAAATTGCAACTTTTTGCCTCAAATTGGATTTTGAGCGATTTTGCGATTTTTTAATATGGCTATATCTCGGTAACGAGCCGAGATATTGTTTTGATTACTTCAGCAGTGTTGTAGCTATTGTATAGAAGAAAAAAATTACCGAACAAACTTAACCAAAAAAAAATCATCTAGTGCCTTAAAATCGCAAAAATGACCATAAAATCCTTATATGAGTCAACTTTGCAAAACGCTCTAGCAGAATTACTTGTTTCGGCGAGTACTTTCCACGCCTTATAACGGATTTTAGTTCACCGTCAATGACTTGAAAAATGTTGCACTGTGATATGAGCCGTTTATTTTGAAAGTGGCCTAAGTCCATTTCGAGGCAAAAGTAATGTCATAATATGTATTAGCTGGCATTTCAGAGCGAATAAAATTGAATTCTGTCTTTACAGAAAGTTTACCACATTGTGTGAAATTGATGGCGTTGTGTTTAAAAAATAGTATCGGGCAAAAAACCGATTATTACGGCCCATAATGTGAATGACATTACTTTTGCCCCGAAAGGTCACTTTCAAAATAAATATACGTAATACCGAATCTACATTTTTAGCTCTCTTGAAAACTTGCCAATTTAAAGTTAGGCTGTTTTATCAAAACTCTACAGATATGAATAATCGTCGGTGCTATATGGCAAATCATTTTTTTCTAAATATTGTTTGAGCCTAGACGGCTAACTCCTCCGAACTTCAGCTTTCTATCTACTATGGTTCTCGTTGGGCATTAATGGGTTAAATAACAAAATCGCAATTAATGAATCTTACAAATCTAGACAGCCTCGTATGATGTTATAAGTATTATTTGTTTGAGGTTTGATAGAAAACTTCAGTGTAAATTTGATTCTCAAACGATTTAGACGCTTCTCGCAGTTAAAACGGATACACGGGGAAAATAGCAGCAAGTGTTATAAAACATTCAATTAAGCAAACGACAACAAGGAACTATTTAATAAATATATTTTAAAACTATTTTATAAATAACGCTCTGACCAAGTTTACTTCACGTTAGCAAGAGCCTGTTTTGATAGTGTTTTTCCCTACCGAGTAAAATAACTTATGAATGCAAATGAAAAACTTTTAATTTAGCTTAGACTCGTCTGAGCTGCTTTGATGTTGATAAATTAAAACATATGTATAAACATCATCTAAGTATATGACTTTAATTTCAAATGAAACAGTGACGTCATATTCTTGGCTTGAATGCAATTTTTAGCTGTAATAGAAGTGCAGCAACATTAAAATCAACAGAATTACATAGAAATTTTAACAAAATACAACAGCAACATCATGTTTTCAATAACAATAGCAAATTTCCAATGCCTGTTTTTTATTTTAATAATTTATTTATTTAATGGTAAGTTTGACAAAATCAAAAAATTCTATTCAAAATATTGAACTACCTTTTTTTATCCGGCTATCCCATAATACAATAGTCTTTTCATGGTTGTTATTCGCAGATAGAACCAAAAAGAACAAATTTCAGTAAGAGTCTATTTTCCTCCCATTCCCGAATTAAGTTATTTTTGAAGTTATTGTTCACTCCTTAGAAGGGTTCTGGTTCTGTGAAAATATTGAGTTGGATCTCTTGACTAAGCAATATGCCCTTTTATTGCCTACATGTCCATTGTGTCCTAGTATCCAGATAAGAGTCACATTATTCCTCCTGGATGCGACTTGGAGAAGTTCAAAATACTCCCAGACTAGCTTTGAGTATATTGAAAAAAACCATTAAAGTTTTGAGAGTCCCTTGACTTTCTGAGGAAATGCATATGTCGATGTCAGAATTTACCTGTGAAGATATTCTCTGGTGCACAACTCTAAAGCGTGGACGTCCGCCTGAAAAATAAAAGCTAATTTCCCCATTGCAATTACAATACTTTTTAGAATCTTGGTCCTACGACTCTAGATACTATGTTGCCATCTTTCATTTTTGACCCATCAGTTAACCTTGTTGTGAGCCCTGTTTTACGTTTATATTATTCCTCATTCAATCAGCGCAGCCATTTATGACGGCTTTGAATTTTTTGGAGAAACACATCTTATCAAAGATTGCGAACAATGGTGTATCCCAAAGCATATCCTGAGTTTCAACATGACCTGTGAGATTGCCTTCTTTATGTTGGTGTAAGTAAGGTTGTCTGAGAGCTGCTTCATTCTTTACCATAAGGTAGAGAGGAGTGAGTCCCGTATTATTTCCCCAGTGACACTCAAAAATGCTAATGAAGTGGTCATTGGCAAATGTAATATTTAAAGCTTCATTTTTTATGCATGATAAATGACTATTCCAAGTTAGACTTTTGTCTATAATTACTCCTCAATATACAATATCATCTCCTCGGAAACCGTTAGCATTGTTAAAGTCCCTGGTTTAGCTTTCTCTTCCGGGTAAAGCATATCAGTGTAGTTTGACTAATGCTTTTTGAGTACTCCTCTCGACACCAGCCTAGTACTAAGTTGAGAGCCTGTTGCATTCATTCAGCTTTGGTAGAGTCAAACCTTCGTCTAACCTTGCTTACCAAATCGTCAGCAATGCCTTGGAGCTTGAATTTGTGATCATCGAGAATTTCTAATAACACAGTTCGACAATTTCGAACTTTTTGTAAAACACATGAGAAAATCCAAAAAATTCTTAAAGAAGACTTTAAAAAAAATACCCGTGTCCCGTCGTTTTTCTCCAGCAAGTCAGATTTTTTTTTTATCAATTTTTGAAGTTTTTTTATCCACTGTACATGAAAAAAAAAACAAAAATACCGCATTCTTGTGGTAAATCGTTGATTTTTACTAAACGATCCTTACATCTGAGGTGTATCATGTGTTCAGTAAACTTATGCATGATATTGCGAGGAATATTTTGTAGAAAATTTGAACACTCTACAACTCCCACATATGGGTCATTTTTACCCTTTTCCTAAAAAGTTACAAAAATGACACCTAAAACAGGGGAATATTGAGTCAGTATGTACTATTTTTTGTCCCGAAACCCAAAAAATCGAACTACATATCATCGAAAAGGTTATTCAATTACCTTTTTAACGATATACGTTTTACCTCGATCAGACTCTTTATTTGGATTTCAGTGAAACCATCTCCGAAAAACATAAAATAGTCTCCAGGTAAAATTTACAGCTGTAAAAAAAAAATGTTTGTCCTTAGAAAATCCCATTCTATCAAACCACATTAACTTCATTTTTGGTATTTTTTGACTGTAAGCCTGTGTTATCATTTAAAAAAAAAATATTTTCTCATCTACATGAAATATATTCTAGGTTACAAGTGTGATGTACCAACTACCGATATTGGTTTACCCACAAGCAGCTCTCCAAAAAGCAATTGTGTTAATAGCAATGGTGTTTCCGGCTGTCATTGTCCATCCGGTTGGACTGGACGTAATTGTACCCAAGATATTGATGAGTGCACGATTCAACCGAAGATATGCAATGATGGCATATGTTTAAACAAAGAAGGCTCCTATAAATGTTTTTGTGCCGTTGGAAAGAGTGGTATACATTGTGATTTAGATGTGAACTATTGCTGGAGCCAACCTTGTCAGAATGGTGCCACTTGCCATAGTAAGGTAAGTAGCGATAATGAGGATTTTCAAATGAACTAAGTAATTCGTTACTTCCCGGTCTAAAATATGGGAAGATAATGAACTGTATTTTCTTCCCTCGGGCTTAAACTGTTTGTAAAGTGAATAGAAGAAAAGGTTGAACAACTCCAAAGTCTTCGAAGACTGAATTTCCGAACTTGACTAGGTACTCAGAAGAAGTCGGTATTTTGATTCATACAAAAGGATCTGAAAATGCCCATCTACTGTTAGGTTATATGTACTGAGTTCGTAAATATTCTTATTTTTATTCTATTGCAGTTCGACAGCTATACTTGCAAATGTGATGCAGGCTTTGAGGGCACTCATTGTGAAATCAATATTGATGAATGTGAAAGGTGAGTTCAGCTGAAAGTTTGCGCACACTTTTATTAATAACACCGATATTACAGATATAACCCATGTCGAGATCATGGTACTTGCATCGATCGAAGGAACAACTACGACTGCAATTGTGATGAGAATTTTGGTGGTAAAAACTGCACAGTTGCCTTATTGGGTTGTTCGACAGCTCCTTGCTTAAATGATGGTATCTGCAAACCATACCTGGTCAATGAAACGGATCATCTTTTCAATTGCTCATGTCAGCATGGCTACCGAGGTGATACTTGTGAGGAGACTACAACCATATCAATGTTTGCTAGCAGTCTAATTACTGTGAAAACACAACGTAAAGATGGTTATGCCATTAATTTGCAGTTTAGAACACCATTTCCAAATGGAACACTGGCTTTTGGTCAAAGCGCACAACATGGCTATAAATTGGAATTGATAAATGGACGGCTTAATTTACACTCAACATTATTGAATAAATGGAGAGGTGTCTTTATTGGATCCGAAATGAATGACGGTTATTGGCATAAAATTGTTGTTGCTTTCAATAAAACACATTTGGTGCTTTCGGCTAATGATGAGAAAGCAATCTATCCAGTTGGAAACGTAGACGTTAATCAGCCTTCATTTCCTTGGACTTATATTGGTGGCACTATACCGAATATACTAAGGTCATATATAAGACATTTGACACATCGTCCAGAAAACTTTGTTGGCTGTGTGCAGGACATTGTCGTTAATGATAAATGGATATTCCCAGACGATAATAATTACGATCAAGATACAGAATTGAAAAATGTACAGAGTGGTTGCTTGCACACCGAACAGTGTCAGCCGAACACTTGTCATCCTAATGGTGGTTTCTGTAATTCATATTTCTTCCGTGGAACGAGTGGATTGGAGCGTCGTTTTAATTGTACATGTTTGGATGGTTTCCGGGGTGATACCTGTGAGGAAACTACAGCCATATCAATGTTTGCTAGCAGTCTAATTACTGTGAAAACACAAAATACAGATGGTTACGCCATAAGTCTGCAATTTCGAACAATATTTCCAAATGGTACACTGGCTTTTGGTACCACAGACGATCAAAACGAATCGGACGGCTACAAATTGGAATTGGTGGATGGCAGTCTTAATTTACACACAACTTTATTGAATGAATGGAATGGTGTCTTCATTGGAACCAATTTGAATAACAGTAAATGGCATAAAGTTTTTGTGGCTATTAATACAACACATCTGGTTTTTACGGTTGATGAAGAGCAGGCAATCTTGCCCTTTGCTTCTAACGAGCGTAAACCTTCATTTCCATTAACTTATCTTGGTGGTACCATTCCGCAACTATATAAGTCATATCTGCGATATTTGGTACGTAAACCATTGGGCTTTATTGGGTGTATGCAGGATATTGTGGTGAATGATAAATGGATCTTTCCTCAGGAGAATAATAATGATCAGGATATGGATTTCAAAAATGTAGAAAATGGTTGCTTACGCACAAAACAGTGCCTTTCAGATCCTTGTAATTCTAATGGAGAGTGTACGGACTTATGGCATACATTCTCCTGCACTTGTAAGCGACCATACTTTGGACACACATGCAAAAAAAAATTCGAAAGATTATAATATAATTCTGGCTTAATATCTAATGTTTGAAAACGATAGTAATTAATGGAGAAGTAGTAAATAATTTCAGTTCTATGTTATTAAATCCAAAATAAGTATGTGAGAAAGGTTTAAGTAAAAATAAATTTAACTGTGGAAATAAAGAAAAATTAGCAAATATTTTAATAGAAAATCTTATAAGATCATATTGACCCCGAAGAGGGTAATCTTTAAAATGTTCCAAAATATCTAGTATTTTAATGAAAAACACAATAAGGGTATTACCTTTGGCCTAGTCAAACATTAAATGCTCTACACTTCAGTAGTGTGAAAATTTATTTTGTAGGTAGGAGGTGTCTCGACCTCTTATCTAAATTCATATAACTTTTGTTTTAAAAAAAAAATTCAAAAGTATTTTTAAGTTTAAAATATTTCGGTGAAAAAAAATTTTTTTCACCATGTAATATTTTTTTATAAAAAGAACATTTAAAAATGAATGGGACAAGTTACTTTACAAACTTTGGTGTAAGCTCTAAATTTTTGAAAAAACTCCTTTTCATGAAAATCACTAAAAACGCCAACTTCAACACCCTGTATTTTAACAATAAATGGTACTAGGACCAAATCCTCCCGGAATATTGTTTTTGTATATCAGGACTACTATATTGCCAAATTTGAGCGAAATCGGAGACAAAAAAATTTTCAGCTGGTACACTTGACGTGTTTTGCTTCATATACTTATATATGCGTAACTTTTTTTACTTTTTTTTTTTTTTGACGTGCACCCTTCCAATTTTTGATTCTTATATAAAAAGTGACCTCTCCACCAAGTTTGGTGAATGTGCCTCAAAAACTGTAGAATTCCACAATTTTTGAGAATTCCTCATATATACTTTTCCATACCTGCCACGCCTCCTTCTCCGTGTTACAAACGGAAGGACAAAGTGAATATACCCTTGGTGTAGGGTACTTATTTGCCGTGCTTCTTTTGAAACGTATATGTAATTAGCGAACTATTTGTATGAAGCGTTAGTTGGGGATAAGATACGTGGTGGCAAAGTTGAAATTAGAAAAGAGAACATCGATATCTATAAAATAACTCATTTTCAATTATCCCGTTAAACTTTCCAGGCAAAATTACCAAATGCCTCACAGTCATACCTAAATTGGGGCGTTATTCGAGCGTTAGCGTTATTTAACCGCCTCTGTTTCGATATGCTCTATGTAAATTGTATGGACATGAAAAAGACTGAGATGGTCACATTACGCTAACGCTCGAATAACGCTCCAATTTAGCAAAGGCAGTTTACTATTAATGAAAAACACTTTAATGTTATAATAAAGAGCTTGAACCTAAAATTTCGCCAAATATCTTTAAAACCAAGCAATGTATCGTATAAATTTACCTAACATTTTCAGTTTATCTACTTGAATTCAATCAATATCGGCCATCAAATTTGTTCTCCCTGAAATTAAATTGTCACAAATGCAAAAATTAACTAATTCCCTTTTTATAAATCAAATAATTTAAATTTCAAAACAAGCAACACTAAAAACTGACAGCACAAAAAACTCGGCGCTGGCAATGCTGTCGTTTGTTTGCCTTTTTTGCTTTTACTTCTGTCATGGAATTCGTTAAAATTTAATTGATGCGCTTGTTGGTTGCCGGAAAAAATTTATTTATTTTTTACAGAAAAATTAAATAAATCCCATTGGTTATGTCTGTAAATATAACAGTCAATGGGAAATTTTCAAAACATTGTGGAAAATCATCGTTACTAGAGGATCCTGAACGTAAGAAAAAAGAATTGCTCGACGAAAGAAAAAAACAGCGAATATTGCAAGTAAGTGGTGACAAAATACTCGTTTTTTTTTTTTACTTAATTAACGATTTGGGAATCAATTGTAGGTGCGTGCTGAATCCAAAAATATTGCGCAAAAAATACGCACCGACGTGGCGAAGCAACGAGGGCGCCTCCAAAAAGATTTTGAACAACAATGCGCACAAGAGCAAGAACGCTTGCAACGACAAGCAATTGCCCAGGCCCACCATGATTATCGTTGTGCAATATTCCAAGTTGGCACTGCACATCGTGCTGCAGCCATGGAGAATCAAAAGAATGCAACAACATCGGCAGCGGCGGCGAAAAAACAAACATATAAGGAATTCAAAAGACAGCAGTGCCAAAGGCGTAATGGTTTAAGCAACGAAAATATCGCTGAAAAGCGTTCATGCTTAAAAGTAACACAAACAGATGCACCATCAACGTCTTGCTCAAAAGGACTGAAAACTGCGAAAATTCGCATAGAGCAAACACAACCGCAATGCAATTGCTGCTACAATCAATGTACCATTGAAGATTGTGATGAATGTTCATCTGATTTATTTGAAGAAAGTTGTGAAATATCTTGCACGGAGACTGTTTCTGATGAAGAGCCAGAATGTATGAACGAAACTGTAATTCCAGGAGCACGATGTAGAATAGCTGACACTCAAAAGAAGGGAACGAAACTTTCTAAAACACCCGCTGTGATACTCGATGTAGATGTGGGTATGAATGATGTTGTTACGATTATGGCACCAGCTGAAATTAAAGATAGTCATACAGAAAATAATCGGCAATTTAGTCATGTCATACGTATTAGCCCAGAAAGGAAATGCGGTGACAAAACTGATGCCAACAAAAAACGTCCATGTGTAAGTAATGTAATTTTACGTAGCTTAAAGTTTTACTAAATTTCGAAAGATCATCTGTATTATTTATTACAATTAAATTATCCCAGATATGTCTAAAAACACCTTTTGCGGCTAATAGTCTGAAAAAATAATGAACTTTAAACTCGAAAGTTTCGAAAAAGAAATAATATTAATAATATTTAATATATGAATAGATTTTTTGAAAGTGGAATAAGTCCATAAAGTAGCAAAAGTAATGTCATAATATGAATTGGCTGACATTTTGTTAGAAATTAATAAAAGAGTCTGTCTATACGGGGCGTTCCGCGTACGCGAAAACTCCTCTCTCTCTCTCAATTTACTCAATTAGCGTACGCGAAATCCAGTGAAGTTTTTTCCCCCGGGACGCATCTTCGTTACAACAGTAATTTTACATAAAAGTAGGGGTAAGTGGGCGGCCTGCGGCCGCAGCTCAGGATTTAAACCCGTCAGACATCCAACACCGGCTTCGTGGCGGCCTTCGGCCGCGGATCAGTACATAAATTAATCAAGTTCCCCGGGGGAAAAAACTTCACTGGATTTCGCGTACGCTAATTGAGTTTCGCGTACGCTAATTGAGTAAATTGAGAGAGAGAGAGGAGTTTTCGCGTACGCGGAACGCCCCGTATAGACATTTCCTTAATAAAATTGGGCTCTGTTTTCACGGAAACTTTACTTGATGGTATAAAATTGATGGCATAAAGTTGAAGAAATGATATTGATCATATAACCGATAATTTATGACATCACTTTTACCTTTTTAAGGACTTATTCCACTTTCAAAAAAAAAAAAAAAAAAAAAACAATTCATACACTTAAATTTTATAAAATAGCGATTATTATTAAAATTTTTATTTCATCTTAGGACCCAACGTCATCAGCAATTTCCTGTGAAGCTACAGATTCAATTGAGCGAAATCCAATGCCAAGTACAAGTAGTAGAAGACCACGTTTTACCCAAGTTTCTGATTTGATAGAGAAAAAAACACAAAGCTCAAAATCTGGCAAACCAGCAACGAAATCACCACGTAAGCAAATTGAGCAGCGCCCACAAAAATCACCATCAAAACCAACACCACGTGCACCGCCACCGTCAGAAAAATCAACCAGTCGGCCGTCGTCACCAACAAAAAAGCAATCATCACAACCAGTATCAAAATCACCAACACGTAATCCAATGTCAAAATCTTCAGCTCCATCATCACCAATAAGAAAAACAGCAACAAAATCATTTGCACTAACAAAATCGCCAATTTCATCATCACCCACACGTAAATCAGCACCGAAATCACCTAGTTCATCATCACCCATACGAAAACAGTTGTCAGCTAAATCACCTACTGCTAAGTCACCATCATCAAGTAAATCGAAAAAACCGAGTCAATCAAATAAAAATGATGATTGTGTTTCGAGAAAATCTGCAGATAATATTTCAACATGTAAGCCCTGCTCAATTGTAACACTTTGTACAGATTCAAGTAGTTCTGGACGTGTACAGTTTTATGATTATAATAATAAATATACAAAAGCATATCCACAACCGGCAACAGCGGTACATGTTCTACCTCCAGATAGAGCGCAACCAAATGCTATGGATGAAGCACGTATTGAACGGCAATTACAACACGCTAGAGAACAAGAAATTGAGCGTCTTAAGTGAGTTTATCTTTACTTTTTACTTTAGGGGTCGTCCATAAATTATGTCACATGAATTTCGAGATTTCTAGAGCTCTCTCGCCTCATGTGAGACTCTGACATTAAACATTACTGCATTCTGATGTCACACTTTTACAGTTGTACTACATTTCCACCAAAGATTTAGCTGTGATGAGAAACATAAATCTCGTCTTTAAATTCTACCCGTTTCCATCGGCCGACAAAGATTTGTTTTTGACAGTAAATGCCATAAGCGGGAAAATTAAAGTTATTTTTCCTTTTATTCTTGAATTTATCTTATATTTGCTTTGTTTCTAATGACATTTAATGCCAATTGTCGAGGGAGGCACTTGGTCAAAAATGGCCTAAATAGGTAGCCTTGCTGAGATTTATATGCAGATTTTAAATAAATCTCCTCAGAAATAGATTTATTTTTGTATGGTAAATCACAAGACTTACGCCAAGATTTAGAGCTCAATCTCGAAACAGCCGTAAATCACCTCATAAATCTAAGGGGAAACGTAGTATAAACTTGATAGCATTGTTATTCTTCACTTCGTCACTTTTATTTTTTGTGATTAACTCCGTCAGCTACTCGCAAAATGTGAAGTTTTGGAGATTTATTTGGCCGAACTCGTTTATTTTGTAATTTTACTTTGTTTCCGTTGTTTTTAGTAAAAGGTACATCTTTATGTTTTATTTATCTTTATGTAGCCTTAGCTGTCAAAGCAGTTGTACCAATTTTTCATTTTCAAAATCCACTAAAATGAATAAAAAAATGTGTTGTTTAATCAAAAAATCACTAAAAATATACGAAGTGTTCGAAAAATTGAAGTAAACTCTGTCACGCCCGTGAAAATAGTATAATTAATTAAAGAAACTTTAGAGGAGAATAACAATGTAAGTGAATTTAACAAATTCGTGATATCAAATAAAGGCCAATAAATCATTGTTGTATTTTTTATTTTTTTTTTTTTTTTCATTTCTAAACGATTTAGCACCTTTTTATTATTTTGCCTTTCAACCCTTACCGTTTACTTATTTGGTTTTTTTTTTTTGTTAAACAACTATGGAGTTTCTACAACATCTTGACGCATTTTAAGCATTTGTCGTCTTTGGTGTCCCCTAATGAAACTTTTTGTATAATGTTTTTTTGGAATATTTTAACCCATTATAACCATTTTTAAAAAAAAAGGGATCAAAATGACCCATAAGAGCAGGATATAATGGGTAAAGATGTTCCAAAAAATTGTTCCTTGCGTAATTTCATGTTGACCTTGGAACAACAAGTTTTAACGAAATGAAGATTTAAGGATTTTACAGTCTGGTAAAATTTCGAAAATACTTTTTTGTGGGTATTTTAGACAAAAAAAAATTTATGAAATTGACCTAAGGTTCCAATTCTTATTTTATTATTCAAAAAAGTTTGATATATCGTACGACTTATTCCCAGTATTCTTAAGATTGTAATAAAATAAACACCGCATAAAGCCGAGATTTTGCAAAAATCGACCTTGAGTGACATCTAAATGACTAACAAAAAATTTTTTAAAAATCTCAGCTCACTTTCTTGGTTTTATTTCATACTTTCATTTTAGTACTGTTGAATATAATGGATATAATAATACACATTGTTGTATTTTTTTACGATGTCGCACCCGTTACTTTTTTAAAGTTTATTTATTTATCTCTCAATGCAGCAAAATAAGAAAATTCTTGAAAAAAATATTACAATTAACTTGAAAGTTTTATTTTTACTGTTTCATCCAAAATTTAACAGATCTGAGGGATCAAATCTCATAAAACGAAAATTGCCTATTTGTAACGTCGCACCCGTTACCATCTATTTAGTACAAAAAACATTGAAATTTAACTTTTTTATTTCTTAACAAGATCGAGATAGTTGGCACTTCTAAAGTAAAGGCACCTTTCTGGCGTATTTATGCAAATTCTACTTTTAAATTTAAAAACTGTCCTTAAACTACCCGTTACTATGGAAATGTTATATTTTAAAGTAGGCTGTGCCACGCCTCTAAATGACAAAAACGCTCTCACGGCTAAGTCGCTGCATCGCTTTTTATGTAATTTGGTACGGGTTTACACTAAGGAACGACAATATGGCCTCTATGTTTTTAAGTCGGCTTTGCCACACCCCCAAAAAGAAAATGCGATGGTATGGTTACTGATGAGAATTTGTTTTCTTAAGGAATGGTCAAATTTCGGCCTTAGAGCAAACTCTAGTATTTATTAAATTCCGTAAATTCTGTGGATTTCTTAAAGTAAACTTTCCTATCCAATGCTTAAAACGTCTTTGAAATTGAATGTTTTGCAGCGATTATAACGTATTTTGAAGCGTGTTTGAAATTGTGAAAAAAGGACTAAAAAACGCAAAAATGGAAAATTGCAAAAATATAAGAAAAAAGTATCCTCGCTGAAAATAAATAAAATTTCCATTCCCAAAATATTCACTATTGCAAATGCTTCCTCTCGAGAAAGGAATATATTCTCTTTAGGAAGTTTCTATACAAATTCATAATTTGACTTTTGTGACATCGCAAATTTCAAGATCTCCCGGATCCCTGTCATGTTGAGTCACATAAGTATCTAAGATGTAATTTCTACCCCTTAACGTGTGACTTAATTTATATATGACCCCATTTAGTGCAGACTTTGAAAATTAATTCTTTTAAGGAAAAAATCTGAAGAACGTGGTCAGAAGGCTTTAGAACGAGAGCAAGTGCGTCGAGATTGTGATGAATTGACAGAAAAGTTAGATGCACTAACAAAGCAGCATGCACCAACAATGCAAACTGATGTAAGTAAATATTTGATTGATAAAAAATAATTTTTCCTGAACTTAAAGGTCGCTTAAAACATTGTCCTTTATCCTAGTTCGGATTTAGTATGTGATGCATTATACTAATATTGCTGCAAACTTAACATATTGCCAGTATTTTGTCATTAACTTCCAAATTTTTATATTATAGGCAAACATGGTCTTTGGCGCTGGAGTTGCTCGAAAAGAAACAAAAATGAATGCTGCTATAGAGGAAATACTTATGCGTCCAACAATAATAACGTGTCCTGAAATAACACGACCCGCAGCGCAACAACCTTGTAAAATGCCAGCTTCATGCAAAACACAACAATCAACAGCTCAGCACTTGGATCCAAGTAGTTTAAATTTAGGTGCAACACAAGTCTACACAGCAACAATTGATTTAGATCATAGCTCACCATCCTCAGAAAGTTGTCGTTCCATACTATTAGGCTATGTTAACGATCAGAGTAAGCAAATTAAAGACGACATAAATCAGTACGAAGCAAATCCACAACAGTATCAACAAAAATCAAAAAGACTACAAAGTTTACTTACACGCATAAATAAATTGCGTGATGCACTATTATCTGAATTACAAGCGGGTGATGCACAAAATGAGACTGAAAATATACAACATATGATTGATTCCTTGTGTAATTTGCGACAAGAACGTGAAAATATTATTATTGATGCACCGGAATTGAGAAAAAAATCTAGTGATAAAAATTTAAAACAAAACGATAGAAATTTAGTAAATAAACAACGTCAACATTCCAGATCAAAAGAGCAGAAACAAAATCAAAGAGATGATGTATCACCAAATTTGCAATTGCAAGAACGTGAAAAACTTTTGGAAGAAAAGGAAGCAATTCTCGAAAACAAACTGCGAGAATTTTTTGAATTGCAAAAAAATTGTGATAGCGATATGACGAAACAACCAACAAAAGCTAAAGCCGATGAGCACAAAACAACCGTAATGGTTGGTGAAAAACCTCTAGAAATAGTTGTTAATGTAAAATGTAGTAATAACAAAAAATCAAAATTGAAAACTCCACGAAAAGAAGCGAAAACTATGCAAAGTCCCAATGCTATAAAAAAGAAAAAATCCAATACTAATCTGGCCAAACAAACACAAAAAGTAATACAACGTTCGAACTCATACGATTCTCATTCTACTTCGTACCGTAGTTTACCACAAAATGTTGCAAACAATGATGAGGGACGTCAGAAGCAAGCATCCAATTCTCAAAATATTGAACCACACAGTCGCTTTCCACAAAATGCTATAAAAAATGATGAGAGACTTCAGCAGCAAGCATCCAATTCACAAAATAATGAACAGCAACAACGTATTATATATATCGATGACGATGGTGATCAGCCTTTATCCAATTCTCAAAAAATAGATGAGCGGCAAAAAATTCTTAGTAATGATGATGTACGTCAGAAATCAAATACCCAAAGTAAAGAACAGCAGCCAACTCAAAGACAAGCCAGGACTGATACAAGAAAAAATGAAACAAACAAGCCACCTGCTAACGTAAATCCACTAATAGCACAGTATATACAACGCCTTTTGGGTATGTCTCGTAACTCTGTCGATGCTTTATGTGTTAGTTCCTCAGATATTGATACCCCATCTTCTTCAATAATGAACAACGCTACCAACAAATTAGAATTAAGCGATTCGGAAAGACTTTCAACAGAGCGTCTAGAACGTGTGCAACAGTTTATCACTGATAACTACAGTTTTGTCAATGAATTAGAAAACTCACTGAAAACTACAACAGCTAAGTGCTTTGAAGATTGCATTAATGAAGCAATGAATAAAATTTGGAAAAAGAGGTTCTGCGAAACCGACAAAAAAGATGATACTCCTGTTAGAGTGGAAGACAACGGTGAAAGAGGTCAGCAACAAGATTCTTCGTCGCTTTTGCGAAGCTCAACAAATCAAACTCAACTTGCAAATGATATTACTAATAGAGCTCGAGAAATGAGTGAATCACTAAGACAAGACATGCCTCAAGAACGAAAAGTGGACTGCGCTGCAAAGAGAAAACAACTTCAAGATCTTTGCCAAATGTTAATAAATCCAACTCAAAATGATTGCTTCGACGCTAAAAAAACTTCCAAGGATCAAATGCCTACTGGCACCGTAAGACCAAATGAACCACAAACTCAAGATCATTGCGTTGAGAGAAGAGAAGAACTAGCTAAACAAATTGCTGCGTTTATTCAAAGCCTTGTGGATCCAAACCAAGGTGAATGCATTGACACTGGAAATACTTCAAAAAGTTTGCGCACTGAACAAACTTCTAAAACTCTTAAAGAACCTGAACGTAGGGTAAGGACTACAAAAGTTCAAAAACCAACTGCCGCAAGAACACCTGACAATGCTCAACAGAGTAGTTTTGCGAGCATTGCAAGTTTTCCCAATGGTCAAAAAGCCACGGAAAGAATAAGGCCTGAAGTAATTGTGATTCACGATAGTATGGACAGTTCTGTAAGAACATCTCAATGTCAAAATGATTCAAATCCTGAGCTCATTGCACAAACTACAACCTCCGTTACAGTTGAACAGCAAACAAGTGCTAGATTTAGTGACAAAGCTATTGCAACAGATCACAGTCAACATGCTGTTGGAGGTGGTGATACGCAGCAAATTCAACGTTACGCTCAACTAACTGACAACTGTAATCAACGTATTTCTGAACTAACCGAATTAATTAATAAAGTTCGAGCAGAAAAACAACAAATACTTGAGCATACATTAAGTTCGGTAAGTGATAAGGAACGCAACTCTGCAGAGTACATTGACCTACACAAAACTACTGGACAACAGTATCAAGATCAAATACCTATAAGTAAGTCTGTTAAAGAAAGAATGATAGTTGAATCGCAACCTGTGTCCTCAACTGAAGTATCGCGTGCTGAAAATCTTCCATTGGAAAAACATAAACCAACTTCCGGAAGCCGTGATAGTGGTATTGCATCTAGACCGATAACAGCCCAAGGACTTCACTCAGATATGGAACCACAATCGACAGCTTCTTCCAAAACGAGTCAAAGGCCAAAGCCACCAGCATGTATAAATCGTTATATTCCAAACTTAATTGAAGATGACGTAGCACATGAATTGTCAACTATTTTAGAATTAGATACGCCAGGCACTTCTCGTGTAACTTTGGTAGCCGCTACAAGCAATACGCGCAAATCAACTGTATCAATATCGCCAGGTTTAATTCCATCATGCACTGATTATGCAAAAATGTTAAATATTGATCTCTCAAAAGTGGGATCAGCAGAAAGAATACGAATTCAAAAAGAATATGAATTGTTAAAAGACGCATTAATTGAGGCTGATGAAACTGGCGAACAGCCGAAGATGCGTATTCCAATATTCGAGGAATATATAAAAATGTTAAATTTAAATATTACAACAACGGAACCACCTGCAGCATCATCAAAATCTTTAAATCGAACAACGCAAATTCGCGAAGAATTAAGGGAACTTTTTGAACCTTACGTTAAAGCCAAAACCAGTGGTGGTAAGTGAAAAAGATTTTCTCAAAAATCCACTTCTTTCATTGATTTTGTTTAGATACTGAGGCAGCAGTATTTCCTACATTCGAAGAATACGCAAAAATGTTAAATATAAATCTAGCAATAATGGATCCAAATGAGTCAGCACGAATACGAGAGGAATATAACGCTGTAATAGAAAGTTTGAAAGAAGCACATACATCTAAATCTGTTGAGCAATCAAGTTCAGATCGTACAATTCCAGAAGAATGTAAAGAATTATTTAAACCTTATGTTAAAGCCAAAGCTACTGGGGGTAAGTTGTATTATAATTATGTTTAATAAATGCAAATATAAAAAATGCATACCTTTGATTTTTCTTTAGAAACTGAAACAGCCTTTCCAACATTTCAAGAATATGCAAAAATGTTAAATTTGGATCTAGCAATAATGGATCAAGATGAACGTTCACGAGTACGAGAGGAATATAAATCGGTTATAGGAGGTATGCAAGAAGCTCAAGTAGAAAAGGCTGCTGAGCCGTTTCCAACATTGGAAGAATTTGCAAAGCAATCAAATTTAGATCCAAATCAAACTGAATGTATTCGAGAAGAATACAAGGAATTATTTGAAGCTTACATTAAAGCAAAAGTCGCCGATGGTAAGTTTTATTTGAAAAAATTTTATTTATTTATTTAAAAAAAAAAAAATCAATTCCATTTCTTTTTCATCAGGTCCTAAGAAAGTAGCATATCCAACATTCGAAGAATATGCGAAAATGCTTAATTTAAATTTACAGCTGATAGATTCAGAAAATTGTGAACGTTTACGCGATGACTATAAATCATTTAATCAAGCTTTAAATGCAATCAAAGCGCTAAAACTAGCTATAGAAGCTTTTCCTACATTCAAAGAATATACAAAAAAATTAGATGTTGATCTTACAAAAATGAATGAAAGGCAAATTTCACTTATTCAAGAACAACACAAAGAACTATTTAGAGCTTATGTTAAAACAAAATCTAAAGATGGTGAGTTTTATTGTGGTTCATTCTGTTAATTTGATAATATACGCTTTAATTAAAACTAAATGTACAGATTGTAATCTACCCGTGCCTATCATGTCACTTGATGAATATGCGAAGAAAATGAGTTTGAACTTGACACAGAAAGATCAAGAAGAAGTCGCTTGTATTGCAAAAGAGTATAATGAACTGATATCAGCCATAACTGAAGCCGAAGCTAAATTACGTAAGTTTATTTTTTTCACCAAATTTATATCTTATACTATACATTATTCACTTTAGGAATGCCTTATGAAAAAGCAAATAGTTCAGATACATCTGATATATCACCTATTCCCAATGCAACACTTATTGATCGTTTGACATCAGCTAGCATGATGATTAAAGCTAAAAAGCAAATACCAAATAACACACCTCGTGATACTGAAAGTGTGGAGAACGAATCAACAACCACATCCACAGATTCTGAATCTATCTGGCAACTCGAAAAAGAACTTAAGCGCCGACATATATTACGCGGTTCTTTTGTAACCCCCGTTGAGCAAGACAATGTTTTAAGCTCTACCGGAGAAAATGAGAAGCATAATAATTCAGCATTTCAACGTATGCTGCTAGCAGAAGGTTTAGAAAGAATTAGCACATCTGACTCTCATTCTGGAGATTTTGAAAGAGAACTATTACGTGTTGGCATTCAATTGCCTGCATTAATGCGTAGTAAGCGAAAAGAAACTGAAGCATTACCTGGCAATACTTCATCATCAAGCGGCGCAAATGTAATCAAAGTAACATATTCACATAGCAAACCAAAGCAAAAATCACCAGCAAAACAACCTAAGCCCCATATAAGTGATGATAGCTCCGATTGCGGCCATAAAAAACTTAATATACGTGATTTTCTTGCAAAAGAACTGCAAAAGCATGCAAGCAGTAGCTCCTCGTCGGCTGGATCTTCAGTTGATGAACTATTAAAAAGACAATTTTTTCAATCCATTATCGGTAGCATAACATCACCGACGCCAAGTAATTCACCACGACCTAGTTGCCGCAAGACAACAGATCGCCAGAAAACATCCACACCTATTACAACTGATTCACAGGAAGCATCGACATCATCGCAATTATTTTCCGGCGAAAGTCGTTTATCATCGGTGCGTTTTCAAAAACAAACCACTACACATTACTATCCAAAAGCAAAAGAGTCTGATGTAAGTATAAATGCAGCAGATAATAAAGATGCAGTTGCAGATGCAAATGCAAATGCCAAGAAAAAATTACGTGATAAGAGCACGCGGTACATTCCAAATCCGAAAACAGCTTCGCATAGAAATCTGGACGATGATGATGAGGATAATTTAAATGTTCAGCCAAGCACATCAAAGCAAATGCAATATTTACAAGTCCCCAAAAATGATGCACACAATTCAAAAAGAAGTTAAAACAAATTGACCGTTCTTGCAGTATGTATTGATGTATACGAGTATATTTAAGACTTCAATAGGTATTTCTGTTGATAATTTTTTTAAATTTGTTTTAGACTAAAACTTTTAGTGTGTATTTTTGTTAATTATTTTAAATGAATTTTAACTATTTAATGTGTGCGTACGTCACTTCTTTGTAAAAAAAAAAAACAATGCATAATCAATTGGGAAAATGAAAAATATTGAACATAAAGATACCTTCAAAAGTGTTACAGTGTACATATTATGATCAATTCAAAAATGGGGCAACCTAAATTAAAAACTATTCTTGTGGTACGTAAATTGTTAATTAAACACAATAAAAGAAATTTAATTATTTAAAAATATATTTTTTATTAACACTGCACATACTAGAACAGCATCTGGACTTTTAAAAACAACACCAGTAAATGCTTTAAGAATAGAAGATCGATTTCATGAGTTGATAATGTTACCAACGTCAAAGCTATTCAAAATTTCACAAAGTACTTACAAAATATGGACACGCCTATACCAACGAAACCAGACAACATTGTATCAGAAAATCCATTTATTTACATCGATACCTCAACTGGTAGACTGCAGAAAAGTTATACGAACACAGTTAGAATACATTCAACTTTTTTCAAAGACCAAGGATTTTGCTCCCGAGCTTATTCTCTATACAAATAGTTATTTGTAAGGTGGTATTTCGTCCTGCGCTGTAGTTGAACAATCATTGGAAAACAATCATCACATTGTTCACCAATCATCAGCCTATGTTCACCAATCTCTTCTTCCACTCTATTCTGGTATTTTCAACGCCGAACTGACAGCCATTAAAAAAACGGCACAAAATGCATCTACTAAACATAAGAAAATCATTAAGATCGCTCGCCTAAGGGTGGAAACAACTGTATTCAACAGCAGACTCTACTTTGAGAGATCAAGTCCCAAAATGTGCATTTCTGCTTTGCACAGGCCATATATTAAGCCATAGTAAATTTACCAATAGCAAATATTATTGACTGCCGTAATGATCAACCATATGAAACTTAGAAGCTCTTAACACAATTATGTGAAACCTAAGTATCAGCATTTACTAGAACTATTTATAAAATTATGCTAGTCTGAAATTTGGGTTGTAAAAGCTTAGCTACTTAACTCCTCTAAACATATTTCGCGAATTAACTTTGCTATATATCATAAATAAACAAATGTTTTTATTCTTGTTTGAAAAATTAAAAAATATTTCACTAAAAGTATCTATTAAATTATGTTCTCAAAATTTAATTAATTAAGTACATGATTTGATAATATCAGGTAGTTATTGAAATTGCATGGTAACAGAAATAAAACTGAAAGCATTACAAATTACGGATCAATTTTGGAGCCCATTTTGTTCCCAGATTCTTGTAGCTTAAAATATTGGTTCCAACTTTTCTTGTTGTAAACGCATTTTATAATACGTATCGGCAGCAAGTTTCTTCAATCCATCAGCATCACTTCCAGTAGCTTCAACCATTTGACGTAGTACACCATTGTGATTTTTCAACAATAGATGAGGAATGTCAAATTCACTTGCGGTTCCAGCATCCATAACAAGTATACGATCCGAATCCATAACTGTGTGTAGACGATGCGCCACAGTGAGTACAGTGCATGCACGAAATTTGACGCGTATCGCGCGTTGTATAAGCGCATCCGTTCTAAAAATGGTTATAAATTAATTAAAGTATTCTTTTAAACGAAGCCAATAAACCGCTAAACTTACTGTGGATCTACATTAGCCGTTGCTTCATCGAGTACTAAAACTTTGTTATTACGTAGCACTGCACGCGCTAAACAAATAAGCTGCCTTTGGCCAACACTAAAGTTGCTACCACGTTCAGTAACGATGAATTCAAGTCCTGGTATTGCATTTTTCAGTTCAACCTTTCAAAAGAGGTAATACATTTATACTGTACTAGTCATGTTTTTAAAAAAACTATTATTTATTATACATCTTCTAGAGCACGCCACAAATCAGCATCAGAATATTTTTCGAATGGATCCAAATTATAACGTATTGTTGCCGAGAATAACACTGGATCTTGTGGTATAATAGAAATTTGTGAACGCAATGACTCCAGCGATATTGAACCGGTTTCAATACCATCAATAACAATATCTCCTTCAATATTAGCCAAACGAAATAGCGCACCAATAAGCGATGATTTGCCGGCACCAGTGCGTCCAACAATGCCTACTTTCCAGCTGGGTTCAATTGCAATATTTAAATGTTTTATTACAGCAGCACCACTGGGATCATAACGCAATGACATATCTTTAAATTCTACTTGACCATGCGTAGGCCAGCTAGTTGGTGGTGATATCGTAATTTGTGATTCCTGTTCCAGATCGGTATACTGTAAGACACGTTCTACACTTGTCATATAATTCAGAGACTCTGCAGCTTGACGCATACAATATTGTACCATGCTCATTAGCATCATGGCTTGGGTTATGGCTAGGCCAATGTTAGCGCTATAGGTTCCTATCAAGAAGGATGAGAGAGTTTATGCCGAGGATCGATTTAAAAAAATATTTTTGACTTACGCTGACTTATGAGTATAAAGCTGAATGTAACTGTGGCCAGAAAACAACAGTTTATGCAATCCAACCATAAGCCAAGCGCAGTATTTGAAGACCACATCAGCTGCCATACACCGCTGTGCACATCTTGTAGGGTATCAAATTCTTTTGTTACAATATCCTGTAAGCCGTATGCACGTATTGTCGCTAAGCCCGTTAGTGTCGCTGACATGTGTGAGAAAACTGGACTACGACCTGTAAAGGGAAGAAACATTTTTTTAAAAAATTTTCAGTTTGATTGAGAACTTGGGTTTTTGTTAAAGACCAGATTCGGATTTTACGAAAAAATTCGTCAGTTTTTGATACTTTTTGGATTTTAAATTTATGTAATGAAACTATTTATTATATTAGATATTAACTTACATATTGCTTCCAAACATTTAAGATCCTGCGAAGCGCGCAGATATAGTTTCATCAAAAAGAAGTCTATTATTGCCATAACTAATATAGCTACAATCAATGTTGGATTTACCACAGAAATAACAATCAATACACCTAACGCGAGCAAAGCAATTCGTAGAAAATCCATAATAGATTTTGTTAAAAATTCATCGATAGCACCCATATCTTTTGAGCATCTATTCAATATTCTGCCAGAAGGATTTGTATCAAAAAAGCGCATGGTCGCATTTAAAATGCTCAAAAACATACGATCGTGCAACACCTTAGATGCATGCATGCAAACTTTGAAGAAAAGATAACCACGGAAGACAGTCATCTAAAAGAAAAAATACGAATATTAAAAAACTTAACCCACAAATTATTCCAACAATGTCAACTTACCACAACGACACCAATAATAAGTACACCATAAATGTAAAGACACTCATAGGTTGTGAGCTCTGTTGGTTGATTCATAGAGTGCAAATATTCTTGTTGTGTCCATATATTAACAAAATAATCAGAACCACTACATACAATTTGAGATAACAACATTATAAAGGCCAATAAAGAAAGACTCATTAAGTTGCCGCCCGCTCGAAAATATTCCCACCAAACACGTTTGGAAACACCACCTTCAGCTTGGGTTTCAGCAACTTCTTTTTCATCATATAAATCCATGGAACTCCCCTTAAAATTAAAATGTTAAAAAAAAAAAATGTGTTCCAAAAATATTAACTTATAACATACCACTGAGCTATCTTGAGAATTGCTTTTCTTTCGCAATGGCTGGTAGCATTCACGTGCACCGTCAATATATGGTATATTATCATCTTCATAAATTGTTGAATTAGAGGTGTATAAATTCGAACCCTTATCCTCGACGACATCTTCTCCATTAGGACGATCCAACAGCTGTGCGAAATCTAAATCACTGTTAGCTAATTCGTTGTATGTGCCCTGTCTTGAAATACGGCCATTTTCAACAATCACAACCCAATCAGCCTCTGTGAGAAAATGCAACTGATGTGTAACAAGTACACGCGTTGCTTTCTCCGTAGCTAAACGACCTCTAGGACCAATAACCTTATCAAACAAATGACGACCAACATGAGCATCAACGGCGCTAAGTGGATCATCCAAGAGATATATAGCTGCTGGTTTATAAACAGCACGTGCTAAGCTAAAAACGATAAAGAAATTATTATGCCGGTTTAGCTCAAAGTCATATCAGAACCAACCTTATACGTGCTCGCTGACCACCTGATAGCGAAGCACCACGTTCTCCAACTATTGTTTTGTCACCATTTGAAAGTTGCAGAAAATCTGTTGCTAACGCACAACATTTGATGACTTCATGATAGCGCTTACGATCATAAGCAGCACCGAATAGTATGTTATGTCGCACAGAGCCGGTAAATAACCAGGGCTCTTGTGCAGCATATGATAATTCGCCCTGTTTAACAACATGTCCATCAATAACGGGCAACTCACCGAGTAACAGCTGCAGCAATGAACTCTTTCCAGCACCTACTGGGCCGACTACAGCACAAAGTTGTCCTTTCTTGATATCCAAATTTATATTTTGCAATGTTGCTTTCGGTTTGGAAATATCCCAAGTGGCGTTGATTTGCTTTAGCATTATTGCTTTTGTAGCATCATTGTCAGACGTAGAAATTGTGTTATGTGTTATGCCGGGCGCCTTCTCGTCATAACTCTCCACAAGCAAAAATGTACGTATGCGTGTCAATGAAACTAAAGCCTCTGCACCAAAGGACACAGCTAGTGGACAATAAATTGCAGCAATGAGCTAAGAGATAGGTAAGCAAAGGGTTTACTTCTTGTACAAAACATAAGTTCAAGTAGAAAACCTGGCTTGGACACAAAGTTAGAGAAGAAGGTTGAAGCAACTGTTAAGGCATATCCCACCATTATAGGGCGAAGTGTTGGTGCAGGAATCTCGGAATCTACAAAACAAAGAATAGCGAAGAAAGCTATTTGAAGCGCTACAGGGTTTCACAAAGTACACATGATTACAAATTCTGATCAAATTTTGTTCCCGAGAACAAAAGAGCACTTTTTACTTCAAATTGACGCCATAAGTATTTGTAATAGAAAAATGTCAAATGGATCGTGCAAAGTCAACCCGAATGTTGATCGTTTACACAACGATCAAATACCGAATATCCTGATGTCAGTCATGTGTAAACTTCCAGTGCCAGCGAAGCGTTCGCCGAAAAACATTTGGTAAGAGATTCACATTTATCCAAAGGAAATGCTGATGTACTGGCATATTTGCCAGTCTTTGAAAAAATAAATCAAATGCCATCAATGGTTTATTTTGACCATTGAATCAACCAAATACGAATATTGGAAATATAAAGCCATCGATTTCAATTGCTCATATTTTGGAATTGATCAAGAACAACGAACATGAATGGAAAAATTGCAGCGATCTAAAGGTATTTGATGTAGTAGAATATTAATTTAAATTTTTAACGCGTATACATAAGTATTTCAGGTTATTAGCATGCAGAGCGACGTCACGAAATACTGTTGCTTTCTTTGTTTGAGGGACAGTCGAGCAACAGCTCCTCGTTACGTAAGAAAGTAATGGCCATCTCGAGACCATTATTCACCATGAAGACAAAACATCTCTAGTAGTCTACTGATCTAAGTGCCGTTTAATTTTCTCCATTTCATTTTAAACTTGGTTTTATAAAGAATTTCGTTAAAGCGCTCTACCGAGAAGGGGCGGCTTTTCATTTTTTAACTCGTTTGTTGCCCAAGATTTCTTAAGCCAAAATAAAAGAAGAGATTTTCGTTGGACCTGATAAAAGGAAAATAATGGATGATGACAACTTAACGCGACACTTAACACCCAAGGAATAGTTAGCATGACGAGCGTTTGTAGAGTGTTTGTAGAGGAGGAGGACCTGAAAAGCGATTATATTTGGAGTCTATTACATTACTCCCTTTTCATTCACATGATACAAAAATAATTAAACATATCAGATCCAATTCACCTGCAGCACATGGTAATAACCAGAAATGGAGAAAACTACATCAGCAGACACAATGTTACCCATTAAAACTGCTGCAACTATAGTTATGTATAAGGTGGAACGTTCCGTAAAGGCCATCGTACTCAAATGAAATGCACGCAAGTACAATGCGTATCTAATCTGTTTAACTTCACGTCTACGTGCTTCTGCTACCACAGCTTGAAAGGGCTTTTCCCATGCATACATTTTTATCAATTGTATGCCCTGGACTATTTCATTCATGATAGCCAAGCGCACATCTGTACGCTCTGCAATTTTCATACGTAATTTCGATGACAGTTTACTTAGGATCATTTGCACTGGAATGGTTTTCAGCAATAAACCAATCACACCCACTAATGCAGCCAGACCAATTTTAAGCCACATGAGATAGCAAATTAATACTGTCTGCAATGGCAATATCCATATAAAATGTATAAAAATAAATCCATAATTGAGACGACTGACATCATTTGAGATTAAGTTGATGAGATACCCCGCAGGTGTTTGTCCCGCAGTTTTCAGCGTAAGCGTCTGTAAGGAATATAAATGAATTAAAATCATTTTCATTTGTGATGATATTTTATTTTACCTTTCTATAGATTAAAGAGCAGCATGCAATTCTCATTCGCGCTCCCATAAGACGCTGCCTCAAGTCTACATGATTTATTAGAAAAGCACCTACCAGTGTTGATAGTACTATTATAGCTGCAAGCCAATAGACATCGGTCCATATAAAATTTATTGCTTCACCGATATGTACATGTAAAGTAAATGGATCTGTTAAGTTTTCTGCCTTTGGCTCAATCGTTGTTTGAAGAGTTTTTATGTCAGCTTCAATTGCACCTGAATTATCTGCAAAAAAAAGAAGAGATAACCCTTTTTTTTGCTTTAATAAATGCCACGCCTTGCTCTTTTTATTTACCAGCATTTACATCACCATCATCAGCGCTAGCCTCATTGATATCTTTAACAAACTTGGACAGTGAAAAAGCGTTTTTACTTAAATAGTCCTCGGCACGTAGACTTCTATTTAATGAATGGCGAATTTGTTCTGTCGAATTGGTTTCAATACTTGGAATTGTTACAGCTTGTTGAAATTGCATTAAAAATTGTGCCAGCACCGCTGGTATCAGTGATCTGCATGAAAATGAAAGGGATTGCTTCAGTAAATTTAACATACAAGCATATCAGCAGCCTTAACTTACTTAATAATTATATAAATGAGACTTATCAAGCCATCAACTACAGCAGATCTCCAAAACGTTCTCAGAATAGCATTCCTTAAAAGTGGATCTTTGCCTTTACGTCGAGCCCGTTCTACTTCTTTATGCCATTGGCTGAATGGGTATTAAAAAAAACTTATTGAAAAAAGTGCGATTTGTAATAGATTTTCGTTTCCGGAAATCAGAAAGCCTGGTAGCAAAAGTCTTGATTTGAATTAGTTCCAAAAAAAATTGAAAATGATAAGGGTAAGTAGTATTAATTGAATTATATGAAATGTACCTACTCTTCCAGTTTATCACCGAGCTGTTCAGAACGATCTGCCTGTAAACATTTAGTAAGATCATCTGCATTAAAGCCTTCTTTCGAGCCTTTGTATAACATTGGCATCCACCAAATGAAAAAAAGTTGTGAAAATACATTAGCATGACGGCGTGGATTTTGTTTTTCAGGCTTACGGGAACTATCCATGATTATCAATCACCTATTATGTTAGAATAAGTAATTTCAGATTTTTTTTTTTCTTATGTTTCGAGTAGAATTTAATTTCTGCTCTTTGTAAAATAAAATCACAATCCTAAACTATTTTTGAAAAATTTGCGAAAACTATTAGACAGGGACATCTCGAAATCCCGACGTGAAAAATACGAATATCGAACTATGAGTATTTTTGTTTCCTTTTTTAGATTTTAATCTAAAGGCAAATGGGAATTTTTTTTTTTTGCAAACTTGAACCGATTGAAGCTCGCGTTGAATTATATCGTGATATTTTTTTTATCTGTCTGAATGACTACGATAATGAGGGTGATTATTTATAATTTGATTATTTTTATTGTACCGTGTCTTTTTTATCTGTTGAAAACGACGAAGATTTTATTCGATGTCATAAAACATTTCATATGATCAGTATGGCTAGATTTTTTTGGGAGGTAGCCAAAAAAAAATAATTTTCCCAGTATGGACCCGTTCTTTAAGCAAGTACACATGCTGTTTTGCCTTGTTATCAAAGATTGATATAAATCAGATCTTTTTAGATCGTGTTTTTATATTGAACTAAGACACACAAATGTATTGGGTTTTATTTCTCAACCCTTATATAAAATTCTTTCAATACTATGCTCTTATTTAGATAAAATCACGTTATTTCAATTAGTTTTGCCTTTTGAGATCATTCCATATTACTAAAAGTGAGTTCAACGTATGCAAGTTGAATTGATACCTTTGTTTTATTTTAAACAATTTTATACTTCCAGTTTTTACTTCATTCACTTCATCACTTTCACTGTGTTTCAATCTTTAAGAGTCTAAATGCACTTAGACCCAACGCAACACAAACTTTACCGCCAAATAGAGCGAAAGCGCCAAAACATCTGCATGGTAAATTTGGCATGCGACCAAACCTTAAACCGCAACATAAATCTAACGAAATCTTCAAAAACTTATTATTTTTTGCAAATCATTTCATAGAAAATTGCTTATCTCGGTAATAATCATCCTTATCAGCATAGTTTTATTTCATAGCACAGGAACATTATTCACAAAAATAGTGGTTAAATTGCAACAATTCACATACTTACAACTAAAAACTGCTATAGGCCTTAGATAGATACACCATTACAAATAAAATTTAAATCGCATTTTTTAGTTCCATAATGTAATCTTTAAATGGTCATAATTTGCAAAGAAAAATCTCAGATGATTACTCAATAGAATACCGGGAATATCATTATTATCATGATTATTTGATTTGATTTGATTTGATTTGATTTGATTTGATTTGATTTGATTTGATTTGATTTGATTTGATTTGATTTGATTTGATTTGATTTGATTTGATTTGATTTGATTTGATTTGATTTGATTTGATTTGATTTGATTTGATTTGATTTGATTTGATTTGATTTGATTTGATTTGATTTGATTTGATTTGATTTGATTTGATTTGATTTGATTTGATTTGATTTGATTTGATTTGATTTGTGCGGCTTCCACAGAGTATGTTCTGTACAACTCTATTTTAGTAGCTTGATTTTATATTTATATTCATATCATAGTACTATATTCGTTTTAATTGACAGTCCAGGCAAATCAGATATTTGAAAACGTAATGATTCGCATAGAGCTAAGAATTGATACAGACCTTAGATTCGTCATTAAAAATATCCTATGAAAAGTCCCCACTGATCCCACGTGAGCTAACAAAGTTGTTCAGAAAAATTTTCGTTAAAAATTTTATAGCTCAGACAATTTCCTATAAAAAAGATTTCGTTTTGTATAACTTATAGTTTAGAAGTTATGTTAGAAAAAAAAATTAAAATGGCGAAAAACGTAAAAAAACGGTGGTTTTTTTAATAATTCCTAAACGGTAAAATTTTTGTAGAATGCGTATTATTTGTAGAGCATGAAAGTCCCTATAAATAAATATTTATACTTTTTTCATGCGATACTGAGCTACAAAATAGTCGACTAACATTTTTCTGTGGAAATAACCCTTAGCGAGATATTAGCAAAAAATTGATTTTTGCTACCATTGACCTTGAACAACTTTTGTAACTCACATTGGATCAGTGGGGACTTTTGATATTTAATTTTTAATGTTGCATCAATTTTCAGCCCTATGTAAATCATTGCAATTTCAAATATCTAAATTGTCTGGACTATCAACTAAAAGTAATACAGCGATAGAATATTAATACTTGGCATTTTTTCGTAAAACTTTTAATTTATTCTGATAAGTTTTTTGCATTTTTTTGATGTTTAAATTTTAAATTACACATTGGTTCTAAAGTCCGGCAACACTGCATATAACTACGATGATACGGGTGATTATCTCAAGCATGTTGTCACTACATTATTTGCTTGTATCATACAAGTTTTATGCAGGGCTAGACTTAACCTTCTTGTTGCCCTAGGTCAGAAAAAACTTTTTTACCCTTTTTGTGAAAACAATCTGTATTTGTCTTCGTTAACCCATATTGAAATTTTCCGTAAAATATTTTCGTAGAACGCTTTAACCTATTAGAACACAGTTCTTGGCAAAATGGGATCAAAAAGACCCATCAAAATGTGTTAAGAGCAACAAGTTCTATTGAAATTGCTCGAACTTTGGGCTCGATCGAGTGGGCAGTCTTAATACACAGCTATTCTTGTGATATATTTATTGCTAATAAAAACAAAATAAAAAAATAATTCAATAATATATTTTTTTATTCTAGCTAATTTTAAAAACTAACAATTATTATATGTTATTTTATTAAAAGTTTTAAATTAAGTTTGCACCATTGAATGGCCAAAAATTAAGTATTTTGATAATATCAGCCAGTATCACAAATAAGACCGAAAACTTTGAAAATTTAGGGAAAATTTTTAAATTAACTGTTTTGATATTGGCAGGAAACAGTATTAGTGCGTTTCCATCGGAGATTTAAGAGGTGATTTACGGCTGTTTCCAGTTTTATTTGACGTTCAACACATGATAAATGAGGTGAGTTTCGGCTAAATCACCTCATAAATCTCCAGTGGAAACGCACTATAAGTCAATTGTTGCTACTTAACAAGAAATCCGAAGGCAATTTTAAAATGGACTCTGCATTCACTATATTTATGGATTCCGGACTTGGATTTCCGGTCTCATTTGAGTGCCTGTGCATATTTTCCTATTTCTTTATAAAACAATTAAATAAACTACATGCATACAATACATAAAAGAAATTCTACACATTATAACTTATAAACTATGAAACACTGTTTAATATTTGAGCTTTAAATGCACAGTGAGTTCAAAAAATATTGCTTACAACTTTTCTTGTAGTAAACGCATTTTATGATACGTATCGGCAGCAATTTTCTTCAATCCATCAGCATCACTTCCAGTAGCTTCAACCATTTGACGCAGTACACCATTGTGTTTTTTCAACAATAGATGAGGAATGTCAAATTCACTTGCTGTTCCAGCATCCATAACAAGTATACGATCCGAATCCATAACTGTGTGTAGACGATGCGCCACAGTGATTACAGTGCATGCACGAAATTTGACGCGTATTGCATGTTGTATAAGCGCATCCGTCCTAAAAATTATAAAAAAAATTATTAAAAACATTCTTCTAATAAACCCAATAGGCAACAAAACTCACTGTGGGTCTACGTTAGCCGTTGCTTCATCCAGTACTAAAACTTTGTTGTTACGTAGCACTGCACGCGCTAAACAAATAAGCTGTCTTTGGCCAACACTAAAGTTGCTACCACGTTCAGTAACCATGAATTCAAGTCCTGGTGTTGCATTTTTCAGTTCAACCTTTAAAAAGAGGCAATACATTTATACTATACTAGTCATGTATTTAAAAATACAATTATTTACTCACATCTTCCAGTGCACGCCACAAATCAGCATCGGAATATTTTTCAAATGGATCCAAATTATAACGAATCGTTGCCGAGAACAACACTGGATCTTGAGGTATAATAGAAATTTGTGATCGCAATGACTCCAGCGATATTGAACCGGTTTCAATACCATCAATAACAATATCTCCTTCAATATTAGCCAAACGAAATAGCGCACCAATTAGCGATGATTTGCCGGCACCAGTGCGTCCCACAATGCCTATTTTCCAGCTGGGTTGTATTGCAATATTTAAATGTTTTATTACGGCAGCACCACTGGGATCATAACGCAATGACATATCTTTAAATTCTACTTGACCGTGCGTAGGCCAGCCAGTTGGTGGTGATTTTGAAATTTGTGATTCCTGTTCCAGATCGGTATACTGTAAGACACGTTCTACACTTGTCATTTGTTGCAGCGACTCTGCAACTTGACGCACACCGTATTGTACCACGCCCGTGAGTATCATAGCTTGTGATATGGCTAAGCCCATGTTACCGCTATAGGTTCCTATGAAGAAAAATGAGAAATTTTATGCCGAGGGTTGTATTTAAAATTGTTTTTGACTTACGCTGGCTTAAGAGTATAAAGCTAAATGAAACAGTGGTCAAAAAGCAGCAGCTTACGCAGTCCAACCATAAGCCAAGCGCAGTATTTGAAGACCACATCAGCTGCCAAACACCGCTGTGCACATCTTGCAGAGTATCAAATTCTTTTGCCACGATATCCTGTAAGCCGCGTGCACGTATTGTCGCTAAGCCC
This sequence comes from Calliopum simillimum, assembly GCA_951812925.1. Classification (NCBI taxonomy): domain Eukaryota; kingdom Metazoa; phylum Arthropoda; class Insecta; order Diptera; family Lauxaniidae; genus Calliopum; species Calliopum simillimum. Next base: position 14,754,424 of record OX638368.1, read on the forward strand.
GTTAGTGTCTCTGACAAATGTGAGTAAACTGGACTGCGACCTGTAAAGGGAAGAAATGCATTTTTGAAGAAACTTAGATTTTTTTCAAAGGCCAGATTCGGATTCTTCAGATCTCTGATAACCAATTTTAAGTTTGATTTCTATTAATTTTTATCTTAAATATTATTCACTTACATATTCCTTCTAAACGTTTAAGATCCTGCGAAGCGCGCAAGTATAGTTTCATCACAAAGAAGTCTATTATTGCCACAACTAATATAGCCACCATCAATATTGGATTTACCACAGAAATAACAATCAATACACCCAACACGAACAAAGCAGTTCGTAGAAAATCCATGATAGATTTTGTTAAAAATTCATCGATAGCACCCATATCTTTTGAGAATCTATTCAATATTCTGCCAGAAGGATTTGTATCAAAAAAGCGCATGGTCGCATGTAAAATGCTCAAAAACATACGATCGTGCAACACCTTAGATGCATGCATGCAAATTTTCAAGAAGAGATAACCACGGAAGGCAGACAGCTAAAAAAAAATCCGATTATTAAAAAAATTTTAACAAATTATTCCAACACTTTCAACATACCACTACGACAGCAATAATAAGCACACCATAAATGTAAAGACACTCATAGGTAGTGAGCACTGTTGGTTGATTCATAGAGTGCAAATATTCTTGTTGTGTCCATATATTAACAAAATAATCAGAACCATTATAAACAATTTGAGATAACAACATTATAATAGCCAAAAAAGAAAGACTCATTAAGCTGCCGCCCGCTCGAAAATATTCCCACCAAATACGCTTGGAAACTCCACCCTCACCTTGGGTTTCAGCAACTTCTTTTTCATCATATAAGTCCTTGGAACTCCCCTAAAAGTTAAAATGTTAAAAAAAGAAATGCTTTCCAAAAATATTTACTCATAACATACCACTGAGCTATCTTGAGAATTGCTTTTCTTTCGCAATGGCTGGTAGTCTTCGCGTGCACCGTCAATATATGGTATATCATCATCTTCATAAATTGTCGAATTAGAGGTGTACAAATTCGATTCTTTATTCTCGACGCCATCTTCTCCATTAGGACGATCCAACAGCTGTGCGAAATCTAAATCACTGTTAGCTAATTCGTTGTATGTGCCCTGTCTTGAAATACGGCCATTTTCAACAATCACAACCCAATCAGCCTCTGCAAGGAAATGCAACTGATGTGTAACAAGTACACGCGTTGCTTTCTCCGTAGCTAAACGACCTCTAGGACCAATAACCTTATCAAACAAATGACGACCAACATGAGCATCAACGGCGCTAAGTGGATCATCCAAAAGATATATAGCTGCTGGTTTATAAACGGCACGCGCTAAGCTAAAAACAGTAAAGAAATTATTAACATGTTTAAGCTCAAAATCAAATCAAACTTACCTTATACGTGCTCGCTGACCACCAGATAGAGAAGCACCACGTTCGCCAACTAGTGTTTTATCACCATTTGAAAGTTGCTGAAAATCTGTTGCCAACGCACAACATTTGGTGACTTCATGATAGCGCTTACGATCGTAGGCAGCACCGAATAGAATATTATGCCGTACGGAGCCGGTAAATAACCAGGGTTCTTGTGCAGCATATGATAATTCGCCCTGAATAACAACATTTCCATCAATGATGGGCAACTCGCCAAGTAACAGCTGCAGCAATGAACTCTTTCCAGCACCTACAGGGCCGATAACAGCACAAAGTTGTCCTTTCTTGATATCCAAATTTATATTTTGCAATGTTGCTTTCGGTTTGGAAATATCCCAAGTGGCGTTGATTTGCTTTAGGATTATTGCTTTTGTAGCATCATTGTCAGACGAAGAAATTGTGTTATGTGTTATGCCGGGCGCCTTCTCGTCATAACTCTCCACAAGCAAAAATGTACGTATGCGTGTCAATGAAACTAAAGCCTCTGCACCAAGGGACACAGCTTGTGGACAATAAATTGCAGCAATGAGCTAAAAGATTGGTAAGAAAATGTTTAAGATAAATTAGGACTGTCACAGAAAAAACATACAATTTCGTTTTTTAAGAATGGTATGGTCTAAATATTTGCTTTTTCAATATAAGTAAAATAACGTTTTAAAAATATATATTACACTTACCTATAGCAATCAAGAAAAAGTTCGAAAACTGATTTTGTTTATACTGGAAAAACCAGAATTACAATACATATTTAGTTAAAAAAAACTGGTGCACCAAATAGATCTGTCCAAAACAGGGTTTCACAAATTACAAATTTTGTTTCTGAGAGAAAGAGAGCCCTTTTCACTTCAAATTGACGCAATAAGTATTTGAAATAGAAAAATGTCAAATGGATCGTTCAAATTCAACCCGAACGTTGAACTTTTACACAATGATCAAATATCGAATGTCCTGGTGTCAGTCATATGTAAACTTCCAGTGCCAGCGAAGTGATGTTCGACGAAAACATTAAGTAACACAAGCTGAACTTAATGATTGGTTTGCGATTCACACTTATCCAAAGGAAATGCTGAAACAATGGGATCACGTTTGTAACAGTGGAAATTTCACTCAAGCGAAACGAAAGCTTCTCATTATAGTAATAGTAATAAAGGGCTTTTGCTAGTCCTTTAAAAGATAAATCAAATTAGTATTAGCAATGACATCAATGTTTTATTTTAATCACATGCCAAAAATTAATGGCGAGTTTTCATTGACGGCTCCTAATTCAAAAATTGGAAATATAAAGGCGTCGATTCCAGTTGCTCATGCCGTCAACAGCAAGGAAAGTTACGAATCGATGATAGAAATTTTGGGATTGATCAAGAACAACGAACATGAATGGAAAATTTGCGGAAATTCAAAGCTATTTGATGAAGTAGTATATTAATTAAAATTTTTTACGCAATTTTTTACGGGAAGGTTTGTAGCGATCGAGGACTTGATAAGGGAATATATTTGGAGTCTACTACATTTCTCCCATTCAATTTACATAATACAAACACAATTAAGCATATCAGATCCAATTTACCTGCAGCACATGGTAATAACCCAAAATGGAGAAAACTACATCAGCAGACACAGTGTTACCCATTAAAACTGCTGCAACTATAGTAATGTATAAGGTGGAACGATCCGTAAAGGCCATCGTACTCAAATGAAATGCACGCAAGTATAATGCGTATCTAATCTGTTTAACTTCACGTCTACGTGCTTCAGCTACCACAGCTTGAAAGGGCTTTTCCCATGCATACATTTTAATCAATTGTATGCCCTGGACTATTTCATTCATGATAGCCAAGCGCACATCTGTACGCTCTGCAATTTTCATACGTAATTTCGATGACAGTTTACTTAGGATCATTTGCACTGGAATGGTTTTCAGCAATAAACCAATCACACCCACTAATGCAGCCAGACCAATTTTAAACCACATGAGATAGCAAATTAACACTGTCTGCAATGGCAATATCCATATATAATGTATATAAATAAAACCATAATCGAGACGACCGACATCATTTGAGATCAAGTTGATGAGATAACCCGCAGGTGTTTGTCCCGCAGTTTTCATTGATAAGGTAAGCGTCTACAAAGAAAATAAGTGCATTAGGATCATATGCATTTGTACGGAAGATTTTTCATTTTACCTTTCTATAGATTAAAGAGCAGCATGCGATTCTCATGCGCGCTCCCATTAGACGCTGCCTCAAGTCAACGTGATTTATTAGAAAAGCAGCTAGCAGTGTTAATAGTACTATTATAGCTGCAAGCCAATAGACATCGGTCCATATAAAATTTATTGCTTCACCGATATGTATATTTAAAGTAAATGGGTCTGTTAAACTTTCTGCTTTTGGCTCAATCGTTTGAAGAGGTTCCATATCAGCTTGAATTGGACTTGGATTATCTGCAATAAAAAAGAAGAGATGACCGTCTTTTTTGCTTTAATAAATGCCACGCCTTGCTCATTTTATTTACCAGAATTCACATCACCATCATCAGCGCTAGCCTCATTGATATTTTTAGCAAGCTTGAACAATGAAAAATCGTTTTTACTAAAATAGTCTTCAGCACGTACACTTCGATTTAATGAATTAAGAATTTGTTCTGTCGAATTTTTTTCACTACTTGGAATTGTTACAGCCTGTTGAAATTGCATTAAAAGTTGTGCCAGCACAGCTGGTATCAGTGATCTGCATGAAAATTAAAGGGATTGCTTCAATAAATTTAACATAAAAGCATATCAGCAGCTTTAACTTACTTTATAATTACAAAAATGAGACATATCAAGCCATCAACTACAGCAGAGTGCCAAAACGTTCTCAGAATAGCATTTCTTAGAAGTGGATCTTTGTCTTTGCGTCGCGCCCGTTCTACTTCTTTATACCATTGGCTACATGGGTATTAAAAAAAGTTCAATTTGTAATAGATTTTCGTTTCCGGAAATCAAAAAACCTAATAGCAAAAATCTTGATTCGAATTAGTTCCAATCGAAATTGAATAAGATGGTAAGGGTTAATAGTATTAAATGAATTATATGAAATGTACCTACTCTTCCAGTTCATCACCGAGCTGTTCAGAACGATCGGCCTTTAAACATTTAGTAAGATCATCTGTGTTGAAACCTTCTTTCGAGCCTTTGTATAACATTGGCATCCACCAAATGAAAAACAGTTGCGAAAATACATTAGCATGATGACGTGGATTTTGTTTTTCAGGTTTACGGGAACTGTCCATGCCTGTTAGAATACGTACTTTTTATTTGTTTTGTTTTTTTTTTATGTTTCGAGTAGAATTTGATTTCTGCTCTGTATTTTTAATATGTAAGCTAAAATATCTTCCCAATCCTAAAATAGTTTTGAACTAAAGAAGCGAAAACTTTTAGACTAAGACATCTCGAGACGTAAAAAATACAAAAATGAAGTTAGAGTATTCTTGCTGCTTTTTTTTAGATTTAGTGAAAAATTCGTAAAAATGTAATTCATTTCCTAATCTTGATCATATTCTTTTTTTTTTTTTTGGCAAACTTGAACCGATTGAGGATTGTGTTGTGTTGTGTTATTTTTTTATCTGTCGGAATGACTACGATAATGAGGGTGATTATTTATTATTTGAATATTTTTATTGTATCCTGTCTGTTTTATCTGATGAAAACGACGAAGATATTATTTGATGTCATAAAACGTTTTATATGATAATTTTGGACCTGTTCTTCAAGCAAAGTACACATGCTGTTTTACCTTGTGACCAAAAATTGATATGAATTAGACATTTTAGATCTATTTAGATCGCCTTTTCAGATTGAACTATTTCTCAACCCCTTGTATAAAATTCTTTCAGTACTTTAGTGTAAAGATTATTTATAATAAAATAATTACTAAATATTAATAACTATTAATATTAATAAATCATGCACATGTATTAAATTTTTTGTTATATTTTGATTTAATATAAATTCAGTTGAAAATCTAATTCATAATAATCAATTCAAAATATTTGAAAACTTCAATATAAATTGTATACAATTTTTAAAATATTTTTGAATTAAAAACAAAGTAAATTAAATTAAAGTACTAAGATACTACATACCTTCCCCTTCAAAAAAAAAATTTGAATGTTAAATAAGAATAAAACAAAAGATCCAGTTTTGAAAACCTTAACTAAATAATATTAAATGTTACGTGTTTTTTTGATTTTTGTGTGTTAGTGTTATAAGTTTTTGATGTACTTAAGTATGCTGGTTTGACTAGATCAATTGATACTGAACGAGTTGAATTGCCAGATTGAATTTTGAATACTTTATCGGTTCTTGAAATAACTTTAAAAGGGCCTTCATAAGGCGCTTCAAGACCAGATGGTCTAATTATTTTTACAAAAACGTATTCACATGTTTTCAAAGCTTTGGGAACATATTCTCTAAAATTATTTGTATGATGATTAAGTATACTTCTTGTCTCTGCAAAATGTTCTTTAATTGAGCGAAGAGTTTCATCAGAGGTTGTGTTAGAAATATTTGGAACTATAATTTCTCCTGGAATTCGAAGTTGTTGACCATAGACTAGATCTGCAGGACTGCATTGCAAATCTTCTTTTACAGCTATTCGAAATCCGAGTAAAATGCTTGATAGTTTTGTAGTCCATTTAACTGGATCTTTACAAGCTATTAATGAACTCTTAAGTTGTCTATGGAATCTCTCAACCATTCCATTTGCTTGTGGATGATAAGGAGATGTATGGATTTTATGCGAACCTAATAGTTTAGTTAATTCAGAAAATAAATAGGACGAAAATTGTCTTCCTTGATCGACAGTGATTTTCAATGGGATACCAAATCTGCACACATAATTTTGAACGAAAGTAGATGCAATAGTTTTTGCAGTAATGTCTACTAAGGGAAAAGCTTCTGGCCATCGAGTGAATCTATCAATTATAGTCAAAATATATCGATGGCCTTGTGAAACCGGGAGAGGACCAACTATATCCATATGAATATGTTCAAAACGTCCGTTCGGTATGTCGATTTTTTTAATTGGGGATTTTGTGTGAAACTGGACTTTTGATTTTTGGCACTTTAAACAATTTTGTGTCCATTCATTTACATTTTTCTTCATTTTCGGCCAGAAATATTTAGCAACTATTAATTTTCTAGTTGGTCGAATACCAGGGTGTGAAAGCTCATGTATTTTTTTAAATATTGGTATTCTCATTGATTGTGGAACAAAAGGTCGGTTGTTTCTTAAAGAAACATCACACCATATTTTAAAATTCAAGAGTGGTACATTAACTTGTTTTAGATTAAATTTTTGATTGGGTGTTTTAATTAAGTCTTCAAGTTCTTTATCTTTAATTTGTTCTTTCATAAGTGTTTCTAAATTAATGTCTAAATCATTTATTTCTTCAATTTCGGGTAGTCTTGATAATGTATCTGCTACAACATTGTTTTTACCAGTAATGTATTGAATATCATTGGTGAATTGTGCAATATATTCCAAATGTCGTGTTTGTCGTGGAGATCGATCAGTTTTAGAATTAAGAGCATATATTAGAGGTTTGTGTTCAGTAAACACTGTAAATTGTCTACCTTCTAAGAAATGTCGAAAGTGTTTAATTGCAGAATAAATTGCTAGTAATTCCTTATCAAAGGTGGAATATTTATTTTCTGCATTTGATAATTTCTTTGAAAAATAAGCAAGTGGTTCCATTTGTTTTGAATATTGTTGTAAAACTGCACCTATTGCTATGTTCGAAGCGTCAACTGCAATTGAAATTGAAGCATTTTTATCAAAATGAGTAAGTAAAGTTTTTTTAGTAAATTTTGATTTGAGGTTGTTAAAGGAAGTTTCTGCAGTATTGTTCCAAGTTAGGATTTTAGATTTAGTTTTAGTAGCTTCAGATAAAATCGAGTGCAATGGATTAAGATATTTTGCTATCATTGGAACATATCTGTGATAATAATTAACCATTCCTATAAATTTTTGTAGTTTTGTTACTGTTGAAGGTTTCTCATAATTTGTAATAATGTTAACTCTATCTGCAGATGGTTGAATGCCATTTTTTGAAATTTGATAGCTAAGGAAATCAAGTGATGAAACTCCAAATTGACATTTAGATGGCTTTATATTTAGTCCAAATTTATCTAATCGTGTAAAAACTGTTTCAATATGTACTAGATGTTGACTTTCAGTTTCACTAGCAATTAAGATATCGTCAATATAAGCAAAGACAAAATCTAGATCAAAAAATATTTCATTAATAAATCTTTGAAATGTTTGTGCACTATTTCTAAGTCCGAAAGGCATTCTAACAAATTCGAACATGCCAAATGGAGTAGTAATTGCTGTTTTATGAATGTCTTCTTCTGCTACAGGTATTTGGTGATATGCTCTTATAAGATCAAGTTTCGAAAATACTGTTTTGTTTTTAAGATCTATTGTAATGTTTTGAATATGTGGTAATGGATAACGGTCTGGTATTGTAATGCAATTTAAACGCCTGTAGTCACCACATGGTCTCCAGTCATTTGTCTCTTTTTTTGGAACTAAATGAAGTGGAGAAGCTGCTGGTGAATTAGATGGTCTACATATTCCTGTTTTGACTAAAAATTCAAACTCTGTTTTCGCAGTTTTTAACTTAATTGGATCTAGTCTTCGCGGTTTTGAAAATGGAAGTATACCTTTCGTCTCAATTCTATGTACAGTATTATGTTTAACTTGTTTGTTATAATCTGGACTGGCAGTAACATTTGGAAATTTTTTAAGTAGATCGATATATTTGTTTTCTTTTGTAGGTATCTTAAGAGAAAGTATTTCAGCTAAAACCGTTGATGTACGAACTGATAATTGAGTTGTTGAATCTGTTATTTTTTTGTTTTTAATATCAATGACAATACCAAATTTTTCTAAAAAATTTGCTCCTAAAATGGCATGTGAAACATTAGCAATTATAAAAGGAAATTCAAAATCTCTTCTCAAACCAATATTTAATTTTAGTAATTTTGTGCCATAGGTTTCGATATTAGAACCGTTTGCTGCTGATAAAAAGGAATTTGAATTATTTTTAAATGTCTTAAATTTTGAAATTGGAACTACTGATACTGAAGCCCCTGTATCGATTAAAAAATTCAATTTGTTGTATTTATCGAAAATGAAAAGACGACGTGTGGCTTGAATTGGTATCCCATTATGAGTCGTCACCATAATAGGAAATTTTAGTTTAAAGTATTATTTTCGATAAATTTGTTATTTTTATTAAAATCACAAGGTGAAATACATTTTTTTGCATTATTTCCGAATTTAAAATGATACCAACAAAATGGAAATCTTGATTCAGATCTTGATCTGGAATTTCTTCGTTGGAAAGTACTTGTATATCTTTCTCTTGATCGTGATCGTTGTTTTACTTCTGCAACTTCTAAAGAAAGTTTTCGCACATCGTTGATGTTACTTGAATGAGATTCTGTAGGGTTTGTTCTAATGTATTGTTTGTTGAAGACTGGACTGCAGATATTTGTGTTTTGTAACATACTTCAGTTATTTTATCTGCAAGTGCTAACTTTTCATCGAGATCACTTAAATTGGTTGACGTTAAATGGATTTGTATTTGTTGGGGAAGTTTCCTCAACCACAGCTTATATAAAAGGTCGCGACCGATAATTGATAAAGATCCAGCTAATTGAACCATTTCGCGGTAAAATTCAGACGGCTTTCGATCGCCTATATGAGAATTGGTAAATATTTGTTCTAAACGAGATTCTTCGCTCAAAGAAAACCTATCTAGAAGTTTTTTTTTAAGATATGCATATTTTTCAGACTTGGGGGTTTTGCATTAGATTTTATTTTTCACTAAACTTAGTGCTAGTGAAAAAATATTCACTATCAAGGAATTTTTTTAGTGTTAGTGCAAAATCCTTCACTATCAAAAAATTCATTAAGTGGTAATGAAAAAGATTTTCATTATCACTAAATTTAGTTAAAAGTTTTAAATAATATTTCCACTAAATTTAGTGATAGTGAAAATTCATTCACTATCAAAATATTGATTTAGTGGTAATGGCAAATTTTTCATTATCACTAAATCTAATGAAAGTGAAAATTTGTTCCATTGAATTTAATGAAAATTTTCAATAAATGTTGCAATAAATTTAATGAAACATTTTCACTTTCATTAAATTTAATGAAACTTTAATGGAAATTTTCATTAATGTTTCATTAAATCCAATGAAACAAATTTTCACTATCACTAAATTTAATGAAACTTTAATGAAAATCTTCATTAATGTTTCATTAAATTCAATGAATATATGTTCACTTTCAATAACTTCAGTGATTTTTTTATTGGAAATTTCAATTCAATTAAGACAAAATGTGCCGTGCTAGGTCAAAATATTTTGATATCTTTAAATTTTTCCTTCGAGATCTTGTACGAAACGGTTGCGTGAACATTAATCCTGCTATTACTTAAAAAAGCTTTAGAAAGCTGTTTTAAGCATTTAGTTGACAAAGCGCAGAAATTATTTGGGTCTGAAGAACTTCAAAAACTAAAAGTCATGTTTGCATTTGACTTTAATGAATCTCCTTCAAACTGATACTATTCCCACTCATTCTAACTCTTTCAATAAATTTAATTTAATCAGTCTGTTCGTTTATTCGAAGATTTTTCAAGTTTTTACCCGAAAAGCTCTCATTCATGTACGTTTTATGCTTAAACGAGAGCTTTTCGGCTAAAAACTTGCAAAACCTCGGAGTAAACGAACAGCTTGGATTTTAATGAAAAATTCTATTAAAAGTTTCATTAAAAGCTTCATTAGATTTAGTGGTAGTAAAATTTTGTTTCATTGAATTTAATGAAACTTTAATGAAAATTTTCTTTAGAAGTTTCATTAGAAGCTTCATTAAATTTAGTGGTAGTAAAATTTTGTTTCATTGAATTTAATGAAACTTTAAAGAAAATTTTCTTTAGAAGTTTCATTAGAAGCTTCATTAAATTTAGTGATAGAAAAATTTTGTTTCATTGAATTAAATGAAACTTTAATGAAAATTTCCACTAATGTTTCATTAAATTCAATGAAACAGATTTTCATTATCACTAAATTTAGTGCAATTTTTATTGGATATTTTCATTAAATTTTAATGATAGTGAAAAACTTTCCACTATCATTTAATGAATTGTTAGATAGTGAAAAATTTTTCATTACCATCAAATGAATTTTTTCATAGTGAAAATATTTCCACTATCACTAAATTTAATGGAGAAAATTTTCACTATCTCTAATTAGATTTAGTGGTAGTGGAAAAAGTTTCACTATCAAAGTATTCATTAAATATTAGTGAAAAGCTCAATGAACTAAAAAATTTAGTGCATTACCCCCAAGTCTGATATTTTTCAACATTAGGTGGATGTTGAATAATGTCAAGTACTTTGCAAATGACTTCTTGAGGAAGAGACACAATTATGTGTTGATACTTTGTGGTATCATCATTTATGTTTTTAAGTACGAATTGTGTTTCACATTGTGTAAACCAAGCTTCTGGGCACGAAATCCAGAATTGTGGTAACTTTAGATTGGAGCTCGTATGTTGTATTAACATTTGAGTAGAATTTGAGTTTGTTAATGTATTTTGCATTGTTTGTGTTTGTGAAGACGTTTGTGTACCTGTGGTATTTATTTGAATTGGTCTAATGGGTGATTCTGGTGGTGTATTTGTATCTCTTTGGTTACTTTGTTGAGTAGAAAGATTTTCAAAAGTATAAGATCTTGTTAGTACCATTATTAAGTATTAAGAATTTTTAGAAGGAGATTACACTATTTAAAATAAAGATATTAAAATTGATTAAAATATGTTTTAAATATATAATAGTTATATGATAATGAAATAACGTATTAGTTTAATAAAGGTAATTAATAAAAAAAAAAATTTGTGTATTATTTAATACGTACTAATTAAATTAGTGATTTAAAATAATAAATTATTTTGTTAGATAATAATTAAGTAGATTAATTTTAAGTAATTATAAAATTCTTTGTTAAAATTTAAGTTTGGGTCATCAATTCGAGTTGGTAATTCTTACGTAATTTAATTTAAATTTTCTTTTATTAATAAATGTGGCATCTCGTTTCATTGATTGTTGAGTCCTTATTAAGTATTATGGAGTTGATAGTTGATGATGACGATGAAACGTAAGATGCATATTCTTTTATTTTGTTGATTATTTATATTCAGTTCATTTTGCAGGATCGCCAATTTTAGTGTAAAGATTATTTATAATAAAATAATTACTAAATATTAATAACTATTAATATTAATAAATCATGCACATATATTAAATTTTTTGTTATATTTTGATTTAATATAAATTCAGTTGAAAATCTAATTCATAATAATCAATTCAAAATATTTGAAAACTTCAATATAAATTGTATACAATTTTTAAAATATTTTTGAATTAAAAACAAAGTAAATTAAATTAAAGTACTAAGATACTACAAGTACTATGCTCTTATCACTCGATAAGATAGCACTTTCGTTTAGCTAAATATCACATTATTTCAGTTAATTTTGCCTTTCGGGATCATTGTTGTTAAAAGTGAGTTCAACATATGCAAGTTGAATCTATACCTTTGTTTTATTTTAAACAATTTTATACTTCCAGTTTCTACTTCATTCACTACATCACTTTCACTGTGTTTCAATCTTTAAGAGTCTAAATGTACTTGGACCCAACGCAAAACAAACTTTACAGCCAAACAGAGCGAAAGCAACTGAACATCTGCATGGTAAATTTGGCATAAACCGCAACATAAATCTAACGAGATCTGCAAAAACTTAATTTTTTGCAAATCATTTCAGAGAAAATTGCTTATCTCGGTAATAATCATCCTTATCAGCATAGTTTTATTTCATAGCACAGGAACATTATTCACAAAAATAGTTGTTAAATTGCAATAATTTACATAGAACTAAAATTTTGTACAAGTCATAGATAGATACACCATTACAAATAAAATGTTAGTTCCATAATGTAATTTTTAAATGGTCATAATTTGCAAAGAAAAATCTCAGATGATTACTCAATAGAATACCGGGAATAGTACTAAATAATGACGTTTATCATGATTATTTGACTTCACGCTCCAACTACATTTTCCAGGTGACTTGGTATATCACGCAAAACTTAGCTTGATTTTATATTTTTATCCATATCATAGTACTATATTCGTCCAGGCAAATTAGATATTTGAAAATGCAATGATTCGCATAAAGCTAAAAATTGATACAAGCCTTAGATACATCATTAAAAATATAATATGAAAAGTCCCCACTGATCCCACGTGAGCTAAGGAAGTTGGTCAGAAAAATTTTCGTCAAAAATTTTATAGCTCAGACAATTTCCTATAAAATAGATTCCTTTTTGTATGACTTATAGTTTAGGAGTTATGTTTAAAAAAAATTAAATACGGCGAAAAACGTAGAAAAAACGGTGTTTTTTTTTTAAAAATTCCTAAACGGTAAATTTTTTCTAGAATGCGTATTATTTGTAGAGCATGAAAGTCCCTATAAATAAATATTTATACTTTTTTCATGCGATACTGAGCTACAAAATTGTCGACTAACATTTTTCTGTGGAAACAACCCTTAGCGAGATATTTGCAAAAAAGTGATGTTTGCTACCATTTACCTTGAACAACTTTTGTAACTCACATTGAATCAATGGGGACTTTCGATATTTAATTTTTAATGTTGTATCAATTTTGAGCCCTATGCAAATCATTGCAATTTCAAATATTTAATTTGTCTGGACTATCAACCAAAACGAATGTAGCGCTATGAATGCTACCAATAAAAATACGACAGCCGTTTTAGCCGAAATATAATCAGTGTTGCCAAATTGATACAATTGTATCAAAAGTGCTACATTTTCAAAAAATATTTTCTGTGATACTTTTTTTTCCGCTTTGGTGCATTTTTTACGTTTAAAAATCATTTTTTTGACTACATTTCCTAACCGAATAACTCTAGTTACTTTCTTTTCCCTCGCTGAAAATTAAGTACCGTCGAGTGGCACTTTTCTTCTGGTTTATTGGAATGAATTGATCTCAATTATTATGTTGCTATAATTGAAATAGAATATTAATACCTACTTGTCATTTTTGCGTAAAACTTCTTTTAATTTATTTTAAAATTTTTTTCGCTTTTTTTTTTAATTTTAAATTAAACTAGAATCGCGCAATGTTAAAAATTTGACCAAAAGTGTATTAAATAATTTTGGTACTTTTTAGACAGCTTTAGTACTTTTTTATTTGGTACAAAATAAAAAAGCTCATTTATCATCCTTGTTCCAGTGAGAAAAGTGAAACCAGAAGAAACCAAAAAACCTGAAGTCAATGACAGTAAGCTTTTTGTCTTTCTCTTTGTGCTGCATCTTCTTTTCAGCTCTGTGTGACCGCGTATTTTGTCTAACTTAATGGCAAAACAATAAAATAATTTTAACTTCGTACATATTTACACAGAAATACCTTTCTAATAGTGTGTAATTCATAGCCGTGCTCCACTTCTAACATATTACAAAAGGTAGGACAAGTTTTTGTCTTGCGTATTTATATATAGATTTTCTGTTCGCAATGAAAATTTGACAACTTTTAGCGACTATATGCCCAAAAAAAAAAGTTTTGACCAAAAACAAAAAAACTATGAAATTCGTTCTCGAAAAATTAATTCAATTTGATGAATGGCCCCCTTCGCCCCTCAAGGTATGTCACTGCATTGTAAACAAATATTTATAGATAAGTTGTCGCATCGTTCTTAACACATATTGGCCATAAAAATATGTGCGCACTGACCCTTTTTTAATAATATTCATATTTGCTTTTCATAAAACTATATTTTAATGCAAAACTTGGATCTGTTGAAGTTTTGATACTTTTTGGGAACTTTTAGAACTATTTTTTGCTTTTTGGTACGAAAGCGAAACAATGCAAAATACTAAAATAATTTTAACTTTGTGCACATCTACACACAAAAACTTTTCTAATGGTGTAGAATTCACAGTTGAAGTGCATTTCTAACATAGTAAAAAAAGATGGACAAATTTTTGTCTTGCGTATTAATACATAGATGTACATTTGTTCTAAAGTCCAGCAATACTGAATGTAACTACGTCCATACCATCTTGTTGCCCTAGGCCGGAAAAAACTTTTTCACCCTTTTCTTCTTCATCTTTCTTTGTCTTTGATAACCCATACTGAAATTTTCCTTAAATATTTTCGTAGAACGCTTTAACCCAATAGAACACAGTTCTTGGCAAAATGGGATCAAAAAGACCCATCAAAATGTGTTAAGAGCAACAAGTTCTATTGAAATTGCTCGAACTTTGAGCTCGATCGAGTGAGCAGTCTTAATACAAAGCTATTCTTGTGATATATTAATTGCTAATAAAAACAAAATAAAAAAATAATTCAATAATATATTTTTCTATTCTAGCTAATTTTAAAAACTAACAATTATTATATGTTATTTTATTAAAAGTTTTAAATTAAGTTTGCACCATTGAATGGCCAAAAATTAAGTATTTTGATAATATCAGCCAGTATCACAAATAAGACCGAAAACTTTGAAAATTTAGGGAAAATTTTTAAATTAACTGTTTTGAAATTGGCAGGAAACAGTATTAGTGCGTTTCCATCGGAGATTTAAGAGGTGATTTACGGCTGTTTCCAGTTTTATTTGACGTTTAACACATGATAAATGAGGTGAGTTTCGGCTAAATCACCTCATAAATCTCCAGTGGAAACGCACTATAAGTCAATTGTTGCTACTTAACAAGAAATCCGAAGGCAATTTTAAAATGGACTCTGCATTCACTATATTTATGGATTCCGGACTTGGATTTCCGGTCTCATTTGAGTGCCTGTGCATATTTTCCTATTTCTTTATAAAACAATTAAATAAACTACATGCATACAATACATAAAAGAAATTCTACACATTATAACTTAAAAACTATGAAACACTGTTTAACCCATTAATGCCCAGCGGTGCCATACGGCACCCAAAAATTTTTTCACTTTAAAAGTTATTTAAAAATAACCAAAGCAACATTTGACTTTGCAGAACAGATAATTAACAATTTGAATGTTTTCCCTTTCATTTAAAATCAATTGTTTGTTAGTTTGTGTCAAGTGCTCGCTGCAGTGGTTGTTTTTAAATTGTGTCTTGTGCGCGAAGTGAAAAATTTTGCAATGCTGCGGTACCGCAGGTAAACAATCACCTTTTATTGCTATTTGGGTGTATCTTTTTGAAAATTTTTTTACATAGTTTTATTCTAGAGAGATTCATTAATATTTTAAAATCAAAAACATTAAAATCTGTGCAAAATTAAAAGAGTTGTGATGATTTGAAAAACCAGAATGCCGTACGGCACCGCTGGGCAATAGCTAGCGAAAAATTTTTTTTTTTTGTAGGTGCCGTACGGCATCGCTGGGCATTACCTAGCACGAAAGTTATTGTTTTCTTTCATCACAACACAATTTGTATAGTATAAAATCTACATGTTGAGTTTTTATTTTTGGCTTTTAAGGAATAAGTTTTAATTATCGAGCCATTTGAATGCTTTATTGCATTTGCTAACAAGAGTTTCGCCTCAGCAGGATTTAATCCTTGCAGTCGAACATACTATTACTTGTCTCCTTAATTATGCTATAATCTCAGTTTATAGCTTTCTTTTGACTAGTTAGTGATAAACAATATATAATTTAATTGTTTGAAGTACATACAAGGACATTTTTTATTAAAAAGAGAAAAGTTTTCCTGTTACATAAAAAAAAATAAATGTGTATGAATGCCCAGCGGTGCCATACGGCACCCAGTCACTGAGCCGCTCCTGAGCAAGGTATAGCAAATTTTTTTTTTTACAAATATAGTTTGAGGTCTGAAGGCTCCATCCTGAAAATTTCAACTTTCTATCTACCGTGGTTCCCGCTGGGCACTAATGGGTTAATATTTGAGCTATAAATGCACAGTGAGTTCAAAAAATATTGCTTACAACTTTTCTTGTTGTAAACGCATTTTATGATACGTATCGGCAGCAATTTTCTTCAATCCATCAGCATCACTTCCAGTAGCTTCAACCATTTGACGCAGTACACCATTGTGTTTTTTCAACAATAGATGAGGAATGTCAAATTCACTTGCGGTTCCAGCATCCATTACAAGTATACGATCCGAATCCATAACTGTGTGTAGACGATGCGCCACAGTGAGTACAGTGCATGCACGAAATTTTACGCGTATGGCATGTTGTATAAGCGCATCCGTTCTAAAAATGGTTAAAAATTAATAAAAGTATTCTTTTAAACGAAGCCAATAAACCGCTAAACTCACTGCGGATCCACATTAGCCGTTGCTTCATCCAGTACTAAAACTTTGTTGTTGCGTAGCACTGCACGCGCTAAACAAATAAGCTGTCTTTGGCCAACACTAAAATTACTACCACGTTCAGTAACCATGAATTCCAGTCCTGGTATTGCATTTTTTAGTTCAACCTGAAAAAAGGGGTAATACATTTTGGACATACTAGTCATGCATTTAAAAAAACTATTATTTACTCACATCTTCCAGTGCACGCCACAAATCAGCATCAGAATATTTTTCAAATGGATCCAAATTATAACGTATTGTTGCCGAGAATAGCACTGGATCTTGTGGTATAATAGAAATTTGTGAACGCAATGACTCCAACGATATTGAACCGGTTTCAATATCATCAATGAGAATATCGCCTTCAATGTTAGCCAAACGAAATAGCGCACCAATAAGCGATGATTTTCCGGCACCAGTGCGTCCCACGATGCCTACTTTCCAGCTGGGTTGTATTGCAATATTTAAATGTTTTATTACGGCAGCACCACTGGAATCATAACGCAATGACATATCTTTAAATTCTACTTGACCATGCGTAGGCCAGCTTGTTGGTGGTGATTTCGTAATTTGTGATTCCTGTACCAGATCGGTATACTGTAGGACACGTTCTACACTTGTCATTTGTTGTAGCGATTCTGCAACTTGACGCACACCGAATTGTACCATGCCCGTGAGTATCATAGTTTGTGATATGGCTAAGCCCATGTTACCACTATAGGTTCCTATGAAGAAGAATAAGAGATTTTATGCCGAGGGTTGTATTTAAAATTGTTTTTGACTTACGCTGACTTAAGAGTATAAAGCTGAATGTAACTGTGGCCAGAAAACAACAGTTTATGCAATCCAACCATAAAGCAAGCGCAGTATTTGTAGACCACATCAGCTGCCAAACACCGCTGTGTACATCTTGTAGGGTATCAAATTCTTTTGCCACGATATCCTGTAAGCCACGTGCACGTATTGTCGCTAAGCCCGTTAGTGTCTCTGACAAATGTGAGTAAACTGGACTGCGACCTGTAAAGGGAAGAAATGCATTTTTGAAGAAACTTAGATTTTTTTCAAAGGCCAGATTCGGATTCTTCTGATCTCTGATAACCAATTTTAAGTTTGATTTCTATTAATTTTTATCTTAAATATAAATATTCCTTCTAAACGTTTAAGATCCTGCGAAGCGCGCAAGTATAGTTTCATCACAAGGAAGTCTATTATTGCCACAACTAATATAGCCACCATCAATATTGGATTTACCACAGATATAACAATCAATACACCCAACACGAAAAAAGCAATTCGTAGAAAATCCATGATAGATTTTGTTAAAAATTCATCGATAGCGCCCATATCTTTTGAGAATCTATTCAATATTCTGCCAGAAGGATTTGTATCAAAAAAGCGCATGGTCGCATGTAAAATGCTCAAAAACATACGATCGTGCAACACCTTAGATGCATGCATGCAAATTTTAAAGAAGAGATAACCACGGAAGGCAGACAGCTAAAACAAAAAATCCGAATATTAATAAAACTTTAACAAATTATTCCAACACTTTCAACATACCACAACGACACCAATAATAAGTACACCATAAATGTAAAGACACTCATAGGTTGTGAGCACTGTTGGTTGATTCATGGAATGCAAATATTCTTGTTGTGTCCATATATTAACAAAATAGTCAGAACCACTACATACAAATTGAAATAGCAACATTACAAAGGCCAAAAAAGAAAGACTCATTAAGCTGCCGCCCGCTCGAAAATATTCCCAACAAACACGTTTGGAAAAGCCACCTTCACCTTGGGTTTCAGCAACTTCCTTTTCATCATATAAGTCCTTGGAACTCCCCTAAAAGTTAAAACGTCGTTAAAAAATAAATGTTTTCCAAAAATATTTACTCATAACATACCACTGAGCTATCTTGAGAATTGCTTTTCTTTCGCAATGGCTGGTAGCCTTCACGAGCACCGTCAATATATGGTATATCATCATCTTCATAAATTGTTGAATTAGAGGTGTATAAATTCGAACCCATATCCTCGACGCCATCTTCTCCATTAGAACGATCCAACAGCTGTGCGAAATCTAAATCACTGTTAGCTAATTCGGTGTATGTGCCCTGTCTTGAAATACGGCCATTTTCAACAATGACAACCCAATCAGCCTCTGCGAGGAAATGCAACTGATGTGTAACAAGTAAACGCGTTGCTTTCTCCGTAGCTAGACGACCTCTAGGACCAATGACCTCATCAAACAAATGACGACCAACATGAGCATCGACGGCACTAAGTGGATCATCCAAAAGATATATAGCTGCTGGTTTATAAACGGCACGCGCTAAGCTAAAAACAGTAAAGAAATTATTAACATGTTTAAGCTCAAAATCAAATCAAACTAACCTTATACGTGCTCGTTGACCACCAGATAGCGAAGCACCACGTTCGCCAACTAGTGTTTTATCACCATTTGAAAGTTGCTGAAAATCTGTTGCCAACGCACAACATTTGGTGACTTCATGATAGCGCTTACGATCGTAGGCAGCACCGAATAGAATATTATGCCGTACAGAGCCGGTAAATAACCAGGGCTCTTGAGCAGCATATGATAATTCGCCCTGTATAACAACATTTCCATCAATGATGGGCAACTCGCCAAGTAACAGCTGTAGCAATGAACTCTTCCCAGCACCTACTGGGCCGATAACAGCACAAAGTTGTCCTTTCTTGATACCCAAATTTATATTTTGCAATGTTGCTTTCGGTTTGGTAATATCCCAAGTGGCGTTGATTTGCTTTAGCATTATTGCTTTTGTAGCATCATTGTCAGACGTAGAAATTGTGTTATGTGTTATGCCGGGCGCCTTCTCATCATAACTCTCCAAAAGCAAAAATGTACTTATGCGTTTCAATGAAACTAAAGCCTCTGCACCAAGGGACACAGCTAGTGGACAATAAATTGCAGCAATGAGCTAAAAGATAGGTAAGAAAATATTTAAGATAAATTAGGTCTGTCACAGAAAAAACTTACAATTTTATTTTTTAAGAATGTGATGGTCTAAATATTTACTTTTTCGATATAAGTAAAATAACGTTTAAAAAATATATAACACTTATCTTTAGTACAGTAAAGTTGTCAAAAAATGTACTGCAATTTTTTTTGCTTAATGTTTTTAGGACCACTAAAAAAGCTTAACGTCAAAAAGGTGACCTCCCTTAGCCGCCATCTTGAAATATGTTTGATTCAATTTATTTCGTTTTCTGTTGGTCGGACAGAAAAAATTTTGAACAAAAATTACGGCCAATAAAATTCTACGTTTTTTGATCTCAGACGCTATATTGATAAGTTGATATTTTGAGCGGTAGAGGCTGCCAAAGTTACAAAAAATCGGGTTTTTCTATTTGCACCCACTGGGTGTTGATTTTTCAAAAAGTTGTGATAACATAATTTGTAGCGCTTGCAAAAACAAACAAAATAATTCTTAAATGAAGTCATTACTCAATTGGTTCTCGAGTTATAGTACAGTAACAATGTCCTAAAATGTACGTAAAAATGTAAAAAGACCTAGAAAAAATTGCGCACTGCAATTTTTTTTGCCTAATGCTTTTAAGACCACTGTAGAGGCCTAAAACCTGAAAGGTGACCTCGCCCCCCCCCCGCGCTTCAGCCGCCATCTTGAAATATTTTTCATTCGATTATTCTCGTTTTCTATTGGTCGCACAGAAAAAAATTTTGAACAAAAATTACGGGCAATAAAATTTTACGTATTTTTGATCTGGGACGCGGTATCCATAAGTTGATATTCCGAGCGGTAGAGGCCGCCAAAGTAACAAAAAATCGGTTTTTTTTTTTCATTTTGACTCTGTTAATTTTTCAAAATGTTAGGAATGTAAAAACAAGCAAAATAGTTTTTAAATAAAATTATTATCTCAATGGGTTCTCGAGTTATTACAAGTTGGAAATAAAATGCGTGTAAAAAATGTATTGTTTATGTTTTTTATTTGAACATTGATCACATAATAATTAATTACTGAGAACCAATTGAGATAATCACTTCATTTAAAGACTATTTTGCTTGTTTTTGCAAGCGCTACAAATTATGTTATCACAACTTTTTGAAAAATCAACACCCAGTGGGTGCAAATGGATAAAAATGATTTTTTGTAACTTTGGTGGCCTCTTCCGCTCAAAATATCAACGATATCGCGTCCGAGATTACAAAAAAACGTAAAATTATATTGCCCGTAATTTTTGTTCAAAATTTTTTCTGTCCGACCAACAGGAAACGAGATAAATTGAATAAAACATATTTCAAGATGGCGGCTAATGCGCAAGGGTGGGGAGGTCACCTTTTTGACGTTAAGCTTTTTTAGTGGTCCTAAAAACATTAAGCAAAAAAAATTGCAGTGCGCAATTTTTTCTAGGTCATCGTACAATTTGACTGTACTACTATAGCAATCAAGAAAAAGTTCACAAACTGATTTTGTTTTAACTGGAAAACCCAGAATTACAATACATATTTAGTTAAAAAAACTGGTGCACCAAAAAGATCTGTCCAAAACGTTGTTTTGAATAACAGAAAGAATCCAAAGGTAGTCGATGAAGTAGTATATTAATTAAAATTTTTATATATCAGGTTATTGGCATGCAGATCGACGTCCCGAAATACTGTTGCTTTCTTTGTCTGAGGGACACTCGAGCAACAGCTCCTCATTACGTAAGAAAATAATGGCCATCTCGAGACCATTATTCACCAGGAAGACAAAACATCTCTAATAATCTACTGACTGATCTAAGTGCCGTTTGACTTTCTCCATTTCATTTTAAACTTGGTTTTATATAGAATTTCGTTAAAGCGCTCTACCGGGAAGGGGCGGCTTTTCAGGATTTAACTCGTCTGTTGCACAAGATTTCTTAAGCCAAAATTAAAGAAGTGTTTTTCGTTGCATCTGTTATAGGGAAAATGATGGATAATGACAACTTTATGCGATGTTAAATACCCAAAGCAGAGGTAACACGGCGATATCAAGGTTTGTAGCGATCGAGGACTTGATAAGGGATTATATTTGGAGTCTATTACATTTTTCCCGTTTCATTTACATAATACAATCACAATTAAATATATCAGATCCAATTTACCTGCAGCATATGGTAATAACCAGAAATGGAGAAAACTACATCAGCAGACACAATGTTACCCAATAAAACTGCTGCAACTAGTGTTATGTATAAGGTGGAACGTTCCGTAAAGGCCATCGTACTCAAATGAAATGCACGCAAGTACAATGCGTATCTAATCTGTTTAACTTCACGTCTACGTGCTTCAGCTACCACAGCTTGAAAGGGCTTTTCCCATGCATACATTTTAATTAATTGTATGCCCTGGACTATTTCATTCATGATAGCCAAGCGCACATCTGTACGCTCTGCAATTTTCATACGTAATTTCGATGACAGTTTAATTAGGATCATTTGCACTGGAATGGTTTTCAGCAATAAACCAATCACACCCACTAATGCAGCCAGACCAATTTTCAGCCACATGAGATAGCAAATTAACACTGTCTGCAATGGCAATATCCATATATAATGTATATAAATAAAACCATAATCGAGACGACCGACATCATTTGAGATCAAGTTGATGAGATAACCCGCAGGTGTTTTTCCCGCGGTTTTCAGCGTAAGCGTCTGTAAGGAATATAACTGCATTAAAATCATGTTTATTTGTACAGAAGATCTTTCATTTTACCTTTCTATAGATTAAAGAACAGCATGCGATTCTCATGCGCGCTCCCATAAGACGCTGCCTTAAGTCAACGTGATTTGTTAGAAAAGCACCTAGCAGTGTTGATAGTACTATTATAGCTGCAAGCCAATAGACATCGGTCCATATAAAATTTATTGCTTCACCAAAATGCATATGTAAAGTAAATGGATCTGTTAAGTTTTCTGCTTTTGGCTCAATCATTGCTTGAAGAGTTTTTTTATCAGCTCCAACTGCGCCTGAATTGTCTGTAAAAAAGAAGAGATGACCCGCTTTTTTGTTTTAATAAATCCGAAGCCTTGCTCTTTTTTATTTACCAGCATTGATACCACCATCATCAGCACCAGCTTCATTGATATCTTTAACAAGCTTGAACAATGAAAAATCCTTTTTACTAAAATAGTCTTCAGCACGTACACTTCGATTTAATGAATTAAGTATTTGTTCTGTCGAATTTGTTTCACTACTTGGAATTGTTACAGCCTGTTGAAATTGCATTAAAAGTTTGCCAGCACCGCTGGTATCAGTGATCTGCATGAAAATGAAAGGTATTGCTTCAATAAATTTAACATAAAAGCATATCAGCAGCTTAAACTTACTTAATAGTTACAAAAATGAGACATATCAAGCCATCAACTACTGCAGAGCGCCAAAACGTTCTCAGAATAGCATTCCTTAGAAGTGGATCTTTGTCTTTGCGTCGCGCCCGTTCTACTTCTTTATACCATTGGCTACATGGGTATTAAAAAAAGTTCAATTTGTAATAGATTTTCGTTTCCGGAAATCAAAAAACCTAATAGCAAAAATCTTGATTCA
Organism: Calliopum simillimum; assembly: GCA_951812925.1. Lineage (NCBI taxonomy): Eukaryota > Metazoa > Arthropoda > Insecta > Diptera > Lauxaniidae > Calliopum > Calliopum simillimum. The sequence continues at coordinate 14,777,922 of OX638368.1, forward strand.
AATTAGTTCCAATCGAAATTGAATAAGATGTTAAGTGCTAGTAGTATTGATTGAATTATATGAATTGTACCTACTCTTCCAGTTCATCGCCGAGCTGTTCAGAACGATCTGCCTTTAAACATTTAGTAAGATCATCTGTGTTGAAGCCTTCTTTCGAGCCTTTGTATAACATTGGCATCCACCAAATGAAAAAAAGTTGCGAAAATACATTAGCATGACGACGCGGATTTTGTTTTTCTGGTTTACGGGAACTGTCCATGATTATCTATCACCTGTTAGAGTAAGTACTTTTTGTTTTATTTGTTTTTTTTTTATGTTTCGAGTAGAATTTGATTTCTGCTCTATATTTTTGATAGCTTACATTTTGTAAAATAAAATATCTTCCCAATCCTAAAATAATTTTGAATTAAAGAAGCGAAAAATTTTAGACTAAGACATCCCGAAACCCCGACGTGAAGAATACAAAAATAAACTAAGAGTATTCTTGTTCCTTTTTTTAGATTTAGTGAAAAATTCGTAAAAATGTAATCCGTTTCCTTATCTTTTGCATTCTCAGTTTCTTGATAATTTTTTTTTTTTGGCAAACATGAACCTGTTTAAAACGGCGAAGATGTAATTTGATGTCATAAAAAGTTTTATGTGATAATTATAGACCTGTTCTTCAAGCAAAGTACACATGCTGTTTTGCCTTGTGACCAAAGATTGATATAAATCAGACATTTCAGATCTTTTTAGATCGCGTTTTCATATTGAACTATAACACACAAATTTATTGGGTTTTATTTCTCAACCCCTTTTTTAAAATTCTTTCAGTACTATGCTCTCATCACTCGATAAGATAGCACGTTTGTTTAGCTAAATATTACGTTATTTCAATTAATTTCGCCTTTTGAGATCATTTCTTATTGTTAAAAGTGAGTTCAACGTATGCAAATTGAATTTATACCTTTGTTTTATTTTAAACAATTTTATACTTTCAGTTTCTACTTCATTCACTTCATCACTTTCACTATGTTTCAATCTTTAAGAGTCTAAATTCACTTAGACCCAACGCAAAACAAACTTTACCGCCAAACGGAGCGAAAACAACTGAACATCTGCATGGTTAAATTGGCATGCGACCAAACGTTAACCCGTAACATAAATCTATCGAGATTTCCAAAAACTTTTTTTTTTTTGCAAATCACTTATAAGAAAATTGCTTATCTCGGTAATAATCATCCTTATCATCATAGTTTTATTTCATAGCACAGCAAAATCATTCACAAAAATAGTGTTTAAATTGCAATAATTCGCATAGAACTGAAAATTGGTATGGGCCTAGACTCTAGATACACCATTACAAATAAAATTTTAATTGGATCACAGTTTTTCGGGTTTATTTCACATTTGACAACAGGCAGGAACCACGAATTTTTGTCTGCATTATTCTACTAAAGCTATCAATTAGTACTATTCTACGTTTCTCAAAAAAGCAATCGAATGGTCATTTATAATTATTCTTAGCAAAGCTAATACCATTTTACGATGACATCAAGAAGCTAAAAAACAGCAAAAAAAAAAGAATACATTAAGGCATAAGAATTGGTGTTTTTTAGTTTCATGATGTATTCTTTAAATGGTCATAATTTTGCAAAGAAAAGTGATCGTAGATGTTCACTCAATAGAAGACGAGGAATAGTACTTACTAATGACATTTGCATGATTATTTGACCACATTTGACTTGGTACACTACGGCAGACTTAGCTGTGCAGCTTCCAGAGAGTGTGTCCTATACAACTCTATTTTCGTAGCTTGATATCATATTTTTATTCATATCATGGTACTTTATTCGTTTTAGTTTATAGTTCAGGAAAATTCGATATTTGAAACTGCAATGATTCGCATAGAACTGCAAATTGATACAAGGTCGCAAAAATGAGTTTTTTGCAAACAACTCGATAACTTCTACAGAAAAATGTTCGTCGAAAATTTTGTAGCTCAGAAACTTTACTTTTTAAAAGATTTGTTTTTGTACGACTTATAGTTTAGGGGTTATGCAATAAAAATAGCGAAAAACTGTTTTTTTTTTTTAATAACTCCTAAAAAGCAAATTTCTTTTTGTAATGTGTATTATGTTTAGAGAATGAAAGTCCCTATAAATAGATGTTTTTACTTTTTTCGTCCGACAGAGCTACAAAATTGTCGACAAACATTTTTCTATGGAAACAACCGTTAACGAGAAATGTAATATAAAAGTGATTTTTGCGACCTTTGACCTTGAACGGTTTTTTTTAACTCGCATTAGGTCTGTGGAGACTTTCGATATTTGATTTTTAATGTTGTATTTAAGACCAGTATCAGTTTTCAGCACTATGCGAATCATTGCAATTTCAAATATCTAATTTCCCTGGACTATCAACTAAAACTGATATAGAACTATGATACGAATAAAAAACGATAGCCGTCTAAGCCGATTACAATCAGCAAGCCCGTGCACACGGGGGTGTTTTGGGGGTTCAAAGCCCTCCCAGGAAGATATTTTACCCTTATATAACGGTACAAATCAAATAGTATAGTTCTCCCTTGTTTTTTTGTTGTATGAAAAACCCTCCCAGGAGCAAATCCCGCGCACGGTACTGACAATCAGTGTAGTCGAATTCATACAATTGTATCAAAAGTGCTACATTTTCGAAAAATATTTTCTGTGATACTTTTCCGCTTCGGCAAATTTTTTTCGCTCAAAACTAATTATAAACGACATTTTCTAAGCAAAAATTAAATATTTTTTTTAACAAAGCATTGACATTGTTAAAAGCAAATCCGTTTTGAATTCGTTTTTGATGTACATTAGGGTTCGAAACGGATCAGCATCCTTTCTTGTGCATATTGGGACACTTTAACCCATTAAAACCCAGTTTTAGAATAATGGGATCAAAATGACTCATAAAACATGGTTTCAAAATGGTTTTGCATACATAATACTATCCATATGTACAAATGACCTGAATACGAACGAGTTTCAAGACCCCTACCATTTTTTTCCTATCCACGTGCCTGTATGGGCTTTTCAAAAGTTTTTTTTGTTGTGCAGGCATAAGTTTCTACAAATTTAAAAAAAAAAAAATGATATCTACTTGTGGCCCCTCTTCGCAGCACAGTGTGAGATTTTGCCAATCTAGGACGTTAAAATTCAATTGTAGCCGTAGTTTCAAAGATATCGAATTGAAATTTTGTATATGAACTTAAATTCTTTATGCGGAAGTTTGGTTCAGAGATAGAAAAAATCGGACAAATTACAAATGTGCCTTTTTTTGTAAAAAAAAAAAATTAAAAATTCGTTGTAATTGTAAAAAATTACGGTTTTCAATAAGTAATTTATATAATAGGAAGAATTATAATCTTTTCAGTTTGAAGTTTTATACAAATTAAAATATTTTATAAATATTACAATTGAAAAAGTTTATTTTCATAGCCTGCTACATAGCCATACTAACAAATCGATCGACCCGATCGACAATATACAAATTTAACACAAAATATATATTTTTTTTTTTTCCAAAAAAACCAAAACATAATTCTATGCAGCTTAGCCCAATTCTAAGTTACACAAATCAGAACCAATCCAATCAACTTAATTGTTTCTTGAGTTCTGCAGTTCTTATGCGCTTCTGCGCCCTGATCCCTTCATGCTCGCAATTTTCTTCTTTAACCAACTGGTTGTCACTAGTATCAGACGTGACTCTTTTCCTTTCAGGAGCCACATTTAAAAGCGTTGCTTCGAGCTCTTGCATGCCCTTTTCTCAATCAACTGGCGTAATTGTGCCATCGTTGTAGAGGGCGAAAAATTTATTTCTTTTTGAACTAACCAGTTCATTAAATTTGCACGTAGTATTTTCGGCATTCTTTTATATATTTATTATATCCCACTTCTGATTTGTAAAAAATTAAGGTTTTGAATAATTTATTTAATAGGAAGAATTTTAATCTTTTCAGTTTAAAGTTTTATACAAATTACAATTGAAAAAGTTTGTTTTCATAGCCTGCTACATAATGAAGATATCAACTTGAAAATTTGTTTTTACCATTTCAGTAGAAGCTGAATACAAATGACAAAAAATGGGCGTTGTTAAAAAAGATAACATAATTGTTAATTATAACACTTGTATTTGTAAAAAAATAGCCTATGGGCGAAAAACAAGCAAGATTTTATTTTTTAAGTCTGTTCTATGAGTATGCTTTGTCATGCCGAACTACTCCGAACTTGTATAGTCTACGATAGATTCATGATTTTAGAAATTTGTCTTACCTTTTAGCTGATTATAAAATAATGCGATTGTAATAATTAAGTGCAAATATAATGTAAAAATTTTTAGTGAAAATATTGACCATACTTGCAAAAAAAAACCACGCACAACTTCAATTCGATCACTCAAAGTTTTGTTATCGATACAAGCTTGAAAATTTGTTTTTGCATGCTGTTCAATAGCACGTGTTTGATAGCCAATGACATTTCTTTTATTCTCTTTTATGCTTATTTTCGTAACAATTGGGGTCTTTTCTAACAAATTGCAAAATATGATCGATTTTCAAGCACATTTTTTTTTTTTTTTTCATTTTGACGTCCTAGATTGGCAAAATCTCACACTGTGCGCTTTTTATCAGTTAATCCAGCCCGCTCATTGCATAGCCTTAATACATAACTATTATTGTGGTACATAAATTGCTAATAAAAACACAATAAAAATTAGTATAATAATATATTTTTTTATTCTAGCTAATTTAAAAAAACTAACAATTATTCTATGCTTATTTTATTAAAAGTTTTAAATTAAGTTTGCACCAATGAATGGCCATAAATTAAGTATTTTGATAATATCAGCTAGTTATTTATACAGTAGGGTAGAACAAACAACACTGAAAACTTTAAAAATTTAGGAAACATTTTAAAATTAACTGTTTTGATATTGGCAAGAAACAGTAGGTAATAGTGCGTTTCCACCGGAGATTTGTGAGGTGATTTACGTTTGTTTCCAGATTTATTTGACGTTTAACACATGATAAATGAGGTGAGTTTCGGCTAAATCACCTCATAAATCTCCGGTGGAAACGCTCTATAAGTCAATTGTTGCTACTCAACAAGAAATCCGAAGGCAATGTTAAAATGGTCTCTGCGTTCACTATATTTATGAATTCCGGACATGGATTTCCGGTCTCATTTGAGCGCTAGTGCATATTTTCCTATTGCTTTATAAAACAATTAAATAAACTACATACATACATAAAAGAAATTCACATTATAACTTAAAAACTATGAAACACTGTTTAGTATTTGAGCTTTAAATGCACAGTGAGTTCAAAAAATATTGCTTACAACTTTTCTTGTTGTAAACGCATTTTATGATACGTATCGGCAGCAATTTTCTTCAATCCATCAGCATCACTTCCAGTAGCTTCAACCATTTGACGCAGTACACCATTGTGTTTTTTCAACAACAGATGAGGAATGTCAAATTCACTTGCTGTTCCAGCATCCATAACAAGTATACGATCCGAATCCATAACTGTGTGTAGACGATGCGCCACAGTGAGTACAGTGCATGCACGAAATTTGACGCGTATCGCACGTTGTATAAGCGCATCCGTTCTAAAAATGGTTATAAATTAATTAAAGTATTCTTTTAAACGAAGCCAATAAACCGCTAAACTTACTGTGGATCTACGTTAGCCGTTGCTTCATCGAGTACTAAAACTTTGTTGTTACGTAGCACTGCACGCGCTAAACAAATAAGCTGCCTTTGGCCAACACTAAAGTTGCTACCACGTTCAGTAACCATGAATTCAAGTCCTGGTATTGCATTTTTCAGTTCAACCTTTAAAAAGAGGCAATACATGTATAATATACTAGTCATGTGTTTAAAAAAATTATTATTTACTCACATCTTCCAGTGCACGCCACAAATCAGCATCAGAATATTTTTCAAATGGATCCAAATTATAACGTATAGTTGCCGAGAATAACACTGGATCTTGAGGTATAATAGAAATTTGGGAACGCAATGACTCCAGCGATATTGAACCGGTTTCAATACCATCAATAACAATATCTCCTTCAATATTAGCCAAACGAAATAGCGCACCAATAAGCGATGATTTGCCGGCACCAGTGCGTCCTACAATGCCTACCTTCCAGCTGGGTTCAATTGAAATATTTAAATGTTTTATTACAGCTGCACCACTGGGATCATAACGCAATGACATATCTTTAAATTCTACTTGACCATGCGTAGGCCAGCTAGTTGGTGGTGATTTTGTAATTTGTGATTCCTGTTCCAGATCGGTATATTGTAAGACACGTTCTACACTTGTCATTTGTTGCAGCGATTCTGCAACTTGACGCACACCGTATTGTACCATACCCGTGAGTATCATAGCTTGTGATATGGCTAAGCCCATGTTACCGCTATAGGTTCCTATGAAGAAGAATGAGAGATTTAATGCCGAGGGTTGTATTAAAAATTGTTTTTGACTTACGCTGACTTAAGAGTATAAAACTAAATGTAACTGTGGTCAAAAAACCACAGCTTACACAATCCAACCATAAGCCAAGCGCAGTATTTGAAGACCACATCAGCTGCCATACACCGCTGTGCACATCTTGCAGAGTATCAAATTCTTTTGCCACGACATCCTGTAAGCCGCGTGCACGTATTGTCGCTAAGCCCGTTAGTGTCGCTGACAAGTGTGAGAAAACTGGACTACGGCCTGTGAAGGAAAGAAATGCATTTTTGAAAAAAACATGGTTTTTTGTTTAGGTCGGATTCGGATCCTTCTGATCTCTGATATCCAATTTTGAGTTTGATTTTTATTATTAATTTTTTATCTTAAATATCATTCACGTACATATTCCTTCTAAACGTTTAAGATCCTGCGAAGCGCGCAAATACAGTTTCATCACAAAAAAGTCTATTATTGCCACAACTAATATAGCCACCATCAATATTGGATTTACCACAGAAATAACAATCAGTATGCCAAACATGACCAATGCAATTTGTATAAAATCCATCATAGCTTTAGGTAAAAATTCATCAATAGCACCCATATCTTTTGAGAATCTATTCAATATTCTGCCAGAAGGATTCGTATCAAAAAAGCGCATGGTCGCATGTAAAATACTGGAAAACATACGATCGTGCAACACCTTTGATGCATGCATGCATACTTTAAAGAAGAGATAACCACGAAAGACGGTCATCTGAAACAAAAAAAAAAAAACATTAAAAAAACCAAAATTTATTCCAACAATTTCAACCTACCACAACGACACCAATAATAAGCGCACCATAAATGTAGAGACACTCGTAGGTTGTGAGTACTGTTGGTTGATTCATTGAACGCAAAAATTCTTGTTGTGTCCATATATTGACAAAATAATCCGAACCGCTGCATACAATTTGAGATAGCAACATGATAAATGCCATAAAAGAAAGACCCATTAAGCTGCTGCCAGCGCGAAAATATTCCCACCAAACACGTCCGGAAACGCCACCTTCAGCTTGATCTTCAGCAACTTCTTTTTCATCAAATAAGTCCTTGGAACTTCCCTAAAAAAGAATATGTTTTATGAACTTTATAAACATTTCCCAAATTAACTGATAACATACCACCGATTTTCGTGTTAACGAGCCGTCTTGAGAATTGCTGCTCTTACGCAATGGCTGGTAGCCTTCACGTGCACCATCAATATATGGTATATCATCATCTTCATAAATTGTTGAATCAGATGTATATAAATTTGAACTTTTGTCCGTATCATCGCCGTCATCTCCCTTTGCACGATCCAACAGCTGTGCAAAATCTAAATCACTATTAGCTAATTCGTTATATGTGCCCTGTCTTGAAATACGGCCATTTTCAATAATCACTACCCAATCAGCCTCTGTGAGAAAATGCACCTGATGTGTAACAAGTACACGCGTTGCTTTCTCCGTAGCTAAACGACCTCTAGGACCAATGACTTCATCAAACAAATGACGACCAACATGAGCATCGACGGCACTAAGGGGATCATCCAAGAGATATATAGCAGCTGGTTTATAAACGGCTCGTGCTAAGCTAAAAACCATAAAAAAATTATTACCAAGATTAAGCTCAAAGCCATATCAGAGCCAACCTTATACGTGCTCGTTGACCACCAGATAGCGAAGCACCACGTTCTCCAACTATTGTTTTGTCACCATTTGAAAGTTGCTGAAAATCTGTTGCTAACGCACAACATTTGGTGACTTCATGATAGCGCTTACGATCGTAGGCAGCACCGAATAGAATATTATGCCGTACAGATCCGGTAAATAACCAGGGCTCTTGTGCAGCATATGATAACTCGCCCTGTATGACAACATTTCCATCAATGATGGGCAACTCGCCAAGTAACAGCTGCAGCATTGAACTCTTTCCAGCACCTACTGGGCCGATAACAGCACAAAGTTGTCCTTTCTTAATATCCAAATTTATATTTTGCAATGTTGCTTTCGGTTTGGTAATATCCCAAGTGGCGTTGATTTGCTTTAACATTATGGCTTTTGTAGCATCATCGTCAGGCGTTGAAATTGTCTTATGTGTTATGCCGGGCGCCTTCTCATCATAACTCTCCAAAAGCAAAAATGTACGTATGCGTGTCAATGAAACTAAAGCTTCTGCACCAAAGGACACAGCCAGTGGATACCAAATTGCAGCAACGAGCTAAAAGAAAGATAAGTTAATTTATGAACAGGAATATTTGAACTCATCTGATGTAAGCTATTTACCTGCAATATATTGTAATATCCAGCCATGGAGAAAACTATATCAGCAGACACAATATTGCCCATCAAAACGGCTGCAGCTATTGTTATATATAAAGTGGAACGTTCAGTAAAGACCATCGTACTCAGATAGAATCCACGCAAGTAGGATGCGTATCTAATCTGTTTAATTTCACGCCTTCGTGCTTCAGCTACCACAGCTTGGAAAGGCTTTTCCCATGCATACATTTTGATTACTTGTATGCCCTGCACTAATTCATTCATGATACCCACGCGCGAATCTGTACGTTCTGCAATTTTCATGCGTAATTTCGATGCCACTTTACTTAGGCCCGTTTGAACTGGAATGGTTTTCAACAATAAACCAACCACACCAACTAATGCGGCAAGACCAATTTTAAGCCAAATAAGATAACAAATGAGTACAGCCTGCAGTGGCATTATCCAAATCCAATGTACAAAAATAAAACCATAATCGAGACGATTAACATCGTTGGAGAGTAAGTTGATGAGGTAACCGGCTGGGGTTTGTCCCGCAGTTTTCATTGATAAGGTAAGCGTCTGAATAGATAATAAAAGAATTAGAATTATGAATTTGTATGAAAGAGTTTTCATTTTACCTTTCTATATATTAAAGAGCAGCATGCAATTCTCATGCGCGCTCCCATAAGACGCTGCCTCAAGTCAACATGATGAATTAGAAAACAACCTATCAGTGTTGATAGCACTATTATAGCTGCAAGCCAATAGACATCGGTCCATATTAAATTTATTGCTTCACCGATATGCATTTGTAAAGTAAACGGATCTGTTAAGTTTTCCGCTTTTGGCTCAGTCGTTGTTTGAAGAGTTTTTATATCAGCTCCAATAGAATTTGGATTATCTACAAAAAGCAAGAATATGGTATCAATTAAAACTAGACGTTGGTATAATGAAGATATTATGTACATATGAATGTATGTATGTATATTCTAAGTCTTATGTTTTTAGCATGCATTTGTCTAGAAATTCACTGTCGAGAATATATTCCTTTTTCAAAAGGATGCATTTACAATCGTGAATATTTTGAGAATTAAAATTCAATTTCCGGCAGGAACACTTTTTCCTCGAATTTTTTTCCAATTTCCCAAAAAAAACACTATGGAGCCCTGGTTTTTTCCAATATATTTTGACAGCTAAGATTAAGAAAAAAAAACATAAACATCTAAATTTCATTAAAAGCAATCAAAACAAAGTAAAAATTACAAAATTTGTTTATTGTCTACGAGTTCAGCCAAATAAATCTCCAAGCTGACGGATTAACGTTAATCAAAAAAAAAAATAACGTGTTCCTTGTTTCTCTTAAAGAGCCAATCGCCGGTGCTTACGAAGACTATCTCTTCTTTAAATGCGGACAAGAAAATCCTTTTTTTCAAACTGCACCGAAAAATATGTTTTTTGTGCGAATGCGGACAAGAAAATCAATTTTTACAAAATGCGACGAAGAAAATCACTTTTTACAAAATGCGGCGAAGAAAATCTCTTTTTTAAAAATGTTTATTTTCGTAAATCGTCGAAAAAGTATTCACTAAATAAAGAGATTTTCTTCGCCGCATTTTGTAAAAAGTGATTTTCTTCGCCGTATTTTGTAAAAAGTGATTTTCTTCGCCGCATTTTATAAAAAGTGATGTTCTTGTCCGCATATTACAAAAAAGATTTTTTTCGCCGCAATTTCAAAAAAAAGATTTTCTTCGCCGCAACTTTCGGTTGGAAGCTTTTCTTCGTAAGCACCGGCGCAATGATCTGGCTACCTTCAACACAAATTTTAGGCTTATCTTTCTGGACATATACTCCTCGTCGATTAACTACCGCATTTATACATTGGATTCCAGCATCCATAAGAATGCTATTTTCATTGATAAATTTGAGTCAGGTTTAGTTTAGTGACACAACATATTTCCTTTTTTTTAGATTCGCATACAGCTTTTAGAAAGACTGGTATTGGATTTCAAAAATATTGGGGTCATATGAAAGGTATTTAATTTTAATATTTTGCCGATCCAGAATACTTTTTTTTATGATTTATGCCAGGTAGCCTGAAAAAAAAAATCCCAAGAATGTTTATTCGTGATAAAGTTATGAGGCAGAAAAGTTTTACAGTTTATTCAATTAGCAGCAGGTGAAGTTCATGTAAATTTTTCATTAGTTCTGGTCTAGAATTTCTGAACTTTTGTTTATATACAATTTACTTGTTCTCTGTTGATCAATGACCTTACTAATTGATTTAGACCTAATTGGTGATTCAATAGAAAAATGGGTCATAAAATTTTTTTAAAAATGGCATAATTTTTCATATGACATTTGTCCACGTTACATGATTTCTATTATGATTTCCTCACTTAATAGTTACGATACTTGAAGCAAGGCATTTTCTTTCAATTCCTATGAAACTAAACTGATTAGGCTTGTTGTTTACTTTTAATTTCTTTTGAATTTGAATACGATACAATCGAATCCACTTGAAATGAAAACTGATTATTTACTAATTTAATTGGCTTTATCACAGTGCAGCAAATGATCGTCATTCCTTGTGAATGCATTCAGATTAAAAAATAAATTCTATATACATTTACTGAGCTCTAATTTCATAGTCAATTAAATACAAGTGATGTTTTGACAACAACAAATACAGTATTTCAATCATTGGTCACAATTCAGTTATTTTTGTATAAATAATAGACACTCTTTTTCTGCTTTAATGAATGCCAAGCCCAACCCTTCTCACTTACCAGCACTTGCAGCACCAGCCTCATTTATATCTGGAACAAGCCTAGACAATGAAAAGTCTTTTTTACTTAAGTAGTTCGCAGCGCGTAAACTGCGATTTAATGAATTAAGAATTTGTTCTGTTGAGTTTGTTTCACTACTTGGAATTGTTACAGCCTGTTGAAATTGCATTAAAAGTTGTGCCAGCACAGCTGGTATCAGTGATCTGCATGGAAATGAAAGGAATTGCTTTAATAAATTTAACATACAAGCGCATATCAATTAAAGCAGCAGCAGCAGCCTTAACTTACTTTATAGTTATGTAAATAAGACTTATCAAGCCATCAACTACAGCAGAGCGCCAAAACGTTTTCAGAATAGCATTCCTTAGAAGTGGATCTTTGCCTTTACGTCGCGCCCGTTCTACTTCTTTGTACCATTGGCTATATGAGTAAATAAGAAATATGAAAACAACTCGTAAGTTAATTGAAAATATAAAAAATTAAAACTATACTATATGTATAATTTTACTCACTCTTCCAGTTCATCACCGAGCTGTTCCGAACGATCTGCCTTTAAACATTTAGTAAGATCATCTGTGTTGAGGCCTTCCTTCGATCCTTTGTATAACATTGGTATGGACCAAATGAAAAAAAGCTGTGAAAATATATTGGCATGACGGCGTGGATTTTGTTTTTCTGGTTTGCGGGAATTATCCATGTTTCTCTACCAACTGTTATGTTAGCCAGACTGAAATGATATGCAAGCATATAAAGCATTTACAATTATGCAAGTAAGTACTTGTCGCTATAATATTGTAGTTATTGCAGTTGTTACTAAATAAATATATTAAATACCCTACAATCCATAATTCTGAAAGTGAGATTTACAAGAAAAATCTAATGAATAGATTTCTCTGTAGTACAAAAATTGGTGCGACCCTTTTTTATAAAAAAAAAAAATATTTCGTGGAAGTCAAACACTGTTGTATTTTTTATAAATTTTTTTTTTTTGCATCTCAGAGACTAAAATTCAGTTACGAGTTAACCAACCAAAAGTTTCAAATGTTTTTTCTAAAAGTTGTGTTTTTTCATTAAAAATCGCTTATTAACCTCCAAATTAGGGGCTGCACAACACGTCTTGTTAGAGTTTTAAGACAATTATTTTTAAGATACATTATGTCTTGTACCCGCTTCTTATTTATCAAATACTTCAGCTCAGTGTCGCGTGCAAATACCCTGACAGTAAGAAAAGAAGAAATAATAAATACTGCACAGACCTAGCTTGTTTGATTTGGTTTAGTTCAGTGCATATTCTGTACATTACAATCTACATAACAAAATGCTACTTTAGCGACAAAAGTAATTTTTCGCTCCTTTCTTGTGACTCTTAATTGTATACACTATCGTGTTACCATATCATGAATTTTACTGTAGTTGTTCTACATGCACGTTTGACACTGACCTGAAGTATTTCTTTGCATAAAATACAATACACTGTAGTATTTGTTAGAATCAGGTTTTTGTGACAATGATAGAACAAGGCAGTGCACTTTTGTGTCGAAATGAAATCAGTATACGGTGAAGTTTTGAATCTTAAATTTTTTTGATCAAATACTTCAGTTCAGTGTATACACGGAGAAAAAAAATAGTACTCGCTACTTTATTTCTCATAAATTTTACCAGAATTTCAAGTCAGAATAGTGACAACTTTATACCGAAATAAATTTCACCTTACTGTTTTAGTAAATTCAGAATGTTTGTTTGCTAGTAGTTTTATTGAAAAAATTGGCGTGATATTTACCTTACTATGCTACGACTTTTCAATTAATTTTGCTTTTTTAAAGCTGTTTTTTCGATCAAATTGAGAAAAAAAAATACACACGTATAAGCTCCAGAGTTTTCCCTTTTTTAGCGAGTAATTCTAATTTTTATTGCAAATGTAATATTATTAATATTGCTGAAATAATAAACTCTAACTAAAAAAATATTTTTTCCGATGCCAAGTAAAAAGTCGGCAAATTGGCATTTTCGAAGTCAGTGTTTGTGTGAATTATTTGACATTTCATTATATCATGGTGTTAGTAAGAATAGTTCGAAAACAGGATGCCACCTGATTTTATTTCTTAAATTGCAATAGAACATCTAATTAACCCAATAAAATGCACTGAGCATGAAAAAAAACTTTCTGAATTTCTCTCAAATCAGAGGAAACCCCATAATTGGGCATCTCGCCTTGTACATTATTTTGACAGACAAAATTGCGAGCGGTTATAATTTCAAGTGCATTGCAGCAGCCGTTGTTAACGTGAAACTCAATTAAAGTTTATAAATTTAATAAAAAGCATTTTGATTCATAAATTTTGTTTACTTGTGTGCATTTTTTAACTGACAACGAAAAAGTTTGCATTTCTACTGTGAAAAGTTAAACGTCTTCAACAGTCGTTAAATAGGTTTCACATCCACATCGAAAATAAAAAGTAATCAACAAGTCTTCGAAATTAAAAGTAATTGAAATTACACGGATTACGGAACAGGCCGGTATATTTCAGGATGTCTTGTGCAGGCTCCTATTGTAAATCGATGATGTATTATCAACGTTTGCGGACAATTTTCCCAAGCTATTGCATCAATCTTAATATGGGGAAGAACGCTTCAAAAGCCTTAGTAAAGTTGTTGAAAAGATTAAATACCAAATTCATCATGCCTGTTCCGTTATCCGTGTGGTTCCAATTACTTTCGGAAGCTGTTTGATGAAATGTGTGTAGAATTCGTATTCTCCACAGAAGTGGAGATTACGAAGTCTACAAATAATATTAATTTGTATTAACGAAACAGTTACCGTTTAGGAAATATTCGATAAAATATAGTTTTTCCACTTTTTTTGCAGCTTTTTAAGAATATTTCCCAAACGGTTACTTTTTCGTTAATGCAAATCAATATAATTTGTAGAACCTGTAGTTCTCCATAAAAGAGATTACAATACTTTTTATCGCTCGACTCAACGTTTTAATCAAAAAGTCTCCTATATGAAAAATAATTGAAATCACATGGATTTTCGACTACGTCAGCAATTTTTTTTTTAATAAAAGGAAAATTAAATTTGTCTTTTTTGAATTTTGGGTAACTTATTTTGGGGAATTTCATTAATATGGGAAAATACAGATTGGAAAAATTGTCTCGCCAATCATTATCTATCTTCTTCTTACATATATGAAGCAAAACCCGTAAGTTTAAAAAATTTTGGTGAAAAAAAATTTTTTCACAAAGGTACCTAATATTTTTTTTTTTAAAAGAACGCTTTAAAATAAATGGTACCAGTTACTAAGATATATCAATTAACGAACTTTGGTGTAAGCTATAAGTTTTTGAAAAAACACCCTTTTCATGAAAATGACTAAAAACAACAACTTCAACACCCTCTATTTTAACAACAAATGGTACTAGAACCAAATCTTTCCGCATTATTGTTCTTGCAACCGGAGACAAAAAAATTTTTAGCTGGTGCGCTTGGCATGTTTTGCTTCATATATAAAAATGAATTCCGTTCGTTAGTCTGGCTAAAACACGAAAACTGCTTAACCAATTTCAATAATTTTTTTGTTTTTTTGGTTTGTTCTCAACAATACTGAGGTGGTTTAGGAAGTAAGAAATTTTAGTTAGAGTGCATATTTAGGGTGGTCCTCATCCAAAAATTTGTTTTAAACCGCATTTTCTCAAAGACCGCTTAATCGATTCACAAGAAATTTACTCTCCACAATCTTTAAATTAAAATGCACTACAAAAGCTATATGGGTGATTCTCAGATAACTGTACTTTTTGTGTCCTCTGAAGATTTCACCTATACAGTAGGCTTTTTTTTCACAAAAAATTACGCTATAAGTTAGAAACTATGTTTTTCTAATAGAGCGGATCAATTTTACGACCAAATAATTATTGGTCTATTGTGAAAGTTTGCAAATATACCCCAAATGTCACAAACGTGGCATGTCCTACCCCTACTTTTTATACACAAAACGATGAAAAACGACCAAAAAACGGAAATAGAACAGAAAACAAGTTACGACACATATTAAGTAAATACTTAAGGCTACAATATTCTGAGCTCATCTGCAGTTTTAAACAATTTTTAGAGGGCACAATTTCGAATTGAAAACTGTCCCCTAGTTTTGGAAAAAAAAAATTTCTTAAAAGTATTATGCTACTACTGCATGGTACTACTGTTTCAGTCAATAGATTGCAATACACATGCATTAATTCTGATCAATATCCATCACCCAAACGTCATCATGTCCGAACGCGTCCAAAAAGAAATCCGGTTGCGTTTTATAGGGCATTTTATAAACAAAAAACGTTTTTTCTAAAAATTATGGTCACAAACGTGGCACTCGGCACTCCCAGGTAGGACATTTTATTTTATGCATGAAACAATTTTTTTGTAGGATTTGCAGACATGACCCCAAATTCTTTCGGAAAAATCTTGAACTCAAAAGCGTGCTTTACAATGAGCGATAAACTGCAAAAATGTCACAAACGTGGCGCATCAAAAATGTCACAAACGTGGCACTTTTTATCAGTCTGCAAAAAAACATATTTCATATAAAGTTTGAGTATACAGATGTTTAGTTGAAGGCTATTAATTATGTTTTTAATACAAAAATTTTTCTACACCATCAGAATCCTGAGTTGTCCTTGCTCAAAAGTGAAAAAATCACTGTTTTGACATCTACTTAAAGCTATAGAACAAAAACAACAACAAGTAAAATAAATTTTTGTCAATGGATTCAGAGAGCCAAATTTATTGTCAACAAGACATAATTTACCGTTTTTCAATTGAATTCTTAGCTTCCGAGTTATAAGCGTTTAAATTAAGGACATCTTTCGATAACATACAAAGGATTTTTCGATACCGAAAAGTTACAAAAAATCAAGTTTTATTATTTTTATCAATAACATATTTAATTACAAAAATTTCGTGACTTTGCAAACCATAATCGCATGAAAAATGACAGCTCTATTCTAGATTTAGTGACTAAGCCTACTAAACTACTACTTTGCAAATTCACAAAATCAAAATTTCATCTGTTCATTCACTAAATTTACAATAGAGCCTTATTTTTTCATCCGATTTTAGTCTGCAAGGGCTTAAAATTTTCGTGATAAAATATATTTCTGGTAAAAATAATAAAACTTACCATTTTTGTTAATTTTTCGGTCCTTTGTGTGTTATTGAGAGGTATCCTTTTTTTAAAGGCTTATAACTCGGAAACTAGGAATCCAATTGAAAAACGGTAAATTTTGTCTTGTTGATAATAAATTCGGCTGTCTGAATCCATTGACAAAAATTTATTTTACTTATTGCTGTTTTAGTTAAGTAGATGTCAAAACTGTGATTTTTTCACTTTTGAGCAAGGATAACTAAGGATACTGATGTAATAGAAAAAAATCAAGATCAGATTTGTAATTAGGAGATCCTAATCCATCATAAACGGCTATTAAAACAGAGGACAGGGAACCATAGTTGATCTTTAGGGCCGTAGGGTATAAAAAAAATGGACCACCGGAGACATGACACTGTTGCAAAATTAGTCTTGAAGTGTAAATTTGTCATTATATGCAATATATCTCTCATCAAAACGCTTCAAAACCATAATTTTTCCATACTGTGGCTAAAATGTCACAAACGTGGCAATTTGGTCACAAACGTGGCAGCAAAATTTCTTAATTTCGACCTCAAAGCCGTAAATTCACACTTGTTGTTGATCTACTTAAAACGTGAGTTTTAAGAGTGTGTTTACATAAGATAGCATGAAGAAACTTGCAAAAATCCAAAAAAAATATCTGCCAATTTTACAACTCGAAAAAGCACAGTTATCTAAGAATCACCCATATAAACTTTTTTTCAGGTGGCTATTTAGTGTGGCTACCATACAAAAATATGTTTCAAATAGTATTTTGTCGAAGGCCTCTTATTCGATT